>CM032446.1:86481488-86496488 GCA_019049505.1 Pachyrhynchus sulphureomaculatus | reverse complement strand
ACAACTGATGAAAATGATCCGTTATTAAAAAAAGCATTAGAAATTTGTTACAACGAAAAATTTAAAGGTGTTGAATTAAAAGGTACTATAACGGAAGTTAGATGCGATACAAGAGACTCTAAATATCCAGTTGATTGGTTAGACATAGTTGGTGGGTAAGTTGTCCCAAGGGAGGCTAGAGTAAGTTGCAATAGAGCGCTCCAATGTACTATGAAAACATTGTTGTTATACCGGTTTGAAAAATTTAAATCAACAGTGAAAAATACAATGTTCTGATTATGGGCAATACCATAATAATAAATACTAAATCTCCTTGCTTGTTACATTGCTTGTACAGATATGATTAAAGTAATTTAAAATAGTATTTGAAGTTCCTACAAGGACTAAGCACCCAATACTTTATATGTTTAAATGTGCTCGGAAGGATAAAATACTTCTAAAAAGTGACCGAATTACTTTAGCATATATTATGCTTTGAGTTCAAGTATCTCTTAATCACGTAACTACTAAACTACTGCCCTAATTCGTGATTATCGTGCCGGCATACTGTATCAAGGGTCCCGGATCCCAATTCCGGCAGGTCAGTGTATTTATTTATTAATTTATTTACGTATATTTGGCTTAGCCACATACATAGGTAGTAATTGTCGTAGAAATGTAATAACGCCCGTGACAGCACTACCGTGTTGTCTGAAAGGTGCCGTGAAATACAACTGTTGTTTGGGAATTTGGACAACGTGGACGGATATCACAAAATCCTCGCCGATATACATCCAAAAAGGGTAATCCCTATTGAGGCGAGGAGGTGACTGATAAAAAAAACATTTTATTTTCTTTCAATCAAAAAAGAGTTGAGTTTTTTAGTAAATGCCTACCTGAATGTTTCCAAACAGGACTAACCAGAAGGCGGAGGGTGATTTCTCCCGATTACACCTTTTCATGTCGAGCGGGGGAGGGGTCCTAAAAAGAGTTTCTATTGGTGGTAAAATTTTATGATAAGAAAGGGTTCTCTTTTTTTTAGAATTTGCTTATGAAATCTTATAAGGAAGGGTTCTTTCTTTACCTTATAAGAAAGAGTTCTTTTTTCTTTTTTCCTCCTCCGGTCATTAATTTAGGAGTCCTGGGCAATTCATCCCTAAAGGATGAGGTTCGTCATACAAAGGAATTATTAAAAAGGGTATTATGAGTGAAGTGTATACAGATGGGATGTATTAGCACGACGTGTTTTTCTAGCTTGCACTTTTCATGGAAGAATCAAGGTTGCTGGTAAATTATGGATCTCTACTCAGGCGCAGAGCTCCACCCAACTAAGCAGAGCTCCTAACATGGGAGAATTATTCCATCCTTAGTCCAATTTCAGCTTTGTACAGAAGTAAAAGTGGTCGGGTGTAACGCTTTCTAGTACTAAAGAAATATTTACATCTAGAACCTCCACTTCCATTTACTCTCATTATGGTGGTTTAAAAGGTCGTTTAAAGACCATGATAATAGATGGCATCACGTTCTTCACCAATCAAAGGGCATAATTTCAGTCAGTTTTAAGGGGCAACCATTGATTAAACATACTTAAGTAAAAAATCTAATATACTAACCAAAAGTTCATCTATTTATGATGAACGACTTGTGAAACTAAATTTAATGTTATATTGTAATTAAACTTATGTTCTAACCAAGTTTAGGAATTACTTACCAAATATTTTTACTTATAAAAAGTATAGTGTAAGGTTTTTAGAAGTGTCTCGGTTTTAAACAATATATGCGTCACATGAAAAAGATGTATAGTTTTAAGCGGTTGAATACACAGGGTATGTTTTTAAATCTGTGCTAGTATGAAATAATATACTCAGCTGAAGAAAAGCTCTCTTTTCTATACAAGCAACATGATATATTTGCTTCTAAATTAACTTCCAGCAAGTTAAAGGGCGAAGCTATGCAATGCAACATTAACTTTTCTAAAAAAATTGCCGTCCCTGGGGTTTAAATTCTACTACCACCAAGTTTTCTTCAATTTCTTTCATTTCTTTCAGGTCTGTGTTAAGTTGAACAACTTTCTGCTGTCTGCGGTTATTTGCATAAGTAGCTAGTGTTCGATCGTTCAAGGTAAAAGAAGAAAAAACGCACTGCCATCAGCAGAAGTGTAGGTTGGATTCCTGTTCCTTTTCAGTATCGTTAATTTAAAAGGAAATATAGTAATAATTGCTTTGCCAAACATAGTCAAATACTTTAAATAACACGTAGACTGAAAAGTCTGGTCTGATACATAGATGTCGCCCTTTTCAAAAAAATCCATGTGATTTTTAGGAAGTACCAATTTTCAAATGATACGTGTCAAAATTTCATGACATTTCGACGATTAGTTTAGAAGTTACAGTGGTTTTAGTGACACTACTTTTGATATTTTCAAAACAATCGAAAAAATCGAATTTCGTATGTTGAGTAAACACTGTTTTTCAACGGGAAAAAAAATACTGTTCAAGCAAAGCAATGGCTTGATAAGTGTTACGGGGACTCTGCCCCTGGAAAATCCCTCATCATTTACTGGTATGCTGAGTTTAAACGCGGTCGTACAGATACAAATGATGCTGAACGCTCTGGACGCCCAAATCAGGTGGTTACACCGGAAAACAAAAAAAATCCACAAAAATTGTTTTGGATTACCGTAAAGTGAAATTGCGTGAAATAGCTGATACCCTAAAGATATCAAAAAAACGTGTTGGTCATATTTTACATGAACATTTGGGCATGAGAAAGCTCTGTTCGCAATGGGTACTGCGTTTGCTCACAGTGGACCAGGAACAACAACGTGTTGATGATTCTGAGCACTGTTTGCACCTGTTTAAGCGCAATAAAAAGGATTTTTTCATGCGATATGTGACAATGGATGAAACATGTATCCACTACTACACACCGGAATCAAATCGGCAGTTAGTTGAGTGGACAGCAGCCGGTGAAAGCCGCCTGAAGCGACTAAAGACACAACAGTCGGTTGGGAAGGTTTTAGCCTCTGTATTTTGGAATGCGTATGGAATAATTTTCATCGACTACGTTGAGAAGGGAAAAACCATCAAGAGCGAATATTATATAAAGTTATTGGTGCGTTCGAAGCAGAAATCGCAAAGAGGCGGCCCCAAATGAACAAGAAAAAAGTGCTCTTTCATCAAGACAATCAAGTCAAATGGTTGCGATGGTAAAATTGCATGAATTGAAGTTCGAATTGCTTCCTCGTCCACCGTGTTCTCCAGATTTGACTATTATCTATTCGCAGACCTCAAAAAAATGTTCGCGGGAAAGAGATTTGGCTCCAGTGAAGAAGTCATCGCCGAAACTGAGGCCTATTTTGAAGGCAAAGACAAATTCTACAAGAAAGGTATAGAAATGTTAGAAAAGTATTGGATTGATTGTATCGCTCTTGAATGAGACTATATTGCTGAATAACGTCGAATTTTGAAAAAAAATGTGTTTTAAGTAGTTAGACCAAAAACTTTTCAGCCTACGTGTTATATGTGTGCAACCGCTTGAGATTTTTCAAAATGTTCAATCGCGTTATTCAAAATATGATAAATTGCAAAGTCTGCTGGAAACTTGTGTTAGTTCCCTGGCATATTTAACGTCCGTGGATGGTATTCTATCAGCGCTAGAAGACTTTTTTAGTGCTTAGCTTCATTAGGATATGTTTTATGATACGCAGTCTGAAGACAACGTCCGGTACCTGCATATTGAAAATAGTGTATGGTGTTTTTTCTCTGAAAATTTACAAGAGAGTCCGAAACAGTTTATCTAATAACTCGGCTTCCTCAATAGGTGTTGTTGAAATAGTATTGTTTGGCCGTTAAGTGGATTTAGTGAAATTTTAACAAATGGCTTTAGCGGCCTACCAGAAAGTCCTAAAATTTTGAGACAGGAAAGAAGTTTGTTTTTATTTCTTTGAATACATGCTTTCTTGGTCTCATCGATTATATGTTAATACCTGTTCTGAGTACTAACAAAGATGTTATGATTTGTGACGTCCGGGTTTTTACATTATTATGGGTAGGTAAGCGGTTTAGAACCAACACTTTCTGTTCATTTTCTATATAATTGTTTAAACAGGGTTGCAAGTTTTCATACCAACAAAAATCCCACCGGAAACCTCCTTAGCATAGTCAGACATGTGGTCAGATTTGCAATAATTTTTTTTGCGGAAAGAAGGAAGAAAAGTTCGGAAATATTCTATCAGTTTTTCCTGATTGATACAACTCTCGATGTCGAAACCAGTTGATGGGCGGAAGAACCTCAAGGTAAATTTACGGCGACAGTGTAAATATCTGGCTTGGTGGTTAAAAACAGATCAGGACTGGCGAACTCTCTGTTGCGGTAGCGAATCCGCGTTTTGTCGTTGAGGTTAGTAAGGTCACAACTAATTGAGAAAGATTCAGGTTCATGACCTTTTTATCGATATTTGAATACTTAAGCCAGTTGATGTTGTGGAACTTAAAGTCACCCGGAATTGAAATTTCAGCACTTGGATGATTAGTTTGTAAATAATCGCTTATAAGAGAAGTAAAAAATATAAAGTTAGTTTTACTTAGTGGTCGATAGAGGCAGCAGATTATCCTTGAGATTTGTTGAGTTATTCTGAAGTATATAATATTAAAATTTCGGAGCTCGTTGCTAAGAGAGATCGTTTCTGACAAAAAGAGAGATTCCAAAGTAACGCCAAAACTGAGGATGGAAGTTGTACCCTGGATAGGAAAGTTTACTATGATGGTCAATAAACTCACCTTAATTTGGAACGCGTATATGAACTTTATTTGATTACAGGTGTTGGTGCACGGAATTTATGTTCGAGTTTTAATTTGGTATTTTGCACAAATCGACTTTAAAATTTCGATTTCTGCATGTTGATGCCCCTGAACCAGCACCCACTCTATCACTCTTTAAAAGTTAGAAAGCTAAATATATTTTAAGTTTAGAATGTCGTATTTTTTATTATTAAGATTTCTTTACTGAGATTAAAAACTAAGAGAATATTTCTTCTTAATTCCTAAATTCTTATTGTTTTATAAACACAGTTATGAAACTCGTTTTTATCATAATAAGTACATTTCCTTGAAAATTCGTCTTGTAATTAAATACGGGTTTCATAAATTGTTTTGATAAAATTTACAACTATTTAATAACATAATGAATCATACCTCTGTTTTTATACTTTGCTAATTACTGAACCTGCCAACTTAATTAGATACTTTTACGTTTACAACGTAGGTCTGAGAATACAATTATACAAATAAAAAAATACCTTAAAGTTTCAAATCAATTCAAAAAACTATTGTAAATAAATATATATTGCAGTTGATTAAAATCTGAGAACGTGCTGCATAAATAAAATAATAATATCCAGTTGATTGACTACACGGTAAACAATGAACCTTAGGACATTTGTATCATCTTTTCTTTGAAATACAAAATCAAAATTGAAAATTTTTACTGGATGTTCCTAATTAAAGTTAATTTATAGCCTAGTACATATTACTTTACTTGTATAGTTGAATAAATAATCTGTGGCGTGCCTTTTTAGAGTTCAAATGGAACTAATGGTTCTTTGTTGTGAAAAATCTCCCCACTCCCAGTCGTCGATATTTATTTTAGTGTATTGGGAGAGAGCGTTTGGAATTTCAGGTACAAAAGTATCTTTGGCGTTATAAAATTCACTGCTTATATTGAAATGGGAGACTTGTGAGGCCATGTAGAAGCACATTCAATACTTTTTTTTTTGAAATTAGAAAATTTTTGAAAAATTAAAAAAAGGAGCAAAACTCCTTTTTACCAAACTAACCCGCCCATGAAAAACAGACCTTGGCTTCGGTAAGGCGCCGGATAACTAAATCATTCCCTCTTAACAGCTGTTTTCAAGCAGGGAGAGTAGGGCAAATCGACCCGTAAATAAAAATAAATTTTCATCTACAAAAATATCTAACGTTAATGAACGTGGATTTTTCATCTTTCAGCAAAAAACGCAAAAAGTTTTAGGATTAAATAATCAAAAGAAGAGACAAAATCCTGAATTGGGGAATGGAACATCTTCTGAGAGTGTTGTCACAATTCCAGGCACTAGGTATATTAACTCAAACTATAAAATGTAAAATGGATAAAACATTTTATAAGCATCGTAAAGCCAACCCTTGAAAATAAAGTGTTACTTCTGCTTGATGGAAATAAAACGCATTCGAAGAACGGGGAAGCGTTGAACATAGCAAAGGCTAATGTTACAGCTGCCGGCTTTAGCCACTCGACGTGTTTTTTTAAACCCGTGAGCGCTTATTATATTCAAGTAACACACAAATCAAATTTGCAGAAGCTTACCATCCATGGAATCATTGTGAACAGATTTCAAGCGGCTGGAGTGTGGCCCATGAATAAAAACGTCTTTCCCGAACATTTGTTTAAAGCAGCTGAAAATATAAATGTTGTCTCTCTCTCTCTCAAACAAACTCAAATAATGAAAGCACATCGATCTTATACATTATTATCAATAATGTAAAAGCCACATTTAAATAGTGAACTGTTTATTTCGGGATTTAACACTAAAGCCTTAAAGAAAATTGTAAATTTTTTATGTCCAATACTACAAAAAATACTGTACAAAAAACTCTAAAAATTACATTAAGTCCTTACAAAAATATGTTGGAAGAATCGATACGCAAAAGACGTATAAGACAATATACACGAGCTTTCCCTATAGCAGAAGTCCCCGGCTGTTGGCGATAATAAAACAATTTTTGTCTGACAAAAAAATTCTTTTTAGTCTATTAAAAAAAAGGGGAACGATCCATCCCAGCATTTATTTTATTATCTTTTTTACTTGGAAACAAATAAAATTTTAGTGTAGTACTTATTAAAATTTTTTACTTTATAATATTAAATTATAAAACGTGTGTAAGTAATAAATAATTATTTTTAAATATAACAATGTATATATATATATATATATTATATATATATATAATATATATATATATATCTATATATATATATATATATATATATATATATATATATATATACATACATATATATATATATATATATATATATATATATATATATATATATATATATATATATATATATATATATATATATATATATATATATATATATATATATATATATATATATATATATATATATATATATATATATATATATATATATATATATATATATATATATATATATATATATATATATATATATATATATATATATAAATGCAGTGAAATTCCCCTTCGCGGACACCCCTCTTACACGGACACCTCCCTTGAACGGACAGTTTCTCATGGTCCCGACCAACTCTCATATAATTGACAGTGTGTTAACTCCTTCTTGGACGAACATTCTCTTGAACGGACGTGGACACAAAAAAATGTTCTCTTAACCGGACAAAAAATAATAAAAAATAAACGCCTTGTTTCATTTTTCTGTGGCGAGTATCGCTGTTGCGTCTCCTAATCGTGCCGCGCGCCAACGTCGTTGCCTGCCTTCACTTAGGGACTTTCCCGAGTAAACCGGGGATTTACCAATCTCAATTTTTCGGTATACGCGGGGATTTAATATTAGTCTGACGCCTATGCGAAAAAGAGACACAGTGGGCGATACATTCATTTTAGAAATGGCTCCAAATAGAAAAATTCTCACGCTTAAACAAAAAAAATTGAGATTGTTGAAGTTCACAATAAGGAAAAGTTAAGTGTAAGCTGCTGATATAAATAAATATAAAGAAATTCTTCTAAACAAGTGGTTGTCCAAAGCAATTTGAATGAAAAAACAAGCTTTTTGACTTGTGATGGTACCAAAATGGACAAGTTGTGTTATAACTGGTTTATAGCAACTCGACATAACGAGATTCCTTTGACAGGTATGCATATGAATTATTTTTTTTAGATAAGGTTTTCTGGAATTAGTGCGTTGATTTTTTTTTCATGTCAATTCAAAGAATGGATAAAAGGGGTGAGAGTATCAGTAGGCTTGTTGCAAATGCAAAAAACTTATTGTTTTTTTTTTCAGGTCCGCTAATACGATGTAAAGCAAAAGAAATAGCCGAGTCTCTGGAACATTCTACATTCAGTGTTTCTTCTGGTTGGCTTATTAAATTTAGAATCCGCCACAACATAAGTTTTAAAGCGATTTCAGGAGAAGGAGCCTCGGTTATTGCTGAAGATGTTTCATCATTCTGGGAAAAATACCCTTCTTTAATTAAGGGATATTCACCGAGAGACATCTATAATGCCGATGAGAGGGGCCTGTATTTTAGGGCTCTACCCAACAAAACGCTAACATTAAGAAAAGAAAAATGTGTTGGTGATAAATATCCCAAAGGGAGGTTTACAATTTTGCATTGTGCAAATACGGCAGGAGAAAAAGAAAAACTCTTAGTCATTGGTAAGGCAGCTAAACCCAGAGCATTTACAAATATTAACATAAACAACCTGCCTGTAACTTGGAAATATAATAAGAAAGCTTGGATGACAGGAGAAATTATGACAGAGTGGTTGCAAGATCTTTATTGGAAAATGACAAAAGAAAAAAGAAACATTTTGTTATTTTTAGACAATGCAGAAACTGGTGATACAGCTTTTGAGTTAATTAAGAAAACTACGACATTGGATGCAGTTTACTTTGCAAAAACCGCTTGGGAACAAGTAACCAAAGAAACAGTTAAAAATTTCTTCCGTAAAGCGGGATTTAAGCATGAAAATATGCAAAGTAAAGACCACTTAACTGAGGCTATTACATCTGATCCAGAAGATGACTTACCACTTAACGTACTTGCAGATATCCTTAAAAATAAGAATTTGTTGGAGTTGACTGATAATGAAAACCTTAATAATTTTTTGAACACAGATGACAATTTGTATGTTGAAAATCCAGATTCAGAACAAGAAATTGAAAATGCAGCTGAAATACAAGGACTTTCCGAAGATTCTGATGTCGACAAGATTCTAGTACGAACAGATGTTATCCGAAATTATGGTGAAGCTATTACCTTAACCAAGCAGCTTAAAAGTTTTGCCGAAAATCACGGAGATGCAGTCTTTAGAACTTCTTTCCAAATTAGAAATATGATTTGTGAACGCCATTTTAAAGAAAAAAAGGAGACAAACAACAATATATGAATTTTCGCGTCTTTAAAGTGACCTTTCATGTTATATGTATAACTCTATCCTATTATATTTTATATGTATCTAAAGGTAACAAATCTTTGTTTTTTCCTTAAGTTTTGAGTTTTTTGTTTATTTTAAAAATACGTACATATATAAGTATACGTTTTAAATCTCCCAAATTCTTTAATTACAGTTTTCATTAAAAAAACGTTTTTTTTTATTTCTTTTAAGCAGACACCCCTCTTGAACCGACACTTTCGGTCGGTCCCATTGGTGTCCGCCCAAGGGAGATTTCACTGTATATATATATATATATATATATATATATATATATATATATATATATATATATATATATATATATATATATATATATATATATATATATGTATATATATATATATATATATATATATATATGTATATATATATATATATATATGTATGTATATATATATATATATATATATATATATATATATATATATATATATATGTATGTATATATATATATATATATATATATATATATATATATATATATATATATATATATATATATATATATATATATATATATATATATATATATATATATATATATATATATATATATATATATATATATATATATATATATATATATATATATATATATATATATATATATATATATATATATATATATATATATATATATATATATATATATATATATATATATATATATATATATATATATATATATATATATATATATATATATATATATATATATATATATATATATATATATATATATATATATATATATATATATATATATATATATATATATATATATATATATACATATACATATACATATACATATACATATTTTTGTTGTACTATTTTTTTTATTCATTTTTAGAGTTTTTAGAGTTTTTTTTATTAACATCTTTCTCCCTAAATATACGTATATAATAATTTACCAAAGTATTTACATATAAATTTATACAACAAAATTTTACTTTGTAGTTATTTGAGCTAACAGCGTTTTGCCTTCTAACGGTGACGCGACAGTCCAACATCCTGTACCGGTGAATCGTCAGTCGTCGGCCGACAGTTACATATTCCGAAGTACGCTACTAAAAAGTTACATCATACTACATGATATGAAGAGATGTTGCATCATACAAAAGAGGAATCGCTGATGTGTTTATTTATCGAACTTTATCTTTTTATTCTGGACTGGAAGTTTTTACTGATAACTATATTATGCTAAATTGCAGTTTTACCGAACTTCATCTTTTACTACCGCCTTTTATCATCATAGATAAATGATGAGTTTTGCTAAGTTATTGTTATCTTTTAATACCAAGGTTTATATTTTAAATTTATATAAATACCCATGTATCAATGTTCTTCTTCTGATTATAACTGTTTCAATATAATATTAAATGAAAATGAATTTCTTCTAACAAAACTACTAACAAATGCTGTTATGGATGGCACATACTGCTATCCAGGCAGAAGTATAATTCCTCACTGCTTTATTCCTGAAAGCATAACTTCAGTTCAAAATAGATACGCTACATTTGAAATTCACAATGTAAGTATTGAGGACTTCTTTTTTAGCCTTTAAGAACCCTTAAAAGTCTTTTCCATACCAAACGATCAAGGAGAAATGGAAAATGAGGAATCGCAACCTGAACCAAATCAAATAGAACATCTACTAAGAATCAACCACCTTGAGGACGAAGAGAAAGATAAACTCATATTTTCATCAATTTTCCATAACCAAAATGAACCCCTATCAACAACAACTGAGACAACTTATAGAATAATAACAACTGATGAAGAACCAATTTATACTAAATCGTATAGACTTCCAGTAGTACATAAACAGGAAGCAAAACGGCAAATAGAAAAAATGTTGAAATAAATAGAAACAGTGCAAGTCCGTGTTCAACTCCAATATGGATTGTACCTAAAAAAATGTCAAGAAATGGCGCCTAGTAGTAGATTACAGAAGATTAAATAATTAAATGATATAAGGCAGTTTTCCCATCCCAAACATAGATGACCTGTTGGACAAATTAGGAAAATGCCAGTACTTCACCACTCTTGACTTAGCAAGTGGTTTTCACCAAATCAAAATACATAAAGACAGTGTAAAAAAAACTGCATTCTGTACGGATTATGGGCATTATGAATTTTTACGTATGCCCTTTGGTTTGAAAAATGCTCATGCCACTTTTCAAAGAATAGTAAATGAAATTTTAAAAGAATATATTAACAAGTTTTGTTTGGTATATATGGATGATGTTATTGTGTTTTCCATAACTTTGGATGAGCATATTTTAAATTTAAGCAAAATTTTTAAGAAATTTGAAGAATTTAATATTAAAATACAATTAGATAAGACAGAATTTCTTCAACGCGAAACATAATTTTTGGGACACGTTATCACCTCTGAAGGTATAAAACCCAATCCAAAAAAAATTGATACTATTCTAAAAATGCCATTACAAAAACCCATAAAGATATAAAAAGTTTCCTAGGAATCGTAGGATTTTACCGACACTTCATCAATAATCTAGCTAAAATTATCATTTTCCTGTTGAGTGATAATTGCAATTCATTTCTTGAACTGCTTTTCTTAATTCTTTACCTTTGGTTGTGGTTACTCTAGAACTCCAATCTATGTGTTTAGAATTAAAGTCTCCTTGAACTATGAATCTTTCTCCTAAATGTCTCAGAAGGGTAAGGTAGTCGTCCTTCTTAAGGTTATGTCTTGCCGGGTAATAGATGGCACCAATTTTCAACGTTTGTTTTGTTGATCTGATTCCAACCAATGTTAGTTGAATACCCTCTCTCTGCAGTTGAGATTCTTCATAGTGGTTGATTTTTTCCTCTTATTATAATTGTACTTCCACCTCTGGCTTGGTTGTCCGGATGGATAGTGTGATATGTTTTATATCCTTTTATTTCGAGATAAGATTGATTTGTCATGTGTGTCTCAGAAACTAAGCAGACATCTATGTTCTGCGTGTTTAGAAAGATTTCAAGGTCGTGTTTTTTGTTTAGAATGCCATTGGCATTCCAGATAGCAATACGTAGGTCTTTTTTATCCATAATTTATTTTGCTTTGGATATAGAACCAGTGCTCCTGGCTTCTAATTTATCGAGTCTTGCATTGACTATATCCAATGTCTTCATCATATTCTGCATAAGTTGCGTCATACCTGGTACAGCTGTTGACGGGGCAGATGCTGACTCTGTTAATTTTTGTTGCATACGTTGGGTATAAGTTATCCCAGACTTTACTGGATTAGGGACAATTTGTTTTGGTTGTGAAGTGAATTTCTTCGTCTTAGCATCATTTCTTCTTTTCTGTAGCTGTATTGATAGCAGGGTTCTCTTTTTTTGCAGTTAACGCATCTGGCAGGTGCGTCTCTAGTCTTAGTGCAGTATGCGGTTGGGTGATCTCCTACTGTAAGTTTTCTTTTTGAGTGAATTCTCTTTTGCACTTAACTGAAATAGTTTCTCATTCTGTTCCTGTAATGTGATTTCTTGTCTTTTTAGCTGGTTAATTTCATTCATAGCCTGCTGCAATTGCATTTGTAGGTTCATGATAATTTCATTCTCTGGCGTCTGTTGAATACTTATTATTTTTATTTTCCCAGTAAAGAACACGAAAAACTATTTTTAAAATACATACAAGAAAAAATAATTCGGGTATTTGCCAAACTAATGATCTGTTCCACAAAAGTAACAAACGTAATATTAAATAAAGAACAAGATAAAATGAACTACCACCATGTATACAAAACTGGACATAGAGGAATACATACTACTATTGACTCTATAAAAAGAAACTATTATTGGCCTAATATGATAAAATATATCACCAACTATACTAATAACTGTATGATATGCCAAAAAGCTAAATATGAAAGAAAACCCAATGAATTTAAATTTGAAGCTGTACGTACCAATAGGTTCGAAACCTTTTGAACATATTCATCTAGATACCTTGTTAATTTCAAAAGAAATTTTTTTAACTCTAATTGACACCTTTTCAAAATTTGGCCAGGAATTAATGCAATTAATGTATGAGGCTGGTTTGAAAAGTCCGTGCAAAGTCCGAGAGATGGCACCACCGGCGCGTATCGAGGTCATGTTTAGTTAGTAGCATCTCTTGAATGAACGCACACCAAGTTTCAACCATATTGGTCTATTTCTTTGTGTTTGGCATTCGTGTGAATCAAGGAAGTCGAGTGATTTTCAAGAAATGGACGAAAAAGAATTTCGTGTGGTGATTAAACATTACGCCAGGCAAAACGCCTCAGGAGACTAAAGAGAAGCTTGATAAACATTATGGTGACTCTGCACCTTCGATTAGAACAGTTTATAAGTGGTTTCAAAATTTTCGGACTGGCCATATGGGCGACTCCAGAAATCATTGATCAAATCCATGATATGGTGATGGATGACAGAAGAGTTAAGGTGCGTGAGATTGCTAGTGCTGTGGGCATCTCGACTGAACGGGTACATAACATTTTACATAAACATTTGGACATGAGAAAGCTATCCGCAAGATGGGTGCCGCGATTGCTCACGCTTGACCAAAAACGGAATCGTGTGAAGTGTTGCAAGGATGGTTTGCAGCTGTTCCAGAAGAATCCGGAGGACTTTAAGCGTCGTTTCGTCACTGTGGATGAAACATGGATACATTACTATACTCCTGAGACCAAACAACAATCTAAACAATGGGTTACCAAGGGGGAATCTGCACCAAAAAAGGCGAAGACCGTTCCTTCGGCCGGAAAGGTTATGGCGACTGTCTTTTGGGATTCACAAGGGATAATCCTCATCGACTATCTGGAAAAGGGTAAAACTATTACAGGTGAATATTATTCATCGTTATTGGACCGTTTGAAAACCGAGCTACAAGAAAAAACGCCCGCGATTGGCCCACAAGTAAGTCCTTTTCCATCACGACAACGCACCAGCACACACCTCAGCAGATGTGGTCGCAAAATTAATGGAAATAGGATTCCAACTCGTTTCACATCCCCCCTATTCTCCAGACTTGGCTCCCTCGGACTACTATTTGTTCCCCAATTTGAAGAAATGGCTGGCGGGACAAAGATTTTATTCAAACGAGGAGGTGATTGCAGACACTAATGGATATTTTGCAGACTTGGACAAATCCTATTATTCGGAAGGGATCAACAAACTAGAACATCGTTGGACGAAGTGTATAAGCCTAAAAGGAGACTATGTCGAAAAATAAAAAAGGTTTACCCCAAACACAAAGGTAGTTTTTATTTTTGCACGGACTTTTCAAACCAGCCTCGTATTAGATGGCTTGCTAACCTTTTTATCACATTACGGCCTACCACAGACAATAATTTGTGATAATGGAGTAGAGTTTAACAAAAATAATTTCACTGATTTTTGTAAGCTGCATAAAATAGAAGTACACTATACAACTCTCAAAAATCCAAATTCAAATAGTTATATTGAAAGATTTTATTCAACTCTTTTAGAACAAATTAGGATCAAAATGCAGCAGAACCCGCAAGAAACATTAAATAATCTCATAAAATACTTCTTAATTCATTATAATAACTCTATACACTCTACTATTGATCATACTCCCTTTCAGATCTTTTCCGGACATTTTAATTTCAAAGATCCATTTGATATGGAATAGAAACATTTAGTTTCCAGATATGTCGAAGAAGAACTCAAAGAACATTACCAGGAAATAAATAGAAAAATAAATAATAAAAAGCAACAACAACTTGCACGGACTAACGTTAATCGTAAAGATCCAATGACACTCTCTGAAAACGATAACATT
>CM032446.1:86441488-86476488 GCA_019049505.1 Pachyrhynchus sulphureomaculatus | reverse complement strand
TTCTAAGTCAGATGGAGGAAATAGATTTTTTATAGAATTCGAAATTTCCGCGACTCACATACTAACAGGTATTTCTACAGGATGTATTTTTAATTTTAGATTTTATAATTCGGCGCTGGTAGTAATGAGTCATACCATTTTGGGATTTGTCGCTTTTCCAATAGCAAATACAAGATATAGAGAAACAGTAAGCTTTATTAACTATTGACAAATTTTAATACTAAATGTGTAGGAAATTAGGTATGGTATAACAAATGTATAAAGATTGGGCGCACATGTGGTAAAAACAAATAATTAACATCATCCAAACTATATATACATGTAAATTGTGTTAGATATATTTAAACTTACATAATATGGTAGTTTTATATAGTATATATATATATATATATATATATATATATATATATATATATATATTTATATATATATATATATATATATATATATATATATATATATATATATATATATATATATATATATATATATATATATATATATATATATATATATATATATATATATATATATATATATATATATATATATATATATATATATATATATATATATATATATATATATATATATATATATATATATATATATATATATATATATATATATATATATATATATATATATATATATATATATATATATATATATATATATATATATTATATGTATTTTGTATTAGGAGTTGCGTAAATAATTTACTATGACCCCTTCGAAACTTTTCTTTTTTATGGGCATAGCACACATGCTGCAGGAAAATCCCTAGAGCACTACAGGAGCGACAGGTGTGCGGAAGAAGCGATTCACGTAAGTATTGAATCACTGTAAATTGTACTCGGTAGGACACACAGTACTGGGCCAATCATTCCAAACGGATGAGGTTCTCCATATAAAAGACTGCTTTGTATCATACTAGGAGTGACAAGCTGAACCTCATACGGATGTGAAGTATTAGCGCGACTTATATTCCTAGCATGCACGGCTGTGGGAGGAATTATCGAGGTTTCTGGTGAGTTCTGGGTTTCCAATCAGGTGAACAGCTCTCTTCTGAATAGAATTTGAGCCTTGTACAGAATTAACAGTTGTTATGGAGTGTAAATATTTTTATCTCGAAATAATATTCCCAGTCTCTGAGAAACACTCCTTGCTACGCATACAACATGTTCGTGCTAAGGCATATTTGCTCCCAAATTAAAGCCCAACAAATTGAGTCAAGATGTTAGAGAAATGACGTGTCCCGACATAACTATGTCGGGTTCAGCAACGTCACGATCTTAAAGAAAACGCTGCTACATGGGTTTTTGTAGCATTAAATTCTACTTGGTTACTATCAACAATTATTACAATATAGAATTCCTTCCAGGTCCTTGTTAAGCTGAATGACTTCCTGCTCTCTGTGGATATTTGCATGAGTAGACGATGTTCAAGCTTTCAAAGTGAGTGAAGAAATAAGCTGTAATCTGTAAAACTGTAGATGGAACTCTTGGCCCTTTTAGCAGACTGTTAATGTAAATGAGAAAGAGAGTAGGAGACAGTATGGAGCTTTGGAGCTCACCGGCGTTGATAGTAAAAGTATTAAAAAGAAATCCGTCGATTGCCATTCTTAAAAAACGCTCTCCAAGGAAATATTAGACCCATAAACAAAACTGTTCAGACATAGCGTAAGAGCGTAGCTTACCCAATAATCCCTTGGATATATCAAGTGCAACCGCTCACGATGCTCTAAAATGTTCAGTTGCGTTGTTCCAAACATGTGTTATATAAGTTAGAAGATCTCCTGTTGATCTTTGCTTATGACAGCCATATTGATGGTCGCTAATAATATTAAATCCTTCTAGATATTTTAGAATATGCTTTTTCCATAACTTTCGATATTATTGAAAGCGGTGCGACTGGTCGGTAGTTGTTTTTCAACCTTTTTGGGTATCGGCTGAGCTGTAGCGCATCTCCAGCAGGAAGGAAATATTCTCTTTCTGTAGGATAGGTTAAAAGCCTACAGGAAATTGGTGTTAGTTCGCTTGCTCATTTTTTTTGGTACTATGGGAGGTATTCCATCAGCGCCAGAAGCTTTTTTAGGACCTAGCCTTATTAAAATACTTTTTGTGATACGCAGCCTGAAGACAATATCGGACATCCTTGACTGCATTATGGGAATAGTTGGTGGTGTTTTTCCTTGAAAAACAACAGTAGACTGTGGGACAGAGTTCAGCTAACAAGTTATGACCTTAGCGACTGATCAAAAGGACCTGGAATTGTTGGAGCAGGCAAGAAGTTTCTTTTTAATTCTTTGATTGTGATTTTGTGCAAATTGTCCTGTGACAAGTCGTGGGAACCATCCACGAAGCAGGAATTGATGCAGTGGATTCATAAGGGCTCTCTACCTTCAAAGATGTTAAAGGCTTTCTCTCTCGCCCTGTCTGTCTCTCTCGTCTTCTAGAAACTTGATAGTGTTCACTGGAACTTTCCAAGGCATTTTGCTCCTTGCGTAGGGAAAGAGTACACATTAAAGTACAATGTTTACGTAAGGACGGCCCAAATTCTGAAACCGGCCTTTAGAGAAAAACGTTCTAATTCATGGAGAGCCAAAACTTTGCTGCTTTACGCAGACTGCAGGATCCACAAGGCTCAGACAGTTCAAACCACTTCCGGAAACTCTGGATTCGCCGAGTTACAACATCCTATGACTTATTTTTGATCGATAAGTGGTGTATAGTTTCAATGGTATTATAAGAATTTTTCCTGGTTTATGGTTGATATAATGACCAAACTAAGTAATATTATCCATAGTTAAATACAGGGTGTCCCAGTAATCCGTATACATAGAGTTACTGTGGATTTCTGGCATGAAAATATGACCTTAGTCCAGAAATTCATAATTTTTGAGATACAGAGTGATAAAGTTATACTTTTATTTTAGTTTTTCTTAAGTAGCTTTCTTAGTAATTGTACTAGTTGTACAAGATTCGATGCTAAGGGGTTTTTTGATATGAGAAATCGAACTCAGCTCACAGTTTTTTTGTAAATTGTGGGGGGCGCCACTTATTGCACTGTGTATACTTTTAAATTCTGATAACTTTTTTATACCATTCGGTATGATATTTTTAATTAAATATTCGTATATTTTCCGCCTTCTCCTGTCTAAAAAAGCTCTCTTGGTAAATGTTGCTCTGAGCAACTGTTTCTGAGATAATGGGATGTTTGTTTCCATTTTTTAATGCCATCTACACTTCATCCAGCCTTAGGATAGGTCCAAAAGAATAGCCTTTAAAATTTGGAGCATGCTTAAAGGCAAACGAGTTAACAACAATAATAAATTTAAAGACCAACGGCCAACAACAGTAAGAATGTAAAAACCAACTGGCTAAGGGCATAAAAGATTACTCACAAATTGTTAAATTTGTAATCAGTAAATAAAATATCTCAGAAACTGTTGCTCGGAGCAACATTTACCAAGAGAGCTTTTTTTAGACAGAACGGAGAATACGAATATTTAATTAAAAATATCTTAAAGAATGGTATAAAAAAGTTATGACAATTTAAAAGTATACACAGTGCAATAAGTGGCGCCCCCTACAATTTACAACAAAACTGTGAGCTGATTTCGATTTCTCATCTCAGAAAACCTCGTAGCACCGAATCTTGTGCAAATAGTACAATTATTAAGAAAGCTACTTAAGAAAAACTAAAATAAAAGTATAACTTTGACACCCTCATCTCAAAAATTACGAATTTTTGGACTAAAGTAAGTTGGGTTAAATGGTCATATTTTCATCTCAAAAATCCACAGTAACTCTGTGTACACGGAATACTGGAACACCTTGTATATAAGGGCTTAGAGGCGTAGTAGATGAGATTAGAAGGGTTGTTTCGAATATATCGTGTTATTTGTGCTTTTAAAAGTTTTAGGAATCAAGAAATCGGAAAATTGTGTTATTTTTTCTTTAGTTATAATCTTGACGAAAGCAGAATGTAAACGATCTTTGTAGTTGGAAGTGTGTTTGTCAGCATTTTCAATTACAACAATGACTTTGACGGTTTGTGACATGTCTGTCATAGTTTGATAATAAAATATTAAGAATCTAAGGTATTATTATAATTATAAGGGTTTAAAACATAGCTCTCCACTTATCAATTGTTTGGTATTAATGTACTATATAACGCTGCGCTGGGGTATGAATTAAATCAGTGAAAATATTTATTCATTTTCTCACGATATATATATTATATATATATTTCTCACCTATATATATATATATATATATATATATATATATATATATATATATATATATATATATATATATATATATATATATATATATATATATATATATATATATATATATATATATATATATATATATATATATATATATTTAGAAAACCTTTAGGAAACAAAGAAAATACTTTTTCATGTATGATTTTCAATAGGAACGCAATCGCGTATAATAACAGTGTACTCCAAAAACAATGTCTTACTAAATATAATTTAAAAAAAATATACATAGGTCATTACACAAACATTTATTTGGAAATGAAAACAATAGGATTAAAATTATGTACATTATTTTTTTTTGAATTTTTTTATTAATCTTATCAGAAAAGCTAATTTGATGATGTAGGTTGTAACGAATTTCTCGACTTATTCCCTCCGAAACTTTGTAAGGCTGTAACAACTTTAAAAATAACTTTCCAACAATTCATTGATTTATGCACCTAGGTTGTAGAGTACAACTCACATTTTGAGTGGCAAAATAAATTCAGTATTTACTTTGGAAGTAATTGCTTGGGAGGAAGATATGGCGTAAATCACTTCATCAGTTTTGTCAAGCAAAATATGATAAATTATTATTTTGTAATTTTAGCTTCATGACCACCCCTTCACAATATTTTTTGCATGTGGTCATCTATGCATGACCACATTTTTCTTTATTACTTCATTTTTACTTTCCAAAGACCTGTTTGAATACCTAAAGGACAAGAAAAATTTAAGCTTTAAGACTGGTCTAGTGATCTTTTCTGTTAGAATTTTTAGGTAAGTTTCATTAAAAAAATGTGAAATTGTATGTATATTTATGTAATATTATTTTATGTGGATATTTTTTTTTAACGGATTTTTGCTCTCATTGTCTAAAAATACAGTCTGTCCAACGAGTCTCTTTCTAAAATGGTGGTCACTTTAAAATACCATTTGCGAAATTGGATTCATGCAGCACACCGAACTGAATACACGTATTCCTTATTGCTGTTCCGAACACCGTCTTTGAAAATAGGTCAATAAAGTAATTTTGAATTTTTTCCAAGTGATTTTTTAATAAGTTAATCTTGCGAAAAAGGTGAGTACAATGCCTTCAAACATAGTTTATGGACTATATTTTATCAAACAATGAAAATTTTACAGTACAGTAAGAAATTGTGCAGTCACTCACAAAATGGCGTCCTTTCCTGAGGCAGATGTGTATCCGGTTGTGGGACACTCAGCAAAATCATACATGTGAAACTTGTATTGTTGCATTCTCATTTTTAGTGTTCTGTACGGAACACTTATAAGATCACTTCAGTATTTGTCCTTCCGTCTGTCTGTCACATCCGATTTTCTGCAAAACTGCTTGACATAGACAGTTGAAATTTGGTACTAAAATAGGAATTGATGACCTCATCAGAGTCGTGTACTTTGGGGGGTGAAATCGAAAGAGAAAAAAAAATTACCAGGTCATCGAGTGGGGTATCAAATGAAAGCTTGTAAAAACACGAGTTCAAAAATATAATATTGGAATACTTGCGCACACTTTCTTTATATTATTTTTAAAAAGTCGCAGAAAATTGTGCTGTACCCCTTTCTATTTCGAAAAGTACTAATCAAAAAATTTTGAAAAAAGTCTGGAATATTCTCCACAGGGTGTAGATTGAACGAAAATTATCACGAGTGCATTACCTTTAATAATATATTTGATATACAAAAAAAACAAAAATTTCAAAGTCGTCAGTTTTCAGGAAAGATCGAAAAAAATCTTGTTGAAAAATCATTTGGGGTGTGTTTTGTGAAGTCACTGATTAGTTTATATCTACGTAACAAAAATTTTTATTTTAAAAGCAGTCAACGTACGGAACACTAATTGCGCAAATTCTTGCACTCGACCGGTTATTTAACATGTATGCGTTTTATATAGCATGTAATTGATTTTTTCGGTGTATTTTGGTGTTTTTTAGATCAAATCTTATCATGTCAAGCCACAAGAAAGCAACTGAAGTAAAACAAACGGATTTTGATGCTTTGGTTAAAGCAATCAAAGATATTAAAATTGAGAATAAAGGCATAAGACTTATCGCATGTTCGTATAATATATCTAAGAGCAATTTGAGCCGATACATCTTAAAATTTAAATTATTATAAATTTCAAAATATTTCAAAAGGTTCTGATGAAGGCCTGTTGAACGCCGTTCGATTATTAACTATGCACTTCTCATCAAACGTTGGTTTTTATGTCATTAAACGCTATTTTTTTAATACTTTTTTCGTATTGTTCCTGAATATGCTGAACATTATTATGGGTTGAGCATAACTGAACTTCGGCAACTGGCTAATCAATTTGCCATTAAAATCGGAATCAATTATCCCGAGAAATGGAACGAGGATTTGATGGCTGGACGTCATTGATATTATAATTTCATTAAACACAATCCAAGCCTGATATTGTGCGCACCAGAGCAAACCAGCTTGAATAGAGTGAAAATGATGACCGTGATTATGATCAATTGCTTTCCCAGACGCCATCCAATGCTTGTTTATTTGGAACATAGATAGGACAGGATTTTCGACAGTTCCATCCAAAACTGGCGAAGTAATTTGTCTTCGGAGAATTAAGAAAGTGGGGCTTATTTCTGCTGTCGAACAAGAAATAATGATGACAATGGTGCTGTCAGTGAACCAACAGGGAATTCAATGCTATCGTTGTTTCTTTTTCCCAGACAAAAAAAATCGACGTTCATGGATAAAGCACCTGTTGGTGTTGTCGGCTATGCAAATTGAGTGGATGCAGCAACTTGAATTTGTTAAATTCATGGAGCACTTTATAGAGCATAGTAAATCATCAAAAGATTCGCCTGTTTTACTTCTGCTTGATAACATATGACATTCTTTCTGTCGACGCGCTGGATTTGGCTGTTGCAAGTGGGGTGCCTCTACTATAATTTCATAAGTCACAGTACAACGCATGGCAGAAGAATAATGCGGGAAAAGTGCTCGAAGTCACACACAATCACATTATTGAGCTTGTGGGTACAATTTTAGATTTGGCGCTTACTCCTAAAAATATTAAGGCTGGATTTGCTCTATTGAAATACATGTATTCAATCCCGATGTTTTTGGTGAATCTGATATCATGCAACCTGATATCAATGGTGAAAATATGTGGGCTGTTTCAGTGGAAAATGACCAGACTGAAGATGAGCAAAGACGGAACATTTTTAATGCCGACATTTTAGACGTGGCTGCAAACGAGGAAATTTCCTATTCCGAACCATCAACATCATTGCCTCGGGCTATCAGTTTATCTTTAGTGTTGTTTTTTATTGGTCCTTCGCAGTAGGGCACCCCGACAGGCGGCCGTAAAGCGATACAGAGCACTATTTTACCGTCACCAGAAAATATTGAAAAAAAGGCAACAAAAGCGAGCCAAATGAAAGAAACTGTCATCGAAGAAAGCCGTATCGAGGAAAGCTGGAGCAAAGAAGGCCGCACTGAAAGAAGCCTCACTACCAGCCAAGCAGAAAAAGAAGTAGCGGCAAGAATCATCATGAGACGATGACGATATTTGCAACTATATATTAGGGCAAAATGCCAAGTCTGCTAACCAGCGCCAATTTTATTGCATGCAATACATGCAAGAGGTTTGTGTATTAGAAATGTGCAGATATGCGTGCCAGCTTCTACACATGCATTTATTGCGATTCGGATTTGGATGAAGAAATAATTTTTCATTTAATTTTATGTATTCACTCATTGAAGGCTCATACAGTAATGTTTAAATTTGTATTTCTGTTAATGTTACTTCATATTTCGATATTTTCAGCGGATTTTTAGGAGAGTCCCACAACCGGTTACAAAAATTTTTTTGGCCAAAATTCACAGACTAATTTTTCGAATATCGTAAACATAAACAACCATTTAAATTTTCAAACATAAAATTGGCAGATTCTTATATTCAGCGGTGGATGCATCGGTAAGCTATCTTTTTCAATTTGCATTATCAAAATAAGGAAAGTATACTCACTGGTAGATCAACGGCTGAATATAAACATTCTACTAGTATTATTATTTCTCCTTCAGTGGCCTTTTCAACTGATATGTCAGGTAGTCAATATAAGTAGCATCCACCAATAAAACTAAAGAAACACGTATGTTTTAGCTTAAAAAGCGTCACCTGGTATAACCTCATTATATTTACTAGTTTTGCTTATTTTGTTCTTAATTAATGTGAAATAGCAGCATTAAATTGTCAAAGATTTTTTAAAAGTTTTCACGAGATGTCGCGAAACAAATCTAGTATATTAGAAAAATTCACTGAAAAGGCACGCAAGGATAAAATCAGAAATAATGGGAATATTTTGTAGTTACTATGTAAGCTAATCCGGGTCACTTGTCAAGATGTCAAATATCAAAACAGGTAAAGCAGTTGTTGGACGGATGTTAGTATCAGGGATTAAAATAGTAGCTACCTAATTATAATTATGCATGGGTAATGTGTTTAGATTAATTGTCTAATTTTCTACAAGCATTTCTGCTAGTCCTAGGTCCAACTTTTTGGGTGTCTGTGTGCACTAATATCTCAATATAAAGTATTGTGCAGCCAGTACGAAATTTGAAACCATAAAATTGGACCTAAGTATGATGATTTAATCTTATATTTCACATTTTGGTTAGAATTACTGTAAAAACAATTATTTTTACTTTTAGACAGCTGCCACTCCTGGCTATTGTAATATTATTTCATGCTACATGGCTTCGTCATATGGGTAGCGGACCACATTTGGAGAAATTCATAATTAACGAATATCGGTATTGCCGAAAAAATTGGTGGACAAATCTATTATTTATTAATACACTGGTTGATGGGAATAATATGGTAGGTATATTTTTACTATTGTAGGAATAATCTATTATTTATATGTGTTTAGCGTCCGTAAAAATTTCACAAAAAATAATGGTAACAGTCAGTTTTACAATTACCTCTCAACAGTTAATACCGACGTTAACCCTTGTTTGCCTAGATCAGAGGTTCCCAAACTTTTTTTTCTCGTAGACCACTTTCAAAATTTTACTGGTTTCGGTGGACCTCCTGCTGCTACATTTTTACCATATTCCCAAAACTCGTCAAAAAATGTGAAGATTAGATCTAACGATGGAAATTTGCGTCGTGGCTGAGTTCCAACCCTAAATTCGGAGTGGTAAAAATAAAAAGAAAAATAATATATTTTCTTGGGTTCTATTTGTTAAAATAATATGATTACAGACTTAATAGAATTAAAATTAAACATTAATAACGTACCGTAACTTCAACAATGCAAATCAACAATTAAAAAAAAATAGTCTTAATTTTAATGGGAGGGATGTACTTGATGGAATGACAGCAAATTATCAATATTTGGCTTCAGTTTTGTAAGGAATAACCGCAAATTTCCCCGTTCTGTGATGTTCAATCTGCTCCTTTTTTTGTTAATAGGTTTGTAACGACACTAAAACTTTTTTCGACAAGGTATGACGAGGGAAACGCTATCAAAAGTTTTCTCGCAATTTCCCACAGCCCAGGATATTTTTCGGGTATTTCTGCCTGCAGCCAAAATGTTTGATAGCCTTTTTTAAATTTCACCTTCAGCTCTTCATTGGTGCTAAGCTCAAGTAGCTCCTCTTGTAATACCACATTCGCCACTTCCATTTCATCAAATGGATTTATGATCCATGGTGGTATTTCCATCGTCAGAATGTCTTCAAATCTATTTTTGAAGTCATCATGCAGGGCATTTAAATGTTGAACGTATGTCTGAATATCCTCATCAAGACATTCTGCCTGTGACAAGTTTGGAAACTGGGAGAATTCGCACCGACTAATATGTTGCTTCATAAATTTCAATTTTCCAAGAAAAGCCGAAATTACACCGTTTGTTTTTATTAAATTTAGGCTGTCCCCTTGTAACTGCAAGTTAATGTCATTAAATTTTTTGAACAAATCTGTCAAGCTTTCAATTTGATCAGGTTTTCTTTTAAATCTGGATTTTTACTTTCCAGAAACTCTAAAACTGATTCAAAAAGTGAGTAAAATCTTGTTAAACATGCACCTTTCGACAACCAGCCTACTTCAGTATGTAAGAGCAATCGTTGGAAGTCTTCATCATTTTCGTCGCACAATTGTGCAAATAAACAGGTATTCAACGCATTGCTTCTTATTTTGTTAACTGCTTTAATCACAAATTGAAGCGATTGGTGCAATCTATCACACAAATTTTTCGCTACCAAGTGTTGTCGGTGGATGACACAGTGAATTGCAGTTACTCCTGGTATAATTCTTTTAAGATGGCTTATAAACCCACGATATCGCCCGAAGATGGCAGGAGCTCCATCTGCTGCCACCGAAATAATGTTTGTAAATGGAATCGATTTTTCCTTAAAAAAATCTCTCAGGACATTAAATATTGATTCGCCTTTAGTGTCCGTCTCCAAAGTTTTCGCGAATAGCAGCTATTCATGGATTTCTTCGTCCATAACAAATCGAACATATGCCAATAATAATGCTTCATTACCAGGTAAAGTTGACTCGTCCAGTTGAATAGAAAAATGAATTGTTTGCAGATAATTACACAAGAAGCTTTCAATATCAGAGCTCATTTCATCAATACGTCTTTGTACAGTGTTGTTACTCAAAGGAATTCTTTTGAGTACGTCAAATGGAGGTTTGTGCAGAACAGTTTTTTAAAACCTCTTCAACAGCGGGTAAAATTAACTGTTCTCCGATGGTGTGCGGTTTTCCAGATTTCGCTATAAGCAATGAGATATTGTAAGATGCTCGCAAGCCATCATCGTTACTTTGAGACGTTGAGGCCAACATACTGTGCACGGTGGGTCTCTTTTCATATTTTTCCTTCATTGTTTGAAAATATTTTAAATCTTTACCTATTTTATCAGGATGACACCTTCTTAGATGATCTTCGAGCTTCGATGGTTTCATAGAGTCATTGCTCAAAACTTTGTTGCATAAAAGGCATATGGGCGCCTTTGATGGAAGAAAACCAAATTTCAAATAATCAACACTGTACTGTCGACATTTCTTCTTAGATTCAGCCATGTTTCGTATCAGTTACCTACCTGTAAAGAAAAAAATGTTTGTTTTAGTAATCATAAGGCGACTTTAACACGATATGGCTATTTTAACGGAATAAAATAGGATTAATTAATTATTGCGATGAAAAAACCAAAATGCCGGCTGCAAAACTGATTTTAATTATTAAAAGCAATAAACTGCTAAGACCCATACAGAGGTTTTCACAAAACGGCTGAACCTATTTTAATGTAATATAAAATATTTTTTGATTAATTATATTTTGATACATTTCTGTAAATTCGAGAGAAAATACTTTTAAAGAATATTTTGACATCAAAACTCCGCGATTTTAAAGATTTATTTATTACTTTGATGTACGTTACGAGTGGTACATAAAGACACGTACAATTTATGAAAATATTTTTTAGTCATTTAGCATTAGCAACTACGAGGGCACTGAAATATGTACAAAAATGCAGGTCAATCATGTATCTCTCCTTTAGTGAATCACCACAGTCGGGTAAATAAATAATTTTATAATAAAAAGTACTAAAAGTTCAATCTTTCTCGGCTTTCTGTTCTTTTATAGAAGTATCGAATAATGGCCCTGTTCAGTATTTAATTTTTATTACGTACCTACTACACGCAAACATAACAAATATAATATTATTACAATATAAAATAAAAGTATGAACAACAAATAGGCAGGTACTTACTTTTTCCGGCACTGGCAAACACTGACATCGATTCACTCACACTTTTCTTTTCAAAATTCCGGAAACAAATGAGTAACGTTTGTCCTTGGCATTCGTATTTATATTGGTGAAGAATCAAATAGGTTCATGCAAGATTGCAAGCACAGCACAAGTCGTATTTCGTCCCTTTGCACGTCTGAACGGGTTACATTGCGGGCGGGCGGCGCTTTGCAAGTCTCGACGCGCGTTGTACTGAATATCGAATATGCAAGTTTTTACAAGTAACAGTTGCTGACCTTCTTAAAATACACTACTCAAAAAAATTAAGGGAGGTTTTAAAACAAGGAAATTAATGCTAAATAAACAGGCTATCTGATCCATATGCCGGCCTAACTGAAAAAATTTTTTTCAAGCCCGTGGACCAAAAAAAAAAGCAAAATATTTGCAATATTATTTTTTCGCGCTATCTGTTAGGATTGCATGAGAACCGTAGCTCCTAAAAAATTTTAACCAAAAAATCTGAAAATTAGAACCTTAAAGCTTCAAAACGCTTTTTTTTTAAAGTCTCAATACGACCATTTTTCACCGAAATACAGCCTGTCAAAAATCACCGAAAAATTTGGAATTTTTTTATGTAGTGTATTATCTGCCTACATTGATAGGTAAAGCCAAGCCAACATTTTTGTTCTTTACTATCGAAACTAGATAAATTTTCGTGGACCCCCACTTACAACTTGTGAACCCCCATTTTTTTTTCACGCCAACGTAGACCTCCGTCGAGTCGCCCGTAGCCCCCTGGGGGTCCACCTGAACCACTTTGGGAACCACTGGCCTAGATCGAAGCAGTGCAGCATCTTTTTTTCACGTCGTTGGGTTTTGCTCTTGCAAGATTTTGGGGAATGTCTCTCGAGATATGGTTCTTAAATTATCGCTGCTGGGTTGTGTTCCGAAATGCTAAACATTGTGATTTTCACTTTAGATAGCTGATGATCTTTGAACTGTAGTAAGATATGGCATGTCCTAGTTTGATGATTGATATTAAGTGTGCCTGGGTTGTTCGTTACCCTTGGATCTTTCGTACTTTTAATTCAAGGGCATAACTTTCTGTTAATTATTTGTATTTTGAATTTTACGAAACAATTTTTGTAGATAGTCACGTTTGTATGACGAAACGAATATTATGTCTTTTTTAAATCACACATCCTATAAATTACACCTTAATCAAGAGATATTTTGCATAAAACACAATCGTAAATCTATACTACTACAGTTTTTACTTGAGTTGATTGCTTGATTTATGTTATTTTTTCGAAAATTCTTGTCAAACTACTCTTTCTGCATGTTACTTTGAGTATTATTTAATGTAGTTATAGTTCTTGCCGTTTTTATATCTTTGACCTTCTTATTTTAACAAGTTGAATTTAGGAAAGTATATTTATTGTTACTATTAGCAATATACATCGATTTCCTTCGTTGAATTTTGTACCAGGTGGCATGTTAACCAATCAGGACGGTAGAAATTATTTAAATTTTTTACTTAGTTATTTTGTTTCGACGTCCGAAGTTTTATTTATTTATGAAATCTTCTACGGATAATTCTCAAAAATATAAAAAGAAGTTAGAACTATTCGGTGAAGTTGTCAGTAACCGCCCATTCGGTGTAATTTGAAATATTTCCAACTCTATCATTATTTTATCTAAAGCAGTTTTCAAACGGTTCACCAGATACTAGTTTCAGGGCGGTTGTACTGTTATAACCGATAGTCAATAATGTCTCCACGGAAGTATAGTTTTACCTTTATGTCAATGTAAAGTTGTAATTAAATTATCTATTTATATAAAATTAAAACATTTCCCTTTAATAAACACCACAGGTAAATGGCACTGGTGATGATTGATGATCACTAATCTGAGATTTTTTTCGAGAAGTGAGAAAAACATTCGGCCTAAAGTTTAACTCTCACAGACAATATCATGTCTGATGCAATGTTCTACATGAGCGACTGCCAGGAGCAACCTGGCCGATACGACAAAAGTCGAAACAAGGCAATAAAATGTGTATATGTTTTTAACTTTGTGGCTCTAGTCGATTCCAGTAACCCTACAACGACAAAACTAAATGAAAATATATTTTTTTAATTGTTTTTACTCTGTCACTCTAGTGGTTTCCCTCGTTGTTACTCTTTAATACGGAAAAAGGTGCTGGAAATGTTATTGACCGTCGTGACCGAGGTAGATTTGAACACGTTTGTTCATTATTCTTAAAATAATAAAAAGAAAACGTATGTATTTGTAAATTTAATATTAAAAATACTTCATGACTTATCGTGTGCAGATTTCTACCTGTGACACTAGAAAATTAATTGCCTTAATTTTTCAACTTTTTTTTTTTTTTTAATTTTATTATTTTTTTTTATTTTAGTGTCTCCAGACTTCTTGGTGGTTAGCTGTCAATACACAATACGTCATTTTATCGTTATTTTTTATTTGGATACTTAAGCAATATGAAAACTATTTTTGGGTAATTGTAGGAACAACAACTTCATTTGTAATATTTTATAGTTTTTTTTTCAAAATTATTATTTTGATTTTCCATCTCTTCTGCTATTTTCAACGGAGTGTGAGTATTTCTTCAATTACAAATTAAATTTTTATAATTTTAACTTATATTATTTTCTAGATATTCTATTTATATTATTGTTATATCTCGAAATCATTAATTCTAACGGGGTCTTATTTAATGAGGATTATTTTACCAAGTATAATATAGTACTTATATAGGCCATATTTACATCAATTAATCTCATTTCATATGTGACGTCGTTGAGACGGAAATGAATTTTAATTGTAAATATATAAGATTTTACATAATTCCTGTCTTAAATTCCTGATATTTATTTACGAAAAAACAGGTTTGTTTAAAAATATAATATAAAAAATACCGCCGTAGTATTTGTTCCAGCATTCCAGCATTAGTAAGAAAACTAATTAAAAAAATAACAGTCATTTTTGCAGGAAATCGTGTAATGTGCATGTTAGGGTTTTTTTCCGATTATACAAAGTCTATATATATATATATATATATATATATATATATATATATATATATATATATACATATATATATATATATATATATATATATATATATATATATATATATATATATATATATATATATATATATATATATATCTATGAATGACGCTCGTGAAATTTCGAAATTTTAGCACCTTTCAATTTAAAAATAATTTTATTTTTACTTTTATTATTTTCAGGAAACTTTATGATTTTGAGAATTTTTTTGGTAATGCTCAAATAAAATACCAGTTGGAAGGGTTTATTATAAATTTAGGGGGGCTAATAGGTGGTATTGCTTACGGTTACTACTTCAACAAATATTTAAATAATACTTCCAAGAGGATTTTTTACACTAAGGTATGCAAAAAAAAAACAAATATCGCTTCTGTATGTTACAAACTTGTTGCAGTTTATTAACGTAATGAGTAATAGACTGAAAAAGTTCGAGTTCAATCATTTTTCCCGGTCATCTTCTTTAACCACTAGGATCGTTTTTTAGGATCCATGGAACCTGATATACAGTTTTAATGACGTGTCGGAAAAAAAATATTCAAATTGATAAGGATTTAGAAATAAGTAGTTTAAATTTATTTATTTTGCAACACATAGTTTAATAAAATGAAAAAAATGGATTACTTTCCTAAAATAGTAAATAGGATCCGGATTCTCATTGACATCTATGTGAAACTTGTATCACGATTTAGTGGCTTTAGGATTCCCCACCATAGTTTTGCTCTGTGGACAAGATACTGTCAAAAGGTTTAATATCTATTTTTGTTTTAGTTACGCGTGTCTATTTGGTGGGTAATAGTGTTTGGACTTGGCATAGGCTGTGTAGCAGTTCCAGGATTAGTAATATTTTTGTACTCCAATGAGCACAATAGGTTTTGGGCATCTATTTATGTTGCTTTAGCCAGACCTCTTTTTTCCGTGTTTTGTGGATCTTTAATACTTGGATTTTCGGAAAGAATTGGATGTAAGTAAAACAATCTTTATATATTTATCTAGAGGGATTCTAATTTCGCGATCAATTTTTAAATCCGAAAATAACTTTACAGATATATACCAGAAAATACCAAACGGTACAGAGGCAGAAAAAGTCTTTCCTGATAATATTTATGATTAAAAGGAAGATCGGAAGGAATAAATTTAAATAAATATATATTCTGAATTCTGAAATTAAAAATTTGAACTATTGGAAATTATTTTTTATGCCCCATGCCCAATGTTCAAAAATTAAGGGGACTAATTTTTTTGAGAAAATACGCGAGCTAATGTTATGTTAAAGAATTTGGTCTTTGGTTTAGCTAAATTATTATTAACATCTGACAAAATTTTTCATATCTGCCTTATTAGGTTAGAAATAAAATGTAATTGTGAAAATGGGCTATTTTTAAAATAAATAAATTTACTGAGCAAGGAATTTGCATTAAATGTGTCTTAAAAATGAAATTTCTTGTATTGATTTATTAAACATAGTAAAGAAGCAGTTGAAGACGAACCACGTTCTGAAAGACTATCTATTGCAACCGCACAAGAAAATATCACATATGCTTCTTTGTTTAACTACATTTTGAAATTAATGTTTTCAGGAGGTTGGACGTGAATTTATTCATAGAACACAAAAGCAGAGAACAATTAAATATAAAGGCGTTCTAAACCCGAAGAAAACATGATCATGTTAACTAATTTTCGATTACCATGGTGTGATGCGCAAAGAGGTCCTTTCAATCGGCCAAACACCTAATATAGAATATTATTTAGGCATTAAGCGTCGCTTATATGAATAAATTTAGAATAAAAGGCCTGGATTATGCTAAAACAATTTATTGATTTTGCATTAGTGTAAATTACAATAAAGACATTATTATTATTATTATTATTATTATTATTATAAAGTACCGTGTTCACTAGATATGACGTCGTGGGTTGGATAGATTTGGATGAATAAATCGTTAGCTCCTGTTTTATTTTTAATTATTTTTCTTAATTTCTGAACATAAGGGTTTTTTGTTACTAGAATATTTATACAAAGTGTCTAATAAACGAACTAAGTTATTATTAATATGAAACTTACTTTTGATATAAATACATATTTCGTGGTAAGTGGTAAAATAATGACCATGATGAAAACTGAAGAATTGCAGTGTTATTTCTTTACTTTAAAGAGACATATTACGCCTTCGAATAGTGTTGACAAGGGGAGAAATTAACCTACAACATTTGAAGTTAGATATTATACTTGGGATATTTATTTTACATGTGAAATTAAGCCAATTAGATTCATACGGTGTACTCATTTAATTACGAATATTTATAGTAAAAAAACAAATCGATATTATGAGTTAGAAAAATTATTTATTATTATCAATATTATAATTTATTTATTACGTTTCCGTGATATCTGTCCTTCTTGCTGCATATTTTCTCTGGAGCGAGGATTGATACTGTGTACTTTAGTTTTACGATATCTCCAGCAGCTGGTATCTAAAAGCAAAAAAAGAATTTTAAAAAAATTTCAAAAATATACTATTGGAATAATTCTATACTGAAGAGGAAGGAAGAAATATTGTTATGTTTCTTTATAAATAGTATTTATGAATTATGAGTAAGTGCCATTAGCTATATAGATACGGAATAACAATAAGGTATATATCGAAAAAAGAAACAATCGTTTCTGAATATACATATGCAAGGTAATAAACTATATATTAATATGGGTAATAATTTACATTTGGGGAATAACATGCAGTTGAATAATAATGTGCAAGGTGGTATATCATCATATATATAAAATGCAACGTCTCTCTGTCTGTCTGTCTGTCTGCCTGTCTGGCTGCTTGTCTGTCCGTTAGTGCGCTTATCACTGGAGAACCACTTATCCGATTTACGTATTTTTTTTTAAAACATACATATGTTTGTATGGCCAGGTTATAGGCTATATTTTATTACGATAGGTAGCAAGAAATGAGCAGTGACGATAATAGTGAATGAAGTCGGAAAAAAGTTTGCCGCTAGCGCATTCCCTTGCAATACACAACCTAAACCATTAAATATGGAATAATATTATATAGCAGAGAATATCTATAATCTATAATATATATAAAATGCAATGTCTCTCTGTCTGTCTGTCTGTCCATTAGTGCGTTTATCATGCGAGAACCACTTATCCGATTTAGGTGTCTTTTTTTAAATTCATACATATATTCTTTGGTCAGGTTTTATAATAAATAATAATAATAATAATAATCTATATCTATACTATATATAAAATGCAACGTCTCTCTGTCTGTCTGTCCGTTAGTGCGCTTATCCCTCAAGAACCACTTATCCGATTTACGTGATTTTTTAAATTCATTTATATGTTCTCTGACCAGGTTATAGATATATATTTTATTACATCTATAATATATATAAAATGCAACGTCTCTCTGTCTGTTTGTCAGTTTGTGCGCTTATCACTGGAGAACCACTTATCCGATTTACGTGCTTTTTTTTAAACATGCTAAACCATTAAATATGGAACAATATCATGTAGCAAAGAATACCTATAATATATATAAAATGCAACGGCTCTCTGTCTGTCTGTCTGTCCGTTAGTGCGCTTATCACTGGAGAATCATTTATCTGATTTACGTACTTTTTTTTTAAACATACATATGTTCTTTGGATATATAGGATATATTTTATTACGTTAGGTGACATAAGGAATAAGCAGTGACGATAATAGTGAAGCAAGTCGGAGAAAAGTTTGTCGCTAGCGCGTTCTCTTGCAATACATTGCGTAAAGCATTAAATATGGAACAATATCATGTAGCAAAGAATATAATATATAAAATGCATCGTCTCTCTGTCTGTCCGTTAGTGCGCTTATCACTCGAGAACCACTTATCCGATTTACATGTTTTTTTTTTAATTCATACATTTGTTCTCTGGTCAGGTTATCTATAATCTTCTTTCTATAATATATATAAAATGCAACGTCTCTCTATCTGTCTGTCTGCCTGTCTCTCTGCCTGTCTTTCTGTCTGTCCGTTAGTGCGCTTATCACTGGAGAACCACTTATCCGATTTACGTGCTTTTTTTTTTAAAACATACATATGTTCTCTGGCCAGGTTATCTATCTATAATATTTATAAAATGCAACGTCTCTCTGACTGTCTGTTTATCTGTCCGTTAGTACGTTTATCACTTGATAACCATTTATCCGATTTACGTGTTTTTATAAATTTATACATATGTTCTATAAAATTCGATATAAGCCTAGATAATGTGAAATGATGAGAGATAAGTATAAATAATGGGAGATAAGGAGAAATAATGGGAGATAAGGAGAAATATAGCGACATAAGTCCAGATAAGCCTAGATAATGGGAGATAAGGTGAGATAATGGAAGATAAGGAGAAATAATGGGAGATAAGGAGAAATAATGGGAGATGAGCAGAGATAAGCCGAGATAATGGAAATTCTGTAGAGATAATGGGAGATAAGAATAAATAATGGGAGATAAGGAGAAATAATGGGAGATAAGCAGAGATAAGTCTAGATAATGGGAGTTATGGTGAGATAATGGCAGATATTTTATTACATTATGTAACATAAGGAATAAGCAGTGACAATAGTAGTGAATCAAGACCACCTGAGCGGAGCCGCGGGCATGGCTAGTTGTAGATAAAACCGTGGATAGAGTCTAATACTAAAATAAGTCAAGTTGAATAAACTAAACTGATAAAAAACGTTTTTAGAAGAATAGATTTAAATATATTTTTTTTTTCCTTTAGGGATAAGCTTACGTGTATGTAATTGGCCTCCAGTAAATATTTTGGGCCGTCTTTCTTATAGTGTTTATTTGATTCAAATGAGTGTAATACTAGTTAGGCAATCGCAAGGCAGATATCCAGTATATATGTCAGAATACACTGTGGTAAGTACGATTATTTTCTTTTTTTTCCATGTTCTGATTGGCTCAACGATAACACAAGTTTAGCAAACGACAGAAGATTAGATGGAAAGCAAGTAAATTGCTAAGCATTTATTCTAGTCTCAAATTTTATTTTAGCTTTTAAAATAATGTCTTAGGCGCATGTGTTCCAAATAATTCTTTAAGTATACGGTTTATTATGAGAGTAATAACTATTTTAATCGATTCTCAAAGCACAAAGAATTATTTTGTATTTGAATTGAAATTTTTTTTCCTTAAGTTAAAATTCTTATTGCATTTTTATTTTTTATAATTGTAATAGATAATAATATCGATAAAAAATATTTTTAATCGATGTAAAAATTAAAATGATTTGAGCTGAAGAGTTTAGTTTCATCTTCTACCTCAGGCATCATATTTTGGGTTAATACCATTAGTCTGCGAGCTTTAAGAAAATGTTATAATTATGATATTTTTAACCTAACAAAGTAGAAACCTTTTCTAAAGTATCAGTCCTAAATATTATACTACCTAAATTCACTTCAACTGGAGTGATACATAGATGCTTAAGTTTAAAAACAATTAAAGAAATTCTTAACAAATTGATTACTAACTGTAGTCAAAAAGAGATATTTCTACTAACCTAACTCTTGCAAACAAATTGAATTTTTTCCACACAAGTGAAATACAAGCTCAAGATTTATCCAAAATCTAGCCAATTGAATTTCTTATATTTTTATATTTAAAAATAAGTCATTACCTGACATACAACCACCAAAGATCCAGACATTGTTGGAAATACTAAACAGGATTGCTTCAGAGAGATTGGGTACGGTGACTAAGCGTTTGAATCACAGTTATACACATGCAAAATTGTGCCAATAAAGTAATGAAATGTGCCTATAACAGTTTGTTACTTTCTACGTTTCTAGTTTAGCCTACATTATAACTTGAAAACGGTATTTAAATACGATTAAAGTACTCGTAAATTAGTAAAAACATACTGTAAATTAGTAGACATTTTTCTTTACTATTTACTCTAATATATGATTGCGCCATATTAATGTCTTTTATGTGCATGTAAGATATGCTGCATAATAGAAACTCTGGGACAAGTTTGTTAGTTGTAATCTTCTAAACAAAGGACAACCCTTTTTTTAATATTATACTTATTTATCTCTAAACTGTTGTATTTTTTAACCTGTTATTTTTTGTAGATTAGCCAGTTTTTGAGTAACTTGTTGCTAATATATATAGTTGCGACGCTTCTAACTCTTTTTGTCGAAATGCCGATTTCTGCTATGCAAAGAATTATTTTTGCTTCAACGCAAGATAATATAAAAAGCGAAAGAAGACTTTTATAAAAATAAATGCATAAAGGAGAAGGATCTATGAAGAAAATGGAAAGACCGGGAGTGTAATAAGAACAACTGTATTTTAAATATTTATTTGTTAGCTAAAAAACAGATCTTTTTGTAACATTAGTTAGTTTTTTTTTGTTATTTATTTCATGAGGGAAAGAATATTATTATTCCTAATAATAAGGCTTTTATTGTCGACTAAATGTCTAATACTAACAAAAAAAGACGATTATCGATCAATGGAGAGCTCGCATTCATTTGACATCCGAGAGATAATAATAACAGATAACCACTTAAGCTAAAACCAAATTTTATTTCACCCTGTGAGATTTTTGCATTTCTTCACATTTCAGGGTGACTAGGTCACAAAAACGTGTTTCCATCGGTTTGTTAGTCTGTTTGCATAACTCGCGATGACGCGAATATATATATATATATATATATATATATATATATATATATATATATATATATATATATGTTATATTATATATATATATATATATATATATATATATATATATCTATATATATATATATATATATATATATATATATATATATATATATATATAAACCAAGAGGGTTCCAGCTTAGGGATAGCCTTTAGGATTACAGAGTATACAAAAAGGACTCCAAGTTCTTAGTAACTGGAGTTTTATTCTAATATCGAGCTTTCGATGCCAAATCGTACATCATCTTTAGAACCTTGGAGACATAGAAAGAAACCTCATCAGCCAGAGAACCACTAGAAGAAAATACCATACTTCAAAAAGAAGAAAGGTAAGAGGCTCTTTATCATTTTTTATATTTTTAAAAGACAGAGTTATTGGAATAAAAGGGTACTTACTAAAATAATCGCAGTTGGCTCTCTGTCCAAGGATAAAAAGCGATCTATATCAGTTGCGGGAAAGGAAGTGGTGACACATGATTTTAAAAACAATAATTAACACCGAACTTATTCTTATACATGATAATTCACAACAATCAAATATAGGTTTGTTAATTTACTTTTTCAATTAAAAGAAAATCATACTTGGGAATTAATAGCATTATTCAAATCTAAAAGTTATATCATACATTTTTTCCCAACTGACACGTGCTCGGCCATTTTGAAATAAATCCAGTAATTTTAATTTATACAATTGTCAATCGACTCAATGAGAGTAAAGTGTTAAGTAAGAATGGAAATAACTAATGACTTTGTTGTCTCCAGGGGTTTTGTGTTGGCTTCTTTTGATCTGGTCTCCTTATTTATATATATATATTATATATATATATATATATATATATATATATATATATATATATATATATAAAATATATATACACATACTATATATATACCATATATATATATATATATATATATATATATATATATATATATATATATATATATATATGTAATACATTAAAATTCCGGGTTTCAATCCGTCCGTCTAACAATGAATTTGTACGACGTTTCGCCAAAATCTCATTTGGCATTTTCAAGTGCTCTTACTGCTGCTACTCGATACTGTGATCTTGCTGCTGCTGCCGCTCGAAGCTGTTAGTTTTGAGCGGCAGCAGCAGCAAAAGCACTTGAAAATGCTAAATGAGATTTTGGCGAAACGTCGTGTAAATTCATTGTTAGACGAACGGATTGAAACCCGGAATTTTAATGTATTACATTTCACCATCCGTGAAAACTCCAATGTAACATATATATTTATATATATATATATATATATATATATATATATATATATATATATATATATATATATATTTATATTTGGTTACTGTAATAAAAATTTTTTAAGTAAAACTACCTATAGTATCTAGATAAAGAATTATAGGAGTGGACTAAGGTTAGGATGCGGTGAGTGTTTCAGAATTCCTAGAACGACGAAATTCAAAATTCGTATTATTTATTCATTTTTTCAATTTGGACAGAAATAATATCTAAAGAGGAATGTGAGTTTCAGTTGAAAATGATGTCACATATTCATCATTTTATTTCATTTTGGTTGGTAATTTCATATAGCCAATCTCACTTTTACAGTGTAAACGAAAATTGTTTGATCACCTTTATGAAAATCGGTTCTGGTTGATTATTGTTTGATACGAGTATTAATATATCTGAACTGGTGTGAATCTCTTCTTGATCGACCTTTTTACTTGTCTTCCTGGAGAAGGAAAAAAGAAGTTTTTAGGACATATTGCTTCAGTGGAAGGTGGTCGGGATAATCAACAAATATTATGCATAACTATCCACAGTCAAACAGGGCAAAAAGCGTGGAAGGGTAGCTGGATGGGCTACTTTGAATATATCGGTTATACGTCTCTCTCTCTCTCTCGAGTACATTTGAGGAATCAAAAATTATGTTATTTTTTTCTTTACTACCAATTTAAATAGATATAGTATGTAGAACACGATATTAGGTTTCGGTTGTAAACATCCCTGAAGCCCTTTTTCTGCTCAATTTTTTGTACTGACGTTTTGCCGATTTTTACTTTCCTTGCTAAAAAATTACCCTCCGAGATTTTTGCATTTATTCACGATTTAGGGCCCATAGATCCATCTGTCTGTTGGCATGATAGCTCTCGAACTAAATGAGACGTTGATTTCAAAATGTTTAAAATAAGAATGAAATGTATAGTTTTTAAGTGTTATTGCTTAAAGGGAGGGGTGGAGTAAAAGAGTATGGTTAATAAATTTTGTTTTTTTTTTAGCATTGAAAAAATGAAAGTTGATTCTGGTTTTTGTTAAGAAAATTCACAAATATTCCGTAACAATAGAAATAAAATATTTATAATGGCACATATAAGGGATTAAAACGATTAATTGTTGTGGAGATTTGGAGTGGTATATATATATATATATATATATATATATATATATATATATATATATATATATATCGTTTTTAATTTTTTTTTGGCTGCTTGGAGTCGTAGGATCTAAAAATCGTCTTATTTTTTTAATATTTTTAATTATTTATGGTCAAAAATATAGAGGATTATATGGATGGGAGGTGGTCTGTTCTTAGAGTTGAGGAATGAAAATTTAAAAAGTTCTAAAGCCCTTCTTCTGATATTTTATAATTACATTATAATGTGCCTATCAGTTAATATACCGACTTTCGTCGGTAAAGGAATTATTATATTTGTAGAAAAAAAAACCTCGTTTAAAAATATCTGTATCAGGAAAAATATTGTTTCGAATTTTCGTCGGTCATTGTATTTGCAGCAGTACAGGAACCTATATGTTTTTGAGTAATATTGTTCTGGAGAAGGAAGTAAAAGAGTAGTGGATAGATTTTAAATAGTTTCAGTACCATAATAAGAATCTTAACTTTTGTGTTTGTTTCCGAGAATAAACAAATATTGAGTTTTTTTAAATAAATAATATGTATTTGTTAAATACATAAATGTGAAGAAGGAAGTCTGCGGGAGATATCTCGAATACCTTTTTATCTGCCCTTTACAGTGTTGCGAAACTCCAGGAACCTGAAAAGCATATATTACTTTTATTGTTTACAGTCAGTCCGAAATGGTATATAGAGGAAACTAGGATGTGATTATAAGTGATTTAAATTTATCTATGATTTCAAGTAATAAACGAAATACCAAACTTCTTTCTGTCCTTAAAAGTAAAAAGTCTGTTTTACCATTTTTTATCGTTCAGCTCCCCACCCTAATAACCCAGTTCTCTATCCTATATAGATATAGGTTGTCGTGATATCCGTCAGCGTCATTCAAATGTCGGAACATAGATTTGTATTTTACGGCACCTACCGATATGCCAATTTGGACTTAATTTGTGCGGCCAATAAATTGCTGTTCTATCATTTCGTGAGAGACTGCCGTGGTATTTGCATGTGTTAGTACATTTCTTCAAAACAACAAAAATCAAGCAGTGCTTTAATAATATATTTTACTACATGGAACAGACGCTTTCATGGCCTTGATTTAATGAGTATTCGTGGTTGTTGAGACTAGACAATGTCAATTTGGAATAACTTTCCGACAATTCGCTCGCAAATATACCAGGTGTGTTCAGGGATGAATGTGGATTCAGTGTTCTAATCTCGAAAAGTAAAGAGCACTGACGATGCCTCGCACGATTGTAGAGGAACTGTCGGAAAGTTACTCCAAATTGACAGGAACTAATTCTAAGAATTCCGATTTCTCAGCTTCAACTACAATACGAACGGAAAAAAGAGGGAAGAGGTACTGGGCTAAAAAATTAAAAGCATGAATAATTATCACATATCATAGTAACTTTGAAATCGGATGATTTTCTTTCAAATAGACTCGAAATGTTTTCACAAGTAACTCGATTCGATAGTATTCTTTTGTACTTCCTTTAGTCGCCATCACTGCGTAAACTTGCACAGGACGAAATTACCCCGATCCCACTACGCACGATTTACACTCTGCCGGAACAATCTACAAATTGTGATTCGACTTCATTTAATCTCTCAATATTGGGAGAAGTTGTCTCAGATTACCTATTTACATCGCAATCTGTAGGGACGCTGCCTATTGGCCCTACAGATTAGTTGTAAAATTGTTATGTCAATAGTTACGCCACAGGCCTTATTTATTTCTGTAATAGCTACTACCTATGTATATGGTCCAGCCAAATATACTTGAATAAATTAATAAGTTAATATGACAATGGTGACTGTAAGCCGGAACTATACCATGGAAGACCTCTACAGCTACACCGTTATGGCACGGGATCCGCTATTTTTATCATACCATGATATAAAATCTTCAAGTGCTCTATCAATAATATCCTCTAGTTCCTCAAGACCGGAATAAACAGTTCATTCATATAAATAATAAATATCGGTAGCCCAAACACTGCGGGACGTCTAAATTGATTCAATATTCTGAAGATAAAGTGTTACAAATCTTCACATATATTTTACTATTTTCTAAGTTGGACGAAAGCCAATCAATTTGTGACCTATGTAGTCTAGAACGTATAATTTATTCATCGAAAATTTATAATTAAGGCAGTCAAATTGAATTTGATATTGAATAATAATTTTGAGGGACATTAAAGTTGTTTTTTCTTTATGTATTGGAGTAAATGAACGCTAGCTTCAGTAACAAGGGGCCATATTTATATAGATCTACTGTACTGATAAGGCAGATTTTATATAGTCTAACACTGTTTTAAAAGATGATTCGGAATAATATTAAGGAATTCTGTTATTTTAGGGACGTTAAAATAGCAACGAAATGAAAAGTTCTATGTTCGTGAAAAAAATCATATATATATATATATATATATATATATATATATATATATATACATATATATATATATATATATATATATATATATATATATATATATATATATATATATATATATATATATATATATATATATATATATCCTGCAATGCGAAGATGAAGTCTATAGCTTGTATAAACGACATCGCTTAAGGCTAAGAGGTTAAAAAGGGCTGGGAGTCGATACATTTTGTATAGTTTTTAATAGTAACATGGTAATTTTTCAGCTCTCTCCTGATTATAATCCAACAAATACAGGGTCTATTTGCGAGCGGAGTCCCAAACATAGGGCAGTATTCCATCGTTGATCAAATTTGAGCTTTGTATAGAATTAACAATTGTTGTTGGGTGTAAAGCTTTTTATTCGAAATAATATTCCCAGCTTTTGAGAAGCTCTCTTTGTAATGCATACAACATGCTTCCGCTAGTTCTCTTAAATTAACGACCAGCAAATTGAGTGACGATGCTAGAGGAATGAAGTGTCCCAACATAATTATGTCGGGTTCAGCAACGCTACCTTTTTTCTACTTGGCTTCTATCAGCTCAAGATAGAATTTCTTTTAGGTCTTCCTGCTGCCCTCGGATATTTGCATTGGTAGCCGATATTCGACCGTTTTAAGTGAATAAGAGGTAAGCGTACTGTCATCTGCAAAGCTGTAAATTAGATTCCGGGCGCAGCTCGTTAACGCAAATGAGAAAAAGAGTAGCATACAGTAAGAAGCCTTAGGGCACACTGGCGGTAATAGTGAAGGTACTAGAAAGAAATCAGTTGATTGCCAATCGTAAAGAACGCTTTCTGAGGAAATACGAGAGCCATAACCAAAACTTTGCAGACATAGCTTAGCCCACAATCCGTCTTGCCAAACACTGTTAAATGCTTACTTACTTAGTCCAAAGCATTTCTCTACCGTTAAGTGTAAGGTTGGGGGAGTTGAGTTTTTGCATTTTTGTCTTGATTGTTGTCTGTCTTGGGTTAAAGTTCATATTTCGCTCCATGCCATTCCTCTCTTCTCTATTTTTTCTCTGATTTTGTCTATCCATCTTGCTGTTGGTCTTCCTCTCCTATTTCTTCCCGACACTCGCGTTTCGAACACTGTTTTGGTGAGTCTATTGTTCGGTATTCGACACATATGCCCAAACCATCTGAGCTGTCCCTCTATAATTTTCTCGTTGATGGGTTCGATTTGTAAGTTTCGTCTGAATGTTTCATTTCTTTTTTTGTCTCTTCTGCTCTTATTTTCGATTTTTCTCAGGAATCTCATTTCCACTGCGTTGGTGCGGGGTTCTTGTCTTTTAGTTAGTGTCCATGACTCACTACCGTACATAAGTGTAGGTCTGACCACTTTTTTCACAACCTTCGTTTTGATATTTTTCGGTACTTCTCTTTTTCCTAGAAATATTGCCTTCATTGCATTGAATATTCCTCCTGCTCTTCCTACTCTTTCGTTTATTTTACTGTCCATTTTCCCGTTTTCTTCTATAATCGCACCCAGGTACTTAAAAATGATCTACTTGCTTAATTAGTTTTCCGTCCAGCTTTATTTTCGTGTATTTCTCTGGTGTTTGATATTATCATGGTTTTTGTTTTTTGTATACTGATTTTCATGTTTATCTTCTTCAGCTCTTCTTTTATTACTTCAAGGTTGTATTGTAGATTTCCCCCGGTATCTGCTAACAAAAGTCATGTCATCTGCAAATATCAGTTCATTCAGTTGTGTGGGTCTCATTCGCCGGTACCCCAATGTCAACATTTTCATCTTTTTCTTGGCTTTCTTCATTACATCATCCAATATCGTTATATACAGAAGCGAGCTCAATACACATCCTTGTTTGACCCCTGTCTTGTTTAAAATTCTTTTGATTCTTTATTGTTTGTTCTATGTTTGTATTTCCCTTGTACGTATCTTTTAATACTTCTGTGATATTTCTGTTTACTCCTCTTACTCTCAGCGTCTCCCACACGTCCTTACTTCGCACTCTATCGAAGGTTTTCTGCATGTCTATGAATCATACGTGTGCTTGTCTGTTCTTGTTTAACATCTTTTCACTCATTTGTCTAATTGTAAATATAAGATCCTGTGTACTTAAGTTCTTTCTAAATCCGCATTGTGTGTCTTTTAGCGTTGACTCTATTTTGTTCCTTATTTTCTTTTCGAGTATTTTCTTGCGAATACCTTCCCTGGGACACTAGAAAGTGTTATTCCTCTGTAGTTGCACAGTCTCTTTTATCACCCTCTTTATGTAATGTAATATAATGTCTGTTTTCCCAGTCCTTGGGTATTCTTGCTTTCTTCAGGATGCCATTCATTAAATCCACTAGCTTGTTTATTCCTTCTCCTCCAATATATTTTATCATTTCCGGTGTGATATTATCTTTTCCGGGAGCTTTGCCTAGTTTTATTTTTCTTATTGCTTTCTCCATTTCCTCCTCGCTTATGGTCTCTATTTCCTCTTCGTCTATCGCTACCTCCCCCTCTTCTTCTTGATGTCTCACTATGTTGATAGTTATTAACTCTTCAAAATATTCTCTCCATCGTTCCATTATTTTATCTTCATTTGTTATTATGTTGTCGTTTTCTATACTTAGTTCTATTATTCTTTACGCATTATTATTAAGGGTTTTTTCCCCTTCTCTGCCCATATATTATTCTATTCCTCCATTTTTGTTTTCTACTCTGCCATTCAAATCTCTCATTATCAATATCTGTTCGCCACTGCCATCTATCCGTCTCTGCAGCTCTTCGAAAAATTTATCCTTTTCTTCCTTTCTTGCATCTTCGTTTATCATGTGCTGTTATTATTGTCCATAGTTCTTTATCCATCCGTTTTAGCCCAACTGTTAGCATTCTTTCGTTCACATACTCTTCCTGTATCACATCCTTCAGCCTGTTTGGGGCAATTGTCAGTCCGACTCCTCCTCTTACTCTTTCTTCCTCAGTCATTCTCGACCAGATCATTCACTGTCAAATGACCTGGATATATCAAGTGAAACCGCTTGAGATTCACTAAAATGTCAATTGCATTATTTCAAACATGTATTTCACAAGTGAGAAGGTCTCCTGTTAATAGTTGCTTACGAAAGCAGTATTGTTGGTCATTAATAATATTGAATCCTTCTAGATATTTTAGAAGATGCTGGTTGGTAGCCTTTTCCATAACTCTCAATATTATTGAAAGTAATGCGACTGGTTGGTAGTTGTTTAGCAAGGTTTTCTTGCCTTTTTTGAGCATGGGCAGAACTGTAGCGCATTTCCAGCAGGAAGGAAATATTCCCTTTCTGTAGAATAGGTTGACGAGTCTACAGAAAACTGGTGTTATGTCGTTCGTGCATTTTTTGAGCAGGTATTCCATCAGCGCCAGTACCTTTTTTGAGGTCTAGCTGCATGAAAAATATATTTTATGATACTCTGCTGAAGACAATATCGGGCATCCTTGATTGCACCATGGGAATAGTTGGTAGTCTTTTTCTTTGGAAATAGACAGTAGAATGTGAAGTAAAGAGTTCAGCTAATAAGTCGGCCTTCTCAACTGGTTTTGTCGCAATAGCAATATCTGGCTGTGTGAGTGGTGTGGATAGAGGTTGTTGTGGTATATATAGCTATATATATCCTTTTCAAGGTTTCTAAAGTCGAGAAATTGAAATATTAGGTTATTTTTTTATCATTTTTAATTTTAACGCAAGAAGAAGGTGAAAGGGGTACAGTTTCAATTGTATTTTGGGAATTTTTCCAAATTTTTGGATTTGCTCCACATATATGTGTTTTCAGGGTTTTTGGACTTAGGAATACGAAAATTAAGTGTTTTTTTTCGTTACTATTAATTTTAATAGGGAAATTTTGTGCAGTTTCAGTTCTACTTTGAGAATTTTTCCAGGTTTTTTAAATGAGATAATGCGCTGAAACATAATTATTTATAATGGAACATATGAGGTGGAGGGATGGAGAGGGGAGGTAGATGAGTGACCTCCTATTGATCTTGTTATAAGCTTTTTTCGGGGCTCTTTCCATCAAGAAATCAAAACATATATTTTTTTCATTCTTTTCATTGTTAACATGAGAAAAGAGTTTCAGGGGTTGAGATTATTGTATTGTTCCAATAGTATTATGAGAATTTTTCCTGGTTTTTGATTGGGATATTGGATATTTAAAATACAATAAATTTCGTATAGTAAAATATATACTGTGTGAAAAGGATGAAGAAGGAATCTATAATGGTGATGGCATTATTTTGTAATATACTCCTATTTCAGTGTTTTTCTATTATTTCCAATCTTAACAGAAATAGTATATATAGCCAAGTCACTAGGGGTTTTGAGCTCACATTAAATGTAAACAGACTGCATTTTAATACACAGGTAGTTTTTTGAACGTAAAATACGATAAAAAAAGTTTGCTAAAGTTTCATGTACGTTAAGCCCACAAAATCCAAAATAAAATTAAAAATTTGTTTTTTTTGGTACTATCTCGAAAACAAAAAAAAAAATCGAAAAATGAATAACACCACGTGAAAGAGTGGTAAATTTTACAAAAAAATCACGCGGCGCCAAAGAGGTTAATTTGAAAGTCTACGCGCACTACTCGAAAGTTAAGAGGAGACTTTCAGCTTTCTGATGATACTAACAGTTTTTATTTTTGTTGCTTTAGAATTTGTAAAACTTAAAACGAAATGTTTGCATGATTTTAACGGGCATACAGTAAATTACAAATATTTAATAAAATATAGTATTAAAAAAAAATTCTTGTGCATATATCATTATTATATCTTAAGTTTCAGTATAAGAATAATTAAAAATACCCACATTGTGTTATTTAAAAATTTGTCTGCTCTAGTGAGCCGCCGATAATTTTACGTTCAAAGCAGTACGAAATGACCAAAAAAAGTCGAGAATTTTTTTTTTATATTTAAAATTTTTTCTTGATATTAGAAAATTATTAAAAACTTTAAAAAACTGTATCTTTTTTTGTAATTTTGCTCTTAAAAAAGTGGTCATGATAAACGTATTTTTTTGCTTATTATTAATCATACATCTTAAACTTAAAATTAAAAAAAATATATTTAATGATGCGAAATGAAAGATAAAAGATTAAGCTTTAAATATAAAGTAATTATATTTCATTTAAACATCGAGGTACAAAGAAAACAGTTAATGAAAACACAAAAATTCTAAATTACTCGAAGAAATTACATGAATTACGTATTTTCTGGCCGTCATATTGGATCTGCCATTTTGAATTTTTTAAATCTGTCAGCAGATTCTTAATCAGCACCCCGAGAAACTTTTTAATAATCAATTTCAAAATAATTAGCGGTATATAGAAATGTTAATTTAATCATAAATGAGGTTGGAAGCCTGATTCCCACTACGACTGAAGGGTTAAACCAGCCGTTTAATTTATTTTTTTTTTAAATTACGCTAAAACTAAAAAAAAAATTCTATATACTATTCTTTTGTAAAATTTCTCGTTTTTTCAGGTGATGCTATTAGTTTTTCGATATCCTTTTTATTTTTCGAGATATTTGCGAAAAACCGAATTTTTCATTTTATTTTCGATTTTGTGGGTTTAGCGTACACTTTAGAGCAGCAAACTTTTTTTTTATCGTATTCTACGTCCAAAAAACTACCTGTATGTAAAAACGTTAACATTTAATGAGAGCTTTTTGTCAAAATTTGCCTCTGACGACTGGGTTAATAGAAGAGATTGAGATTTGATTACAAAGTAACCTAAAAAGATTGAATATAGGATAAGTTTTAGAAATACAAACGGTTAAGTTGGCCGAACTATACTTATGGAAGAGCAGGTAAATTATTGTAGTTACTTTCCTTACTAAAGGGATGTATTGTAATCGTGAAAAAAAATTACCTTCCTTTCCTTTTTTTCAGGTTTTTTTAGATACGAAAAATATATTTTTTAGTTTTCAACTTTATAATAAATAACACAAATAAAATAATCATTACAAGGTTTGTTTTTATTTACATATTGAGAGGTTTTTTCAGCATATCTGACAATTTTTACTTTTCCTGCTAAAAAAGTAGTGCATTCGTGAAAAAATCACAATCCTAGACTTTTGCTTTTTTTACGTATTAGGGTTTTTAGATCACGAAAAACATAGTTAATCATTTTTTTATCTGTTTGGTCCACATCTGAAATTTATTCTTTAACACCCGTAGGTATTTTGTGATTTTAATTTTGCTGGTATAAAAAAAAAAAGTATGTGGCATGACAAGTCATTGAGTAGGGTGTCAAATGAAGGCTTGTAAAAACACGAGTTCAAAAAATATATGATGTAATACTTGCGCACACTTTTCTTTGTATTATTTTTAAAAAATCCCGAAAAATCGCTGTCCCCCCCCCTTATCTCGAAAAGTACTTATCAAAAATTTTTGAAAAAATTCTGGAATATTCTCCACGGGGTGTAGATTGAACGAAAATTATCACGAGTGCATTACCTTTAATAATTTATCTGGTATATAAAAAAAACAAAAATTTCAAGGTCGTCAGATTTCAGTAAAGATTGGAAACAAACTTTGTTGAAAACTCATTTGGGGTGTGTTTTGTGAAGTCACTGATCATTTTATACCTCTGTAACAAAATTTTTTTATTTGAAAAGCAATCAACGTACGGAACACTAATTGCGCAAGTTCATCTAGCACTTGACCAGTTATTTTATGTTTCGTCCACATCTGAAATTTATTCTTTAACGCCCGTAGGTATTTTGTGATTTTAAGAGAGGATTGTAGTTTTTTAATTATTAACACCTTTGTTCCCTATAATTCAAACAAGTTGTGCTCAAACGGGAATGGCTTTCAGAACTGAGGATATTATGTGCCGAGAGTATCGTGGTACTACTGAACGCTACGTGATGGAGGACTTAACCGAGGAGAAAGACCTTTCCATTGATAAAATCCGTCCAGTGTTTTAAAAAACATCTCTGTTTATCTTTTCTAAAGCGTTACTTAGTTATTTTTTTAAGGTAAGTTGTTTTTTAAATTTCTGTGCAGAAAATTTTCGTTTAAGTTTCTTGTCATAAAAAAAAATTCAAAAATAGTATTTCCAGCCTAGTGTCAAATTATGGCCATTTAGGATATAGAAACTTAGAACGTTCGCAAATTATTATCTACTAAGGGGGATACTGTACAATTGATCGATTAAAAAAATTACCTTATTGGCTACTTTTCAACATAAAAAGCAAAAACTTCATGAATTTAAAAAGTTAAAAAGTGTTTTGAGTCCAATTCTATTTGAAGTAATTATCCTTGTGATGATGTCCCATTACGTCTTCGATTCCCTAAGTAGACACATACTTCAGGAAATATTTCTTCTTCTTCCGGCTTATTGATAGGCACTATTGCCTGTTTTCTTTGTTCTCTGCTCTATAGATCGTCGCTCCATCTCTTTCTTGGACGTTCTATTGATCTTCTTCTATTCTGTGACTTGTCTCTTGCTATCCGTACTATCCTGTTGTTTGCCATTCTTCCTATGTGTTGATCCCATTCCATTTTTCTTCCTCTTTTCCACTGGTTGATATTACATGTGCGTCTTATATCTTCACTCCTTTCTCTATCCCTCAGTGGCTTGTTTGTACATCTCTTAAGTATTCTCATTTCGGTTGACTCCAGCATCCTCAGTGTTATACTGGCATTGGGTCTTGTTTCAGATCTGTAAGTCATTATTGGTCGTATTACGCTCTTGTATATTCTTGTTTTGGTCTTCACGGAAAAGAATTTATGTCTAAATATGGTATCATTGAGGCATCCTGCTATCCTATTAGCCTTGTTAATCGACCTCCATCACCTGTTCTATTGGCTTATCTTCCACCATTAGCTTGCACCTAATCGGCTCTTTTGCTATTACTATTGTCTTGGTTTTTTCAGTTGAAATTGACATATTATATTTCACACGGGTTCAAAAGATACCCCTCGTCTGCCTGCACATTTGGCCAATGTGAATGATATAAATGAATACTTTTTGAGCGTTTTCCGAAAGTCTGACAACTGTGCTGGTAAAATATATTATTACAGTAACAATAAGAGGAATTTAGATCTGAACTTTAATTTCCTAATGGAAACCCCTGAGTCAATTGGCAGGTGTGTTAATAGTATAAAGTCCAATGCTGCTGGAAATGATGGTTTGACACTTTTTATGCTTAAGCTTAGTTTACCTGTTATCTTATATCATCTAACCCATATTGTTAATTGTTGCCTGGAGAGTGGGTATTTTCCGGAGAGCTGGAAAGAGTCTATTGTGTGCCCAGTTGCTAATGTTGAAAATCCTTTAACCGTCAGAGATTTGCGTCCAATTAGTTTGT
>CM032446.1:86386471-86441388 GCA_019049505.1 Pachyrhynchus sulphureomaculatus | reverse complement strand
CATCGCTTAAGGCTAAGAGGTTAAAAAGGGCTGGGAGTCGATACATTTTGTATAGTTTTTAATAGTAACATGGTAATTTTTCAGCTCTCTCCTGATTATAATCCAACAAATACAGGGTCTATTTGCGAGCGGAGTCCCAAACATAGGGCAGTATTCCATCGTTGATCAAATTTGAGCTTTGTATAGAATTAACAATTGTTGTTGGGTGTAAAGCTTTTTATTCGAAATAATATTCCCAGCTTTTGAGAAGCTCTCTTTGTAATGCATACAACATGCTTCCGCCAGTTCTCTTAAATTAACGACCAGCAAATTGAGTGACGATGCTAGAGGAATGAAGTGTCCCAACATAATTATGTCGGGTTCAGCAACGCTACCTTTTTTCTACTTGGCTTCTATCAGCTCAAGATAGAATTTCTTTTAGGTCTTCCTGCTGCCCTCGGATATTTGCATTGGTAGCCGATATTCGACCGTTTTAAGTGAATAAGAGGTAAGCGTACTGTCATCTGCAAAGCTGTAAATTAGATTCCGGGCGCAGCTCGTTAACGCAAATGAGAAAAAGAGTAGCATACAGTAAGAAGCCTTAGGGCACACTGGCGGTAATAGTGAAGGTACTAGAAAGAAATCAGTTGATTGCCAATCGTAAAGAACGCTTTCTGAGGAAATACGAGAGCCATAACCAAAACTTTGCAGACATAGCTTAGCCCACAATCCGTCTTGCCAAACACTGTTAAATGCTTACTTACTTAGTCCAAAGCATTTCTACCGTTAAGTGTAAGGTTGGGGGAGTTGAGTTTTGCATTTTTGTCTTGATTGTTGTCTGTCTTGGGTTAAAGTTCATATTTCGCTCCATGCCATTCCTCTCTTCTCTATTTTTTCTCTGATTTTGTCTATCCATCTTGCTGTTGGTCTTCCTCTCCTATTTCTTCCCGACACTTGCGTTTCGAACACTGTTTTGGTGAGTCTATTGTTCGGTATTCGACACATATGCCCAAACCATCTGAGCTGTCCCTCTATAATTTTCTCGTTGATGGGTTCGATTTGTAAGTTTCGTCTGAATGTTTCATTTCTTTTTTTGTCTCTTCTGCTCTTATTTTCGATTTTTTCTCAGGAATCTCATTTCCACTGCGTTGGTGCGGGGTTCTTGTCTTTTAGTTAGTGTCCATGACTCACTACCGTACATAAGTGTAGGTCTGACCACTTTTTTCACAACCTTCGTTTTGATATTTTTCGGTACTTCTCTTTTTCCTAGAAATATTGCCTTCATTGCATTGAATATTCCTCCTGCTCTTCCTACTCTTTCGTTTATTTTACTGTCCATTTTCCCGTTTTCTTCTATAATCGCACCCAGGTACTTAAAAATGATCTACTTGCTTAATTAGTTTTCCGTCCAGCTTTATTTCGTGTATTTCTCTGGTGTTTGATATTATCATGGTTTTTGTTTTTTGTATACTGATTTTCATGTTTATCTTCTTCATCTCTTCTTTTATTACTTCAAGGTTGTATTGTAGATTTCCCCCGGTATCTGCTAACAAAAGTCATGTCATCTGCAAATATCAGTTCATTCAGTTGTGTGGGTCTCATTCGCCGGTACCCCAATGTCAACATTTTCATCTTTTTCTTGGCTTTCTTCATTACATCATCCAATATCGTTATATACAGAAGCGAGCTCAATACACATCCTTGTTTGACCCCTGTCTTGTTTAAAATTCTTTTGATTCTTTATTGTTTGTTCTATGTTTGTATTTCCCTTGTACGTATCTTTTAATACTTCTGTGATATTTCTGTTTACTCCTCTTACTCTCAGCGTCTCCCACACGTCCTTACTTCGCACTCTATCGAAGGTTTTCTGCATGTCTATGAATCATACGTGTGCTTGTCTGTTCTTGTTTAACATCTTTTCACTCATTTGTCTAATTGTAAATATAAGATCCTGTGTACTTAAGTTCTTTCTAAATCCGCATTGTGTGTCTTTTAGCGTTGACTCTATTTTGTTCCTTATTTTCTTTTCGAGTATTCTTGCGAATACCTTCCCTGGGACACTAGAAAGTGTTATTCCTCTGTAGTTGCACAGTCTCTTTTATCACCCTCTTTATGTAATGTAATATAATGTCTGTTTTCCAGTCCTTGGGTATTCTTGCTTTCTTCAGGATGCCATTCATTAAATCCACTAGCTTGTTTATTCCTTCTCCTCCAATATATTTTATCATTTCCGGTGTGATATTATCTTTTCCGGGAGCTTTGCCTAGTTTTATTTTTCTTATTGCTTTCTCCATTTCCTCCTCGCTTATGGTCTCTATTTCCTCTTCGTCTATCGCTACCTCCCCCTCTTCTTCTTGATGTCTCACTATGTTGATAGTTATTAACTCTTCAAAATATTCTCTCCATCGTTCCATTATTTTATCTTCATTTGTTATTATGTTGTCGTTTTCTATACTTAGTTCTATTATTCTTTACGCATTATTATTAAGGGTTTTTTCCCCTTCTCTGCCCATATATTATTCTATTCCTCCATTTTTGTTTTCTACTCTGCCATTCAAATCTCTCATTATCAATATCTGTTCGCCACTGCCATCTATCCGTCTCTGCAGCTCTTCGAAAAATTTATCCTTTTCTTCCTTTCTTGCATCTTCGTTTATCATGTGCTGTTATTATTGTCCATAGTTCTTTATCCATCCGTTTTAGCCCAACTGTTAGCATTCTTTCGTTCACATACTCTTCCTGTATCACATCCTTCAGCCTGTTTGGGGCAATTGTCAGTCCGACTCCTCCTCTTACTCTTTCTTCCTCAGTCATTCTCGACCAGATCATTCACTGTCAAATGACCTGGATATATCAAGTGAAACCGCTTGAGATTCACTAAAATGTCAATTGCATTATTTCAAACATGTATTTCACAAGTGAGAAGGTCTCCTGTTAATAGTTGCTTACGAAAGCAGTATTGTTGGTCATTAATAATATTGAATCCTTCTAGATATTTTAGAAGATGCTGGTTGGTAGCCTTTTCCATAACTCTCAATATTATTGAAAGTAATGCGACTGGTTGGTAGTTGTTTAGCAAGGTTTTCTTGCCTTTTTTGAGCATGGGCAGAACTGTAGCGCATTTCCAGCAGGAAGGAAATATTCCCTTTCTGTAGAATAGGTTGACGAGTCTACAGAAAACTGGTGTTATGTCGTTCGTGCATTTTTTGAGCAGGTATTCCATCAGCGCCAGTACCTTTTTTGAGGTCTAGCTGCATGAAAATATATTTTATGATACTCTGCCTGAAGACAATATCGGGCATCCTTGATTGCACCATGGGAATAGTTGGTAGTCTTTTTCTTTGGAAATAGACAGTAGAATGTGAAGTAAAGAGTTCAGCTAATAAGTCGGCCTTCTCAACTGGTTTTGTCGCAATAGCAATATCTGGCTGTGTGAATGGTGTGGATAGAGGTTGTTGTGGTATATATAGCTATATATATCCTTTTCAAGGTTTCTAAAGTCGAGAAATTGAAATATTAGGTTATTTTTTTTATCATTTTTAATTTTAACGCAAGAAGAAGGTGAAAGTGGTACAGTTTCAATTGTATTTTGGGAATTTTTCCAAATTTTTGGGATTTGCTCCACATATATGTGTTTTCAGGGTTTTTGGACTTAGGAATACGAAAATTAAGTGTTTTTCGTTACTATTAATTTTAATAGGGAAATTTTGTGCAGTTTCAGTTCTACTTTGAGAATTTTTCCAGGTTTTTTAAATGAGATAATGCGCTGAAACATAATTATTTATAATGGAACATATGAGGTGGAGGGATGGAGAGGGAAGGTAGATGAGTGACCTCCTATTGATCTTGTTATAAGCTTTTTTCGGGGCTCTTTCCATCAAGAAATCAAAACATATATTTTTTCATTCTTTTCATTGTTAACATGAGAAAAGAGTTTCAGGGGTTGAGATTATTGTATTGTTCCAATAGTATTATGAGAATTTTTCCTGGTTTTTGATTGGGATATTGGATATTTAAAATACAATAAATTTCGTATAGTAAAATATATACTGTGTGAAAAGGATGAAGAAGGAATCTATAATGGTGATGGCATTATTTTGTAATATACTCCTATTTCAGTGTTTTTTCTATTATTTCCAATCTTAACAGAAATAGTATATATAGCCAAGTCACTAGGGGTTTTGAGCTCACATTAAATGTTAACAGACTGCATTTTAATACACAGGTAGTTTTTTGAACGTAAAATACGATAAAAAAAGTTTGCTAAAGTTTCATGTACGTTAAGCCCACAAAATCCAAAATAAAATTAAAAATTTGTTTTTTTCGTACTATCTCGAAAACAAAAAAAAAATCGAAAAATGAATAACACCACGTGAAAGAGTGGTAAATTTTACAAAAAAATCACGCGGCGCCAAAGAGGTTAATTTGAAAGTCTACGCGCACTACTCGAAAGTTAAGAGGAGACTTTCAGCTTTCTGATGATACTAACAGTTTTTATTTTTGTTGCTTTAGAATTTGTAAAACTTAAAACGAAATGTTTGCATGATTTTAACGGGCATACAGTAAATTACAAATATTTAATAAAATATAGTATTAAAAAAAAATTCTTGTGCATATATCATTATTATATCTTAAGTTTCAGTATAAGAATAATTAAAAATACCCACATTGTGTTATTTAAAAATTTGTCTGCTCTAGTGAGCCGCCGATAATTTTACGTTCAAAGCAGTACGAAATGGCCAAAAAAAGTCGGAGAATTTTTTTTTTATATTTAAAATTTTTCTTGATATTAGAAAATTATTAAAAACTTTAAAAAACTGTATCTTTTTTTGTAATTTTGCTCTTAAAAAAAGTGGTCATGATAAACGTATTTTTTTGCTTATTATTAATCATACATCTTAAACTTAAAATTAAAAAAAATATATTTAATGATGCGAAATGAAAGATAAAAGATTAAGCTTTAAATATAAAGTAATTATATTTCATTTAAACATCGAGGTACAAAGAAAACAGTTAATGAAAACACAAAAATTCTAAATTACTCGAAGAAATTACATGAATTACGTACTTTTCTGGCCGTCATATTGGATCTGCCATTTTGAATTTTTTAAATCTGTCAGCAGATTCTTAATCAGCACCCCGAGAAACTTTTTAATAATCAATTTCAAAATAATTAGCGGTATACAGAAATGTTAATTTAATCATAAATGAGGTTGGAAGCCTGATTCCCACTACGACTGAAGGGGTTAAACCAGCCGTTTAATTTATTTTTTTTTTAAATTACGCTAAAACTAAAAAAAAAATTCTATATACTATTCTTTTGTAAAATTTCTCGTTTTTTCAGGTGATGCTATTAGTTTTTCGATATCCTTTTTATTTTTCGAGATATTTGCGAAAAACCGAATTTTTCATTTTATTTTCGATTTTGTGGGTTTAGCGTACACTTTAGAGTAGCAAACTTTTTTTTTATCGTATTCTACGTCCAAAAAACTACCTGTATGTCAAAATGTTAACATTTAATGAGAGCTTTTTGTCAAAATTTGCCTCTGACGACTGGGTTAATAGAAGAGATTGAGATTTGATTACAAAGTAACCTAAAAAGATTGAATATAGGATAAGTTTTAGAAATACAAACGGTTAAGTTGGCCGAACTATACTTATGGAAGAGCAGGTAAATTATTGTAGTTACTTTCCTTACTAAAGGGATGTATTGTAATCGTGAAAAAATTACCTTCCTTTCCTTTTTTTCAGGTTTTTTAGATACGAAAAATATATTTTTTAGTTTTCAACTTTATAATAAATAACACAAATAAAATAATCATTACAAGGTTTGTTTTTATTTACATATTGAGAGGTTTTTTCAGCATATCTGACAGTTTTTACTTTCCCTGCTAAAAAAGTAGTGCATTCGTGAAAAAATCACAATCCTAGACTTTTGCTTTTTTTACGTATTAGGGTTTTTAGATCACGAAAAACAATTAATCATTTTTTTATCTGTTTGGTCCACATCTGAAATTTATTCTTTAACACCCGTAGGTATTTTGTGATTTTAATTTTGCTGGTATAAAAAAAAAGTATGTGGCATGACAAGTCATCGAGTAGGGTGTCAAATGAAGGCTTGTAAAAACACGAGTTCAAAAATATATATGATGTAATACTTGCGCACACTTTTCTTTGTATTATTTTTTAAAAAATCCCGAAAAATCGCTGTCCCCCCTTATCTCGAAAAGTACTTATCAAAAATTTTTGAAAAAATTCTGGAATATTCTCCACGGGGTGTAGATTGAACGAAAATTATCACGAGTGCATTACCTTTAATAATTTATCTGGTATATAAAAAAAACAAAAATTTCAAGGTCGTCAGATTTCAGTAAAGATTGGAAACAAACTTTGTTGAAAACTCATTTGGGGTATGTTTTGTGAAGTCACTGATCATTTTATACCTCTGTAACAAAATTTTTTATTTGAAAAGCAATCAACGTACGGAACACTAATTGCGCAAGTTCATCTAGCACTTGACCAGTTATTTTATCTGTTTCGTCCACATCTGAAATTTATTCTTTAACGCCCGTAGGTATTTTGTGATTTTAAGAGAGGATTGTAGTTTTTTAATTATTAACACCTTTGTTCCCTATAATTCAAACAAGTTGTGCTCAAACGGGAATGGCTTTCAGAACTGAGGATATTATGTGCCGAGAGTATCGTGGTACTACTGAACGCTACGTGATGGAGGACTTAACCGAGGAGAAAGACCTTTCCATTGATAAAATCCGTCCAGTGTTTTAAAAAACATCTCTGTTTATCTTTCCTAAAGCGTTACTTAGTTATTTTTTTAAGGTAAGTTGTTTTTAAATTTCTGTGCAGAAAATTTTCGTTTAAGTTTCTTGTCATAAAAAAAAATTCAAAAATAGTATTTCCAGCCTAGTGTCAAATTATGGCCATTTAGGATATAGAAACTTAGAACGTTCGCAAATTATTATCTACTAAGGGGGATACTGTACAATTGATCGATTAAAAAAATTACCTTATTGGCTACTTTTCAACATAAAAAGCAAAAACTTCATGAATTTAAAAAGTTAAAAAGTGTTTTGAGTCCAATTCTATTTGAAGTAATTATCCTTGTGATGATGTCCCATTACGTCTTCGATTCCCTAAGTAGACACATACTTCAGGAAATATTTCTTCTTCTTCCGGCTTATTGATAGGCACTATTGCCTGTTTTCTTTGTTCTCTGCTCTATAGATCGTCGCTCCATCTCTTTCTTGGACGTTCTATTGATCTTCTTCTATTCTGTGACTTGTCTCTTGCTATCCGTACTATCCTGTTGTTTGCCATTCTTCCTAGGTGTTGATCCCATTCCATTTTTCTTCCTCTTTTTCACTGGTTGATATTACATGTGCGTCTTATATCTTCACTCCTTTCTCTATCCCTCAGTGGCTTGTTTGTACATCTCTTAAGTATTCTCATTTCGGTTGACTCCCAGCATCCTCAGTGTTATACTGGCATTGGGTCTTGTTTCAGATCTGTAAGTCATTATTGGTCGTATTACGCTCTTGTATATTCTTGTTTTGGTCTTCACGGAAAAGAATTTATGTCTAAATATGGTATCATTGAGGCATCCTGCTATCCTATTAGCCTTGTTAATCGACCTCCATCACCTGTTCTATTGGCTTATCTTCCACCATTAGCTTGCACCTAATCGGCTCTTTTGCTATTACTATTGTCTTGGTTTTTTCAGTTGAAATTGACATATTATATTTCACACGGGTTCAAAAGATACCCCTCGTCTGCCTGCACATTTGGCCAATGTGAATGATATAAATGAATACTTTTTGAGCGTTTTCCGAAAGTCTGACAACTGTGCTGGTAAAATATATTATTACAGTAACAATAAGAGGAATTTAGATCTGAACTTTAATTTCCTAATGGAGACCCCTGAGTCAATTGGCAGGTCTGTTAATAGTATAAAGTCCAATGCTGCTGGAAATGATGGTTTGACACTTTTTATGCTTAAGCTTAGTTTACCTGTTATCTTATATCATCTAACCCATATTGTTAATTGTTGCCTGGAGAGTGGGTATTTTCCGGAGAGCTGGAAAGAGTCTATTGTGTGCCCAGTTGCTAATGTTAAAAATCCTTTAACCGTCAGAGATTTGCGTCCAATTAGTTTGTTACCAGTTATGTCAAAAGTCTTGGAGAGGGCAGTACATACACAGGTCTCAGAATATCTCTTGACAAATGAGTTGCTCCCCTTGCATCAATCTGGCTTCCGGAGGGGTCATAGCACATCAACGGCTTTATTGAATTTAACGGATAGCATAATCAGAGCTATTGATAAAAATATGGCTGTTATATCAGTCTCGCTGGATTATTCGAAAGCCTTTGATGTGCTGGATCATAACCTACTTTGTGCTAAACTGCACTATCTGGGCTTCGCTGATCTCTCCGTACAATTTTTCTATAGCTATTTGTCGGGTAGATGGCAGAGGGTGCGAATAGGTGATGTTTGTTCAGCTGCTGGTAAAATTATCTCCGGAGTGCCCCAGGGTTCAATACTGGGGCCTCTTCTGTTTCTTATATATACTTTTGATATATTCCAAACAGCTGTATATTCATTCATCGGTTCAGTCGTATGCTGATGACACACAGTTGCTTCATTTCTTTGAACCATCGGATCCTGAGTCTGCAGCAGAAAATTTAAATCAGGATCTCATGGCTTTGTCAGTTTACTCGGATGAACATAATTTGAGGCTAAATCCAGACAAGACTCAAGTTTTATTGTTTTGCAAGGAAAATCGGCGACCAACCTTGAGCATGGCTTTGAGACTGAGGCTGGCTGATCAGGATTTGCTGTTTTCTGATTGTGCCAAGAATTTGGGTCTTTGCATTGATACACATCTCAGATTCAGGGAACATGTTAGGGTGCTCCTACAAAAAAGTTATGCGAAAATGAAGGTTTTATATGCAAATCGTTTTATTCTGAATTTTAAGATGAGGAAAAAATTGTGTGAATCTTTGGTCTTGTCTTCATTTCATTATTGTAGTATTGTATACTATCCTTGCTTGGATGCGCTTTCAAGGAGACGTTTGCAGTATGTACAGAACGTCTGCTGTAGGTTTATATTCCATTTGAGAAAATATGATCATATATCTTTAAAAATAAATGAGTTAAAATGGTTAAATTTTGCTAATACTGTGCAATTGCACTTCGTAATATTCTTAATGAGGCTCTTAGGAACTTCAGTCCCGATTTATTTAAGGGAGAAGCTAGTATCCCGAAATTTGGTACATGATAGGTATATTAGACGGCCTGATCGCTTGACTATTCCTCAGCATCGCACTGCCTTGTTTCAGCGCAGTTTTACATATAGTGCAGTAAATACATACAATACTATGAATCCAGAACTGAAAACGTGCACTATTGGCCGACTTCGTCGATTATATAGGGAAGAGCTGTTAAATAAGCAGAATTCTCAGACGTAGTTTATTTGTATTTTGATGTTTCTTGTCGATTATTGATTTTACTATGTTAGTATGTAATTGTTGCTTCATTTTTTTTTGTAAGCGCGTTGTGTGTTGAAGAGGTTAGATGTAAGAGTAACCGATGGTTAAATCTCGCCTCTTCTACTACACGATGTGTGTGGGTAATATGTACTCACATCACATGTGATTAACATCTTAATAAAGACGATATTTATTTATTTTATTTATTTTATTTTTATATTGTTTTACTGCTATGTAGAATTCATATTGCAGCCTTTGCAGATCGTTCTCGGTCTCAGCCATTATTACCGCGTCATCTGAATAACATATAATTTTAAATTCTCTGTTAGCCATTCTATATCCCTTCTTTCTTTTGATATTCTTTATAATTTCATCCATGACAATATTAAATAGAAGAGGACTTGATTGGTTCTGTCATTCCTCCTGCTAGTCTTGCGACTACTTTATTGTTTTTATATATATTTCTCAGTGGTTTTAATTAGGTCTAATGAGATGTTTCTGTTATATAATAGATGAATAATGTCTTCGATTTGCACATTTTCGAAAGCTTTTTTTAAGTGTATCAGGCACAAGTATGCTGGAATCTTGTATTCTATGGATTTTTCTTTTACCTGTCTCACAATAAATACAGCATCGGTGCATGAGCGCCCACTTCTGAATACTTGCTGTAATTAATAATCTTTGTTGTTAATTTCAGTGTACAGTTTAGTAGATTTATGCCTCTATAGTTATTTGGATCTTCTTTTTCTCTCTTGTTGTTCATTAATATAAGTGTCGCTGTTCTCCATTCATCTGGGATTCTATTAGATCTTATAATCCTCTGTGTCTGGAGTTACTTAACCAGAGAGTGTCCCCCATATTTTAGTAGTTCATTAGCTATTTGGTCTTCGTCGGGAGATTTACGGTTTTTTAATTTTTCCGGTGCTTCTATTACGTCTGCTTCCGTTATATATGTTTCTTCGTTTATGGTTATCTCTGGTTCTGTTCGTATTTTTTTATATCTTTGGTAGGCTTCATCTCTCCTGATTGACCTGTACTTTAGATAGCTTTCTTTCTTTTCACGGCATTTCTCTTTGATATCTGCACTGAACCATGGTGTTTTTGTTCTCCATTTTTTATTTTTATCAACAGTTTTAGTCCTTAATGCTTCATACGCAGCTTCTAATACATTTGTTTTTTTATTTTTAAACCGACCATCATTTATGTTATCATCGTCATTTATTTGATTTATTCTGATTTTTTCTTTCAGTCTTCTCTGATACAGGTCTCTCGTTGATTCTTCTTGTAGATTTTCTATTCTTATCTTTGTTTCCAGCTCCTTATTTTGGTGTTGCTTTGTGTTTCTTATGTTCCACCTTAGTTTACACATAACTAAATTATGATTACTTCCTACGTTTGGTGATGTCAAGCTTCTTACGTCTAATATTTGGCGTGGATGTATTTCTCTGTTTGTTAGGACATAATCTATCATTGATCTGTTACCTTTAGTGTTCTCGAATGTATATTTATATTGCTCCTTATGGTCAAAGTATGTATTATTTATTCTCAACTCGTTTGTGCGCAAACATTTATCATAAGCTTCCCGTTGTCATTTTTTATGTTTTCATTATATCTCTGTTTAACTCCTGGTATTACCTCATTTCCAACTCTTGCGCTATAGTCACCCACCCATTATTATTATTGTTTCGTTGACTGGTATCTCATCTATCATTTTCTGGAGTTCTTCATAGAATTGTTCCATGTCTTTTTCTGGTTTACAATTTTCAGGTGCATAAATTCCCACTACATTTGTATTTTTGTTGTTTATTCTTAGTTTAACCATTACTATTCTCTCCGATATGTACTGACACTTCATTATGTAGTTTATGTATTTCTTAATCATCAGGGCTACTCCTTCCTGGAAATATTTTTAAACGAAATATTTAAAAATTTGAAGAATGCAGGCTTTCACGACCGGTCGAATTAATGTGAGTTTCTTTCAGGAGTTGAGGCCGTGTTCTCCAGGTATTAACTTCCGGATGTTTCGTTGGCTCTGCGGTCAATATTTTCAGAGGCAATGTGGTAGCAGTCAGGTTTCATCTCGACTGTTCACTGTCGACTGTGTTCGACGACGTAGTGCTGTCTGGTTTTGTGTATTCCGGAGTAGGCGTGGTCATTTGGACTCTCGGCCAATCAGGCGCCAGCGACATTTCCATGTTTCTTAACGTTTTTGACTGTCGTAATGTGGGCGTCTAAGTTTTGCTGACATTAAGCCCTTCGTCTTTTTTATTGAAATTACGTTTGTCTTTGTGGATTTCAAAAACCTCTCTGTATAACCTCGGGTAGTAGCTCGATAGGTTGGCTAGAACTTGAGTCTGGTCGAACAGTATTTTGTGGTTTTCCTGGGCCAACGTGTGCTTGGCTACGGCAGATTTGTCTGTATGTCGCAGTCGGCAACTCTGTTTGTGTTCAGCAAGCCTTATATTAATGCTGGGTTTCGTTGTACCAACATAGACTGAACCACAGCTGCATGGAATTCTCTGGTCTTTGACCGATTTTAGACTTTATTTATTTTCCACGTTGGCTTGTATGTGGTATTAATATCGTGCCGACGTAGCAATTTTCCAATACGGTCCGTTACATTTTTCACAAAAGCAAGATAACTCTTTGGCATAAAGTGGATTGTGTGCCAGTTTTTTAGTTTTGTTCGACGAGTGGCTCTTTCTATTTCTTGCCGAGAGTAACCGTTGTTCTGTAAGGCGGTCCTTAGATATTTTAATTCATTTGGCAGGTGTTTTGGTTGGCATATTCGGATTGCTCGGTCTGTCAAAGGTTTTATTATCCCTCTTTTTTGTTTAGGGTGATGATTCGAGTCCTTGTTTAAATATTTGTCGGTGTGTTGGTTTACGATATACTCTGTGACCTAATTTTCCGTTGTCTTTTCTTTCAATCAGTATGTCTAGAAAAGCGATTTGTTTGTCTTTTTCCTTCTCCATGGCGAATTGTATTCTATTGTTAATTGAATTCAGGTGTCTCAAGAACTCGTCCAGATCTTGTTCCTCATGGCTTCATATAATAAATGTATCATCAACACATCGGAACCAGTGAGATGGCCGCTTGCTAGCTCTTTCATGTGCATGTTGCTCGAATTTTTCGATAAAGAAATTGGCTACAACTGGACTTAGGGGGCTTGCCATTGCCACTCCATCGGCCTGCTCGTAGAAATTCTGGTTCCACTGGAAATAAGTATTGCTTAAACAGTGCTTAAACAATACCTTAATATCCTCTAGAAAGTGATGGCCGATGTGCTGTAGAGTCTCGCCAACAGGTATCATCGTGAAAAGTGAAACCACGTTAAAACTTGTCAATATACTCGTATTAAGTGGTTTTGGTGTGATGTTTGTGATTTTTTTCAGAAAATGTGTCGAATCCTTTACGTAGGTGTTAGATTGGCCGATAAATTGACTCACCTAGATATAATATCGCAAAATATTACACTGTTGCAACTTTGACCGATGGAGTGGCAATGGGAAGCCCACTAAGTCCAGTTGTAGCCAATTTCTTTATGGAAAAAATCGAGCAACATGCACTTGAAACAGTTAGCAAGCGGCCATCTCACTCGTTCCGATATGTTAGTGATACATTTGTTATATGGAGCCATGGGGAACAAGATCTGTAAGAGTTCTTGAGATTCCTGAATTCAATTAACAATAGAATCCAATTCACCATGGAGAAGGAAAAAGACAAACAAATCGTTTTTCTAGACATATTGATTGAAAGAGAAGACAATGGAAAATTGGGTCACGGAGTATATCGTAAACCAACACACACTGACAGATATTTAAAAAAGGACCTGAATCATCTCACTAAACAAAAAAGAGAGATAATAAAAACTTTGACAGACCCAGCAATCCGAATATGCCAACCAAGACACCTGCCAAATGAATTAGAACATCTAAGAATAGCTTTACAGAAAAACGGCAAGAAATAGGAAGAGCCACTCGTCAGAATAAAAAGTATAAAAACTGACAACAAAGACAAACAATCCACTGGATGCCAAAGAGTTGTCTTCCCTTTTGTGAAAAATGTAACGGACCGCATTGGAAATTGCTAAGTCGGCACGATATTAATACCACATACAAGCCAACGCGGATAATAAAACAAAATTTTTAAATTTTTTTACATTTAAGGGACCCTCGATCACATTCCGTCGGTTACTCTTTGTGTTGATCTATTGCCACGATATCTCTTGACCGATTTAAGATATCGACTTCATATCTGAAGAAAAAAAAAATTGTAGCAATATCGTTCCAGTTTAAAGAGGTGAAAAGGGTGAAGGTCAATCAATTTTATTTTCTATATCGTTATAATACGTAGGCTGAAAAGTTTTTGGTCTAGCTACTTAAAACACCCTTTTTTTTGCAAAATTTGACTTTATTCATCAATAGTCTCCTTCAAGAGCGATACAAGAAGCGGTCCAACCTTTTTCCTAACATTTCTATATCTTTCTTGTAGAAGGATTTGTCTTTGCCTCTTTAAAATAGGCCTCAGTTTCGGCGAGCATTTTGTGAGGTGTGCGAATATATAATAGTCGCTGGGGAACAAATCTGGAGAATACGGTGGATGAGGAAGCAATTCGAACTTCAATTCATGCAATTTTGCCATCGTAACCATTGACTTGTGACACGGTGCATTGTCTTGAACACTTTCTTCTTGTTTATTTAGGGTTGTTTCTTTGCGATTTCTGCCTTCAAACTTACCAATAACTTTATATATTATTCGCTATTGATGGTTTTTTCCTTTGATTCTGGTGTATAGTGGTGGATCCATATTTCATCCATTGTCACATGTCGTATGAAAAAATTTATTGCGCTTTAATCAGGTCCAAATGGCGCTCAGAATCATCAAAACGTTGTTGTTTTCGGTCTACTGTGAGCAAACGCGGTACCCATTTCGAATAGAGCTTTCTCATGGCTCAAATGTTCGTGCAAAATACGATCAACACGATCTTTTGATATCTTTAGGGTGTCAGCTATTTCACGTAATTTTACTTTACAGTTATCCAAAACAATTTTGTGGATTTTTTAAAAGTTTTCCAGTGTAAATTTGGGCATCCAGAGCGTTCAACATCATTTGTATTTGTACGACCGCGTTTTAATTCAGCATACTAGTAAATGATGAGTGATTTTACAGGGGTCCCCGTAACACTTATCAAGCCAAGCCAAGCTTGAACGGTATCAACAGTGTTTAATCAACACAAGAAATTTGATTTTTTCCATTGTTTTGGAAATATTAAAAGTAGCGTTACTAAAACCACTGTAACTTGTAAACTAATCGTCGAAATCTCATGAAATTTTGACATGTATCGGTTGAAGGTTGGTACTTCCTAAAAATCATATGATTTTTTTTAAAAAAGGGCGACATCTATGTATCAGACCAAACATTTTTCAGCCTACTTGTTAACAAGTTTTCTCGATTTTTGGTGGCATAATAATTATTTATGGTAACAAGTACAGGTAAGAGGGGTGGGAAAAGGTGTTCTGCGTTTTCTTGGTTCTTGGAATCGAGGAATCTGAAAATTATGTTATTTTTTTATATTTTCAATTATTTAGGGTCAGCCATATAAGGAAATAAGGAAGTGTACTTGGTATATATTGTTTTATATATATTTTTGAACGTTGAGGGATCCTAAAATTGTGTTTTTTTTTATTTTTTGTAATTGTGACAGAAAGCAGATCAGGTTCCAGTTCTAAATATATCTAAAATCCTTCTTCTCCATTATAAAGTATAATTTAAAATATCGAGTTGTAATGCTTGAATGAGCTTTTTCGATGTAAGAAAGTCAAATTCCGCGTGTATTTTAGAACTGTATGTTTGCAAGAAAAGTACTGGGTAAATAACTTTGCCGATTTTTTAGTATGATTAGAAAGTCTGTGACAGAATGATTTTTCAGACTCCAAGGAAGGCTTGCATGAGTCTTTGCACAAGAATCGTAGATCCCACCCTATTGGGAAATCATCCCTTATCCCCAGCCAACTCTTAAAAAGTATTGGGTTAGGATTCTATGATTACCAGTATTATTTCTTCCACATTTTCTTGTTAATTGTCAGAGTATTTTTCTGATAATAAGCTAAACTTGATGTCACTAATTGACTCTTTATAAGCTTCCTTTTCATTTTTTTGTAAAAACAGGCCGTATTGGGATAATCAAAATCATCTAGTAACCAATGCAATCAATTTACAATGTGTTCACTACACGATACCTGATAGGATGCAAGGAGAAACCTTGTTTGTTACTGAAGGTTCAATTTTAAATGTTTGACCAGTTGCTGTTAAATTAAAATGATATATTTTTAAACTATTTAACAAATAACTTGTGGGTGTATTCTTGATACAATTTTAGTATATTATAAGGAGTGTGAATTAATTTTGAGGAATTTCTAAGAGAGGGCGTTACTTGTCACCATCATTAGACTTTAATTTTTAGTATATGTTATTTTGCCGAAGTGTAAACAACATTTTTTTGAGCATTGAATATGTCGAATTACGTGCCAACAAAACACAGTGGATGCGTTACTTTTATTGTTTTATTGGAAGAAAAGCGCTGCTGAAAGTCATCGATTGCTATCGGAATCTTATGGTGATTATATTCCATCGATAAAAACATGTGAGTACTGGTTTCGACGTTTTAAAAGTGATGATTTCGACACGGAAGACAAAGAACGTCCAGGCCAGCGAAAGAGTTCAAAGCCAAGACCCGTGCCAAATGGAAAAAAGAAGAATCATTAGAAGTTGATCGCACAACCATTTTCAAGTACTTACGTGCACTGGGAAAGCAAGGAAATTGGGTGCTGTACGAATTGTAACCGAGAGACGTTGAAAGCCGATTTTCCACCTGTGAGCAACTGCTTCAACCACACAATTGGAAAGGTTTTCTGCATCGTATCGTAACTGGTGATGAAAAATTGATACGCTACGATAATCCAAAGCGCAAAAAAACTTGGGTGAAGCCCAGTGAACCATCAACATCCTCGCCAAAGTCCAATATTTAAGGCTCCAAGCTTATGTTGTGTATCTGATGGGATCAGCAAGGTGTAGTGTATTATGAGCTGCTCCAACCCGACGAAACTATTACTGGGGAATATTACCGACAACAATTGATGCAATTGAGCCGAGCTTTGAATGAAAAACGACCGCCATATGCCAAAAGATACGACAAAGTAATTTTTTAATATGAAAACGCTCGGCCACATGTTGCAAAACCCATCGAGGAAACGCTACAAGTACTTGGATGAGATGTCCTACCTCATCTGTCGTACTCACCATACATTTCTCCTTCTGAGTGTCACTTGTTCCGATCGATTACGCACGGCCTGTCTGAACAGCGCTTCCATTCTTATAAGGATACCAAAAAATAGGTCGATTCGTGGATAGCCTCAAAAGATGAGTCTTTCTTTCAACATGGTATTCATATGCTGCCACAAAGATAGAAAGTAGCGATGGACAATACTTTGAATAATCAATTTGTAACCATTTTTTTTTACAATAAAGCGATATTTTTACTGAAAAATCCTTCAAAATTAATTCACACACCCAATAGTTAAATAAAAAAATTAATTTTTTTTTTACACTTTGTTCATTGATTTTGGGAGACTCTAACCGTTTTTGGGTAAAAATTGTTTTTTATTATTCTTTATTAAGCTACGTGAAATTCTACATCAAATGATGCAAATTTTAAATCGATCTGATCACTAGGAGTGGGTAAAATAATTTTTGAAGTTGGCTAGTCGTGTTCGTTTTTCTCATTCCGTTTGATTACTACACCACGCACCCTATTTCTTTTGTTACAGGAGTAGAGTAGAAGAGTTTTTATAAAACATGTTTGCAGTTACAATATTGTTTATTAGTGACGACACGGCATAATTTTTATTGGAACAGTGATAACTATCACAATAGTCAAGTCCCGGAGTCAGTCTGATAGAAGTCGAAGAACGAGAACCGTGGATCTCATTACTGGAAACAGAGGAGCCGGATGTTGCTGGAATCACTGACACTGGATTTGGTACGGATTCTTCGTTTTTATGAGAGAATCGCCTCTGTTTTTTAATAACTTTAGGTACACTAAATTACAATTCAAGAATGGTAAACATACTTTGAAAAATTATATAAAGAAAAAGATAATAATGAAACCATACTTGAAGAAGTGGAAGAAGGAAATCTAGAAGTAACTTTAGAACAGACAGAAAGAATTATAAGAAACCTTAAAAATAGAAAAGCCGCGGGACCAGACGACATTGCAAATGAGATGTTAAAATATGGAGGAAAAAACCAATATCAACAACTAGCACAGCTCTTTACAAACATCGTAAAACGTGGACAAATACCTACAGATTGGAAAACAGGCATAACAATCCCAATATTCAAAAAAGGACAAAAGACGTCACCCGAAAACTACCGCGGAATAACGCTCCTAAATACTACCTTCAAAGTGTTAACAGAATCATACTGAAAAAATATTCAAATAAGAGAGGAACAATAGGAATTCTGCAAAAATCGATCGACCATAGATGCCATATTTATAGTGAGGCAGATAATGGAAAAAGCTAAAGAATTTAACAAACTTGCGTATATATGTTTCGTCAACATAACTCAACTTCGATAGAGTGTAATTAACAGATATTATAAAATTATTACAGGAAAAGCATATCTGACATTAACACGGAAGGTAGAACAAGATAAGTGGGACATCTACTGAGCAAGGAAGTAAAATTAAACGCCGGAATAAGACAAGGCCGTTCACTTAGTCCTTTTATCTTCAACCTCGTTATGGACAGAATAGTCAAAAATCTTCCAAAAACTAGAGGATACAAAATTGGCAACACACACGTCCACACAATCTGCTACGCCGATGATACAGTCCTCATCTCCGATTCTGAGGAGAGCCTTCAGAACATCTTTCATGCCTTCAATTTGGAAGCGAGAAAACTAAACATGATTATCAAAACAACCATAACAAAATGAATGGTAGCTTCAAAAGAATTATTAAGATGCAAACAGGAGATCCAAGGAAGTATTATTGAACAGGTTAATAATTTTAAATACAACATTGATAACAAGCTACGGAGACTTAAAAAGGGAAGTAAAACAACAGTCCATGAAGGCATCACTAATAGCAGGTTGTTTGACGGTAGTATGGAAAAATAAATACCTCACAGTGGAAAGTAAAATAAGAATATACAAGACAATAGTGAGACCGATCCTCACATATGCTGTAGAAACAAGAACTGATACATGTAAAATAGCACAAATGACGAGGACAATAGAAATTAAGGTGATTAGGGACATATATGGAAACACTATCCACGATAGAATCCTCAACTAAGTGAGATCCAAGAAATATAATGAATGGACCAGAACTAACAGAAAAGAATGAAATAAACACGTAGATCGGATGGACAACAACAGACTGGTAAAAAGGGCCAAACTCAGTAAACCTTGCGGTAGAAGAACTAGCGGCAGACCTCCGAAAAGGTGCAAGGAGTGTTGGACGTCCACATCGAAAGAGGCCTAATGGGGATAAAACAGGAAGTATGCCTACTTATATGACACATCATACAAAAAAGACGAAGAAGGTACACTAAAACGTGGTACTACACAATAGAAAGGAAAAAAGTCGCAAATAAACGAGGTCAGGCTCAGGTTGCAAGAGGTGGCCAGGTAGCAAGTACACGCAAGTCATATAAAAACCTATCCCTTAGGTGTAGTCACTGTAAAAATACAATAGATACTTTCCCTACTATTCTGAAATTTATACGAGAAGAGAACTAAGAAACGAGCACGAAACCGGTAGTTTTTGAAAAATCGCTTATCCTAAAGAGTCACGTTTTTTGAGACACAATGTTCTTTTTCTCAGCTATCGTAATAGCTGTTAGTTAAGATTTTTTTAGTAATTAAGGACATGTCTCTGAACATTTTGAGTGGCACAGATTTTTCCGTAAGTCAAAACATTCCAAAAAAATTATCGGAAGGACAAAATTGAGACGCATTTTAGTACTTTTGTTTATTTGGAGCTGTAACTAAATAAAGCAAAATTTTACAAATCTACCAGACTCAGATTCTTTCCTGATAATCAAAAAATAGCTAGAAAAAAAGAAATTGAAAATCGGAGCTGTAGAATTGAAGAACAGGAACATCATGTGCAAAAAAAAACATAGATTTTCGCAGCCCTTTTTACACTCATGTTTCCTAAGTCACCAGGAGCTTGAAAATTGAAATTTTTGGAGTGGACCGGAGTTAAATCAAAGATTCAAACACATAAAAATGTTGGAATCTACGAAATAGCTAAGAAAGAAGTCGAGCATTTCCGGACGGGGTGCCAGACGGACACAGAATCCACTTAAAATATGCGAAGAACTTTGCTATTATCCTCAACTATGTAAAAGTTTGTTTCGCAAAAATGTAATTCTGGTGTTCATTGGTTAAAGTTATAGGTTTAATATGGAATTTCCAATTTGATATAAACAATATGCATGTTCGTTATTAATTTAATCATGTAATTAAATTCCCTTGTTGTATAATGGTCAATGGCATTGGTTTGTTAAACTTATGAAGAATTAAAATATTTAATTGTAATTACGTGTAGTTTACACAATATTCGTTTAATAGGTATCGGGCCTATTAATGTTAAGCCTACATTGCAGACACTAAACGGTTCAGTACAGGGATGTGTAAGAAATGTGGTTTAATTTTTGTAATCGAAATAATTTTTTTTGAAAAATATTGTGGATAATATTTCTTGAATAAATTCAAGACTTGTAAGCAATACCACCAACACGATTTAATTTGCCTATGTAGCAAAAAATATCTTAGAAAGTACTAGTATTTACAAATGGGCAACTTATGGGAGGTAGAAGCAAGAAAATTAACTTTCAGCCTATTTATGAAGTAGTTGTGGATGGGAAAATGTTTAATATATTGAAAGGAGTCCCAGGCAGCCACCGATGAATATCTATTCGAAATATCACGAAATCTTTTAAAATATTTAGCTACATTCATAAAATACTAAATATAAAAATAAAGTACTTGCTACTAGTTCTGTAAGTTCTTGTATATAATAATGTAAGAATAATTTCTGGACAGCTATATTTTAAATAACACAGGCCGACAAAAAATATTTGTAAAAACTTTTTAAACCAATACATCTAAGTGTTATGTATTTTTGGGTGCTGAAACCGTATCTGGTATCAGTTTTTTGTATCACCCAAAGTTCTCTCACAATATGACATCGATTAAATTTCAAAATAGGGAAAATCTGATACATAAAAAATAAAAACTTAAACCGTACTTTTATTTGAATAGGCTACAGTTTTTACTCACGATAACATATTTCACTTCAATGCTAATATTTTAGGTGCTTATTTTTTTGTATTTCCTTTCCCTTTTCTCTGTGAAGTTTCTTGTATAGCTTTTTCTCCTATGTGATGCATTTTGTTGTTCTCTATGAAGTGACTAAGAGTAATCACCCATCATGTTGATATTCCACCGCTCCTGATACCGTTTCTTCATCTCCTTCATGTCCTGATGGAACCGTTCGTTCCCCCTGCTCTTCACTCACATCGCTTCAGTTTTTAGGAGAAAAGTCAAGATGGTTGTGCAAGAAGTGGACCGTTCCCCTACTCTTCTCTCACATCACCTAAGTTTTTAGGAAGATGGTTGTCGCAGAAATGGACTTTAAGGCTCATTAGACAACCCAGAATTTTGAACTTGTCTATTACATTAGCTATGATAAGTTCATAGTCAGGGTCTTTCACATTGCCCAAAAACTTAGTCACAAATTCTTTAAATGATATCCAAGCCTCCTTTTCCTTTGTAATCATCCTTGCTTCAAAGTTGGAAACGAACATCATTTTACGAATATCAGGCCCAACGAAAACCCCTTCTCTCAGTTTGGCTTCTGATAAATGAGGAAATCTTTTACACAACTGTTTAAAACATTCACCATCTTTAGGCAAAGCTTTCACAAATTGTTTCATTAAGCCTAACTTGATGTGTAGTGGTGGTAGAAGAATCTTTTTTAGGTCTACTAAAGTTTTATGCAAAATGTTTTTCTCGCAAGCTGTTAAAGTTTTTTTTTTTTACGGGCTATTGTTTTTTGGACCAATGTTGATCCCTTGCTCTGCTGTCCCACTCACATATAAAACATGGAAACTTTGTAAATCCCTTTTGTTGATCAAGGATCATGGGGACAACTTTTAAATCTCCACATAGCAATCAATCATGATCTGGATAGTTAATTTTCTGTAAAATCATGTTAAGATTTTTGTAAGTTTTTTTCATATGGACCGAATAAGCAATAGACAGTGAAGCATAAGTATTTTCGTTGTGTAACAGAACACCTTTTAAAATAGTTTTTGATGAGTCTATAGAAAGCCTTCAATCTTCCTTCTTGTACTCAATGCCAAATTCGTTCATGAGACTACCAATATCATGGCAGTAAATCAAATCCTCGACACCAACATAACATACTTTGTGAGGAGCCCAATATTTTTCTTGATTACCGATTTCTATATCAAAATATGCAAAGTATACTTTTTTTACAAAGTCAGTAATGTTTCTTTGATGTTTTTTAAACTACAAACTCACCACATATATAACAAAAAGTATTGGGAGAGTTTTTACAACCACGAATAGCCATACTTCGAGTGTGAATTAAAGGACATGGGTTAAACACTGCAATGCGAGGTTATATCAACTGGAAGAAAACAAACAGCTGTGACGTTTATCGGAACTGCCAACCTAATAACATTTGATTTTACTGCCAACTTTATAACATTCTGATTTTATTGCCAACCTAATTACATTCGAATGATAAAAAAATAGTGTTTTCATATTTTGAATATTAAAATGTGAAAAATTGGTGGGTGATACGACTTTTTTATTATTATTCACGGACTCAGCACACCAAAAAATATAGGAATCAGGTAACATTATTAAAAAAGTTTTTTCATCGTTGGGCTGTGTAATTAATAAGAACATATAAATATATATAACAAAACAGGTCAAGAGTAAGTTGGACTTGCGCAACTAGTGTTCCGTATCGTAATTGCATTTAAAATAAAAATTAGCTACCTTAGAGGCAATAAATAAATCAAGATCTAGTAGTAAAACTTTAAAACAAATATTTACTACCTAAATATTTGTTCAATTACAAAGAAATAAAATAAAATTGTTTTGTTTGTGGTGTCGATCCGTTGATCACCAGTCGTCATAATATTTACTAATTGCACCGAATAAGCATTGATATTTCGTAGCTTTTAGTCTCGGTTGAATTCCCAGCTTTCCAAACCTCCACCATTCATGGCACATAGTTTTTTTATATCAGAAAAATTATTAAACGTAATGCACTCGTGCAAATTTTCGCTCAATCTGCACTTTATGAAGAATATTCCCATAACACTAAGAATTTCAAAAATATCTAATCAATTTTTAAATATATTCAATTATCTAATTAATCTTATTTGCAAATATATACCTATAAATCATATTATCCTTAATTATAAAATTTCAGGTTCTTTCCTGTGAAAAAGCGTCCTAATTATAAATATATTAATGAAATTACAAAATAGTTCCGTTAATTTCTTTATTAGGTACAAAAATAATATCTTAATTAAAAATTACCAAATATGAGTGACAACATCAGTACGTATTCAAGCAAATTTTACCAGACCACGTGCGATCAGTGGTGTTGTAAAGGGGCATAATAAGGTATTTTTTCGTAAGACAGGGTTGCAGTTGGTTATAATATATACTATACCTACAGCAAAATAGCACCTGATGGTCGTGGCGATATTTTATATTAGTTCCTTATCTTGTATAAGTCACATAACTGTATATGTGTTGTGAATATATCGTGAAAAGAAGCTTGTTATATGATCTTGGAAAGGTCCTTAAAATGTCAGTATTAAGAAATCTACAAAATACGTATAATGCCGAGCGCCTCATACAAATAAAGTGAAGATTTCATGTAGAAAGTTAAATGTGCTGTTAGTTCGAGTTTCGGATCCCTGATGAGCACTATATATATATATATATATATATATATATATATATATATATATATATATATATATAGACATATATGTATATATATATATATATATATATATATATATATATATATATATATATATATATATGTATATATATATGTATATATATATATATATATATATATATATATATATATATATATATATATATATATAGACATATATATATATATATATATATATATATATATATATATATATATATATATATATAAATATATTATATTCGTTCGGTCGTATATTTTTTGGAATAACCTACAATACAAAGTGTACATACTCTTAAATTCTTCAAATAATCAAGTCAATTTAACTCTTCAGCCTATACGTCAAGTGCAAATAAATTTTTAATTAAAATAATAAAATGCTCTGTTCCACTTCTGTGAAGTTAAAAATTTTCTAATTAAAAATCATATTTCTACGTCTATTTCTTCCATCTCCATTCTTAAGTAATAATCTTCAAACTTACACAGTTGTTAGGAATCAGCTTCTGTGAAAGTGGCTGATGTTCGAGCTTTCAAGGTAAATGAAAAAACAAGCAGACTGTGGCTTCTTGATCATTTCCGGTTGGTTGTTCATGTAAAGGAGAAAAAGAGACGAAGACAGTATGGGGCCTTAGGGTGCAACGGAGTTGATAGAGAAGGTGTCGGAAAAAAATCTATAAAATGTTACTCATTTACATTAACGATCTGCTGGAAAAGACCGAGAATCCAATTTACAGCTTTGCAGACGACAGTACGCTTATCTCTTCATTCACTTTGTACGCTCGGACATCGGCTGCTCAGGCAAATATCCGCAGACGGCGGGAGGTCGTTCAACTTAACAAAGACCTGGAAGAAAAATTCTATCTTGGGGTAACAGTAACCAAGTGGAATTTAACGCTACAAAAAACCCAGGCGGCAGTTTTTTCTAAAAAAGTTAACGTTGCTGAACCCGACATAGTTATGTCGGGGCACTCCATTCCCCTAGCATCGTCGTTCAATTTGTTGGGCGTTAGTTTGGGAGAAAATATGTCCTGGCATGAACATGTTGCAGGCATAGCAAGGAGAGCTTCTCAAAAGTTAGGACTATTATTTCGAACCAGAAAGCTTTACACTCCACAACAACTGTTAATTCTTTACAAAGCTCAAATTCGACCAACTACGGAATATTGCTCCCATGTTTGGGGCTCCGCTCCCAAACATACAGTGCATTTGTTGGATTCTGTTGAGAGAAGAGCTGTTCGTCTGATTGGAGACCCGGAACTGACCGGCGGCCTTGATTCGCTGGAACATCGAAGAACGGCGACTTGAGTCTGTTCTACAAGTATTTTCATGGGAAGTGTTCGAAAGATGTAGTCCGCTTAATTCCCCTCCCAAAGCGGTGCATGTTAGAAATACACGTCGCGCTGGTGCTTCACATCCGTATGAGGTTCAGCTTGTTACTCCGCGTACAACGCTTTTCAAGCAGTCTTTTATATGGAGAAATCATCCCTTTGGAATAAATTGCCCAGCGCTGTGTTTCCCAGCGAGTACAATTTATAGCGATTCAAGAACAACGTGAATAGCTTTTTCTTCACACATGCCGCTCCTGTAGCGCTTTAGGGACTTCCCTGCAGGACGTGTGCCAGACCCATAAAAAAAAACTCTTAAAGAACGCGAAACAGGAGAGCTATAAACAAAAACTTTCAGACGTCCCCTAAAAGCGTAGCTTAACCAACACTCCATTATGTTCAATTGCGTAATTCCAAATATGTGTGGCAAAAGCTAGAAGATTTCCTGTTGATCTTTGCTTAAGAAAGTTATATTGATAATATTCAATCCTTCCAAATGTTTTAAAATATGCTGCTTAATAGCCTTTTCTACAACTTTCGATATTGCTTGAAGAAATGCTACTAGTAGGTATGTTAATTGCTTGGCAAGGTTTTCTTGCCTGAAATCGGCTGAACTCTAGTGCATTTTCAGCTAGAAGGAAATATTCCTTGTCTGTAGGATAAGTTGATAAGTCACACAAAAAACTGGTGAAAAGTATGAAAAGTATTTCATCCACGCCAGACGCGTTTCTAGTACTTAGCTTTATTAAAATATGTTTTATGACGTTTGAATGAAGTTTAGCTAACAAGAGGGCTTTCTCAACCGTTGTTGTGGCATTAGTATTGTCTGACCTTGTAAGAGGTAATATAGTGGATTTAGTGAAACTTTGACTAATGCCTTTAACGACAGATCAAGAGACTTGAAACTGTTGAGACATGCAGGACGTTTGTTTTTAATTCTTTGACTATGTACTTTCTGAGTTTCTTTGCTTATTTGTTTGCCACCGTTCTTGCAAATCAGAAAGATATTACGATTCATTATATTAGGGTTTTCACTTTATTATCGGAGAGCCACATGATTAGAAGAAACGGATTTTTGAATTTTCAGTAGAACCAAGGAACGCGTTTTTCCGAGAATATAAATAAAATAAATATAAGCTGAAAGCTACTGAATAGATTTGTTACATTCAGTTTTAAAATAAAAAAAAAACTTTGTATGGATTACTTTTTTAAAACTTGGTAGACATATTTTTTTTTCGAATTAACATAAAGAATGACCTTATTAATCTTATGTTATTAAGGTGAATTCAATTAAGTATATAATTACAGTTTAGTAATGGAGTTTATAAGTAGGCAAATCGTTCGAATAAAATTTACTTTTTTCAGATAAAATTATTGTGTAAAGTAAATCAAAAATGATTTATAAACTGATTTTGCTATTATTAGTTATTAGCAACATAAGTAATGCAAATATTTCTGGTAAGTAAATACTACTTTTCCATAACCATTTTAGGATACATTTCTGATTATGTAATTTAAAATCAATAATATTATCCAGTTTTTATATATGGTGAATAATGAATTACTCAACAGTTTTTAATCAAGAACCTAACTGATTTTCAGTATTCACCACGTTAAAAATTGCATTTAAAAACAGATTTGTCATGTAGAGCTGATGTTGAAATCTTTTTTGAAACTACTTAGAACTATTTTTACTAAAATAAATTAAATTTTAGTTAATATCATTTAAACAGGTTCTCGAAAATTAATTTCTTAAAATTGTTGTACTTAATAGAAATTCATAACAAATGTAATGAAAAACAAATTTCTTTATCACAGTTGCCTGTTTTATTTTATTAAGCATAATGCTTGCACCGATCACATCCATTTAAATGAACAATAAATCAACATTAATTTTACGGCCAATTTTTTTTCCTGATCTCGTTAACGCAGCTCGAGATGTAGAAGTTAAACAGTCATTTAATTTGAAATTTCACAGGTTAGAATTTTATTTGAAATTTGAATTTTATTATTGATTGAATCTTTCACTTGTCCCCCGACAGTAGCAGAAGACTTTCATCTCTGAGCGTGCCTTCAAATCAGATATATCGCTCTCTTTCTTGACAAGAAGTGGAGCTGACCTTTTCCAAAAAACTGTTATTTTATTCCTTAAAATTTGACGTCAGGTACTTTACTGTTAGCCTGGGCATTTCTTCAATTATTAGTCCGTCCAAACTAGACATCGAATCTCAAAATAACTCCGATATAGTTAAAAATTGGTATAGATCTTCAAATCATCATTTTAAATAAAATTTCAAAAGTCTCCATAAATCCAGCCTGTGCTAAAAATTTTATTCAAGGTCAAAGTTGAAAAAAAAAAACAGTATTTCAGCAAAAATTTCTTAAACGGTAAGTTTTAAGTAGTTATTATAAAATTTGTAGATCATACGATTCTCTACAAAAAAGATTTCTACATTTTTTGTCTTTACAAATGAACGTTTGCGACTTATCGCGGGTTCGAAAATTATAAAATTCATATTTGTCGTAATATGTATTCTTTTCCGCAGCACTTGAGATAGAGTACTTGACACATTTTTTTACGTGATATCTTCTATAGGTATAATCCACAAGCCAATCTGATAACACAGTAATAGATTTCTATTGATTACAAAAAATAATGGTGTTACAATTAATTATCAAACAGGAAGAGTTTTTATTATTGATGTAAAAAAAAATAGTCTGATCAATTGTTTTTGAACTCTATTTCAGTTGTATTTTCTTCTTCTCTTTCGCCTTCTTCTTCTGGTTGCCGCGTTTCTGTGGATTGCTCTAAGAGACAACATGGATCTACTATCTTTTCATTGATATCATAAGCATCATCATGTGTAGTATTTGATGCAATATTGGAGCAAGACTGCCCTCGGCAATACTATTGAACAAAATATTCCAACTTTCTTACATCCACCATTATAATTACCACCCTTGATGCAATTACAAAAAATTTAATTTAGCAGTTTTTTCTCGAGCAGGCGGCAGCAAAGTTTGAATTGGTTCTAAACAGTTGCCATTTGATGCCCATTGTTTGGTCGTTCACGTCCTTCCGACTAGAAGCAGGTATGTGACAAACTATGCTTCGATATACAGTAGAATAGCCAGCAGATGTAGGCCCTAACTGTTGACGACACGTTTATATTACGTTTAATAGTGAACGATTTGTATGTATTGTATGGTATGAATATAGATATATAAACCAATACCTCGATATTTCTATTCATATTCAAGGTTTAGTGACCTACATATGCCGCGTAAGAGTGCATATTACGAAAAATATGAATTTTACAATTTTTGAAATCGCGACAACTCACAAACGGTCATTTGTCGGAAAAAAAATGGTGGATAACTTTTTGGTAGAAAATCGCATATTCTACAAATTTTATAATATCTATTTTTACGAAAAAACTCACCGTTTAAGAGATTTTCTTGAAATATTTTTTTTTTAACTTTGACCTTAAATAAAATTTTTAGCACAGACTGGAATTATGGAGGCTTTTCAAATTTCTCTTAAAATGATGATTAAAAGGCCTGTACAAGCTTTTAGCTCTATTGGAATTTTTCCAAGGTTTGGACTTTTTTTCTGTTTTGATTGGGCTATATATTAATTTCAAACAAGAAAACATCAAAAAAAACCAGAAACAACTATTAGAAATTCAAATCCGGAGACATTCTACAGGCTGCTTTGAGAAACTAAAAGGCCAAGTAAGACAGATGATATCAATACAAAATGGGAATAGTCTAGAAGCTGGATTACATACTCAACTGAGAAAAGTATAGTTGCAGAGAGAATACACAGAATACTGGATGTCAGAAGAAACAATGGAAGAACTAGGCGAAAGAAGACATATAAGAACGATGGACATAGCTGATGACATAAAACCAGCTCAATTAACACACATGAATCATTTAATTAAAAATCTCTGCAGCGACAAAACCAGATATATAAACCGCATATGCAGTGAAATCGAACCATATACAACTCAGACTGAGAAAATAAAATATTTAGCGCGGGAATTCAAGCCCCAAACACAGGCAACTGAAAATGAAGAAGGTGAGATTGTGAGAGACTAAAAAGGAATTTCAAAGGTTTGGAAAGAACACTGCGAAGAACTAGATAAAGAGTCTTCTGACCCTACCCATGTCCCCCCGTCAAGTATCATGAACCAAGTGTTCTGAGATCAGAAGTGGACAATGCCATTGCAAAACTCAAAAATTGAAAGGCTTCAGGCCCAGACACCATAACAGCCAAAGTCCTTAAAGCTATGGGGAGGATGGGATCGATTTATTACAAGACAAATGCAGTATGGTGTTTAATACCGTCGAATGGCCTGGCGGCTGGAGAGTGTTAATATTAGTAAAGTTTTTCTAACCATATAGAATGAGTGTCTCAAATCTTATTTATTGCCACAAATATCAGAAGAACAAAGAGGATTTATACCAGGAAAGGGAACATGTGAACAAATTTTGCATGTGCGCCAACTGATAGAGAAAGGAAGAGAATATAACATTAAAATTTATTTTTGCTTCATCAACTGTCAGAAAGCGTTTGACAAGGTGAGTTGGTCGAAACTATGGTCGATTTTGAAAGAAATGGGAACTCCGCCACATTTATTAAAGCTAATACAAATACTTTATGAATTCAACATAGCCAAAGTGCGTATATATACATATATGTATACTACGTATACAGAAAGCTTCATCACGAAAACTGATGTCCGGTAAGGATGTATTCTTTCGCCACTACTGTTCAACATTTATTACGGAGTACATAATGCGCGACCTTTTCAATAACTGGAATGGTGGTATCGCCGTTGAAGGAAAACGCATACAGAACTTGTGTTATGCAGATAACACCTTGATTATAGCCGCAAATGAAAGTTAATTAAAGGTCATTAAGCATAAAGAGACAAGAAGCAGTAAAAGCTACGGATTGAAAGTAAACAACAACAAAACAAAAATAATGATAATTAGTAGAATGAATGACAATCAACCTTAACATCTACTAGGATATGAAATCGTAGACTCCTATCACCATCTTGGGTCTCTTATTACCAATACCGCCCAGTGTCACTCAGAAATACGAGACTCTCAATTGCTCGCTCTGCAACCATAAACTTGGTCAAAATATGGAAAGACTCGAGCATCTGGAGATCGACTAAGTTAAAGCTTGCAAGAACGCTTATATTCCCGATTGCAACATATGCATCGGAAATATAGACGATAAAGAAAGCGAAATAAAATTGCTGCATTTGAGATGTGAGTGTTTATTCGAATTCTCAGGATATCGTGGGTGGAACATTGAACTAACCAGTGTATTTTACAAGAACTAAAATTACTGAAAGACTGAACTCGCCTATAAACCAGACATACTTGAGGTATTTCGGTCCACGCCACCTCAGCAGAAGACATGAGCTGGAATCACCGGTCATAGAGGGAAAGGTTGAAGGTAAGCGTTGCAGGGGTAGATCACTTTCACGCTGGGTGGATTAGATGAACCAGATAGTAGTATAGCTGACGGATTTCTGGGCCGGAGAATTTCGTTCTGCATTTTTGGTGCCATCTTTTTATCCGGTCGTTAGATCAAGTTTTTGTCAGTGTATCCAGTAAAAAAGGTGCGAATCGTGTTGGTCTCCTGGAAGTTGAATTAAATTAGCGTTTTAGCGGCCGCATAAGTTGGCCAGTGTCCATCGGCATTCTGAAAATGGCTGAAACTTGTTAAGCAGTGACGTCACGAGGCTGAAAATTGGTGAAAAACAGTGCAAGAAGTAGGTTGAGATGGCTGAAATTGGGGTGTTGTTGTCGTCGTCAATGACCAGAGGCTGTTGAAAGTGTGGTCAAAAAGACCTTATTGCTGAAAAATGTGGTCCAATAGGGCCTTATCGGTGAAGCTGAAAAATTGTTGCCAAAAAAGGCCTTATTGCCGAAGAAAAAAGGTGAGTCATACATAGTAAGTAAAGGTAAAGCTAGGTAGATGTAAACTTGTGTAGAAAGTAGGGGATATTTGGGTAAATTTGGGGCTGATAGTACTTGGTTTTTTGGGTGAAAAAAGGCCTTTTGTGTTGGTAGAGAGTAGTTTTTACTTACCTTTTGCGGCCATTTTCCTCCTCCTTCGCCAGCTTTATCTGTTTTTTTTTGGTCAAAAAAAAAAAAAAAGGCCTTATTAGTGTTAGGCAAAAGTAGTTTTTTACTTACCTTTTTCGGTCATTCTTGTTCTTCTTCGCCAGCTGTTTCTGTACGTATCAATTAGTCAAGACTTTGAAGAGGTCATCGTGAAACACGTAATAAAATTGCATATATATAATATATATATATATATATATATATATATATATATATATATATATATATATATATATATATATAATATATATATATATATATAAAGTATAAAGGAAAATACTTGTAAATAATATTAAATTCCAGAGGTCAGCAAAGCAGATAAGAAAGGTCAAATTTAATTTGGTAAGCTGTTGAGTAAATGCATTGGAGAATGTAATAATTTATACGAATACTTAATAACTTTTTAATATAAAATAGATAAAATACGAATTTTGAGAGAGAGGTCAGCAAAGCAGATAAGAAAGGTCAAATTTAAAGTGGTAAGCTGTTGAGTAGATGCATTGGAGAATGTAATATTTTATACGTAGTACTAATGGGAATTTAGTAACTTTTATATAAAATATGAATTTAATATTTGTCGTTGTTTAGGTAAATAAATATATAAAAATTTTTTAAAAAGATTTAAGTTACTATTTAATCCTAAGAAATATCTGCAAATATGTATATATTAAACAATTTTTTTCTAAAAGAAAATAATTTCAATAATTTTTTATATAAATATGAATTTAATAGTACTAAATTACACCTACTACCTAACAGTTTTTTAAAATAAATATAAAAAAAATAAAAAAATTTGTACTTTTTTTAAGAACTTATTAAATAAAATATGACTAAATTAGAACTTGAATTACTATTTAGTCCTAATATATAGCTGTAAATATATATTAAACAATTTTTGCTAAAAGTGCTAGCATACATTTAAAAAATAAAAATTTGTACTTATTTAATCCTAAGATATAGCTGTAAATATGTATATATTTTAAATAAAATACGACAATTTTTTTTCTAAAAAAAAATAATTTTAATAACTTTTTATATAAATATGAATTTAATAGTACTAAATTATACCTATGTCATAAAAAATATATGCAAATTAAATAAATAATGAAAGAAATTATATTTAAAAGAGACTTAAGTTACTATTTAATCCTGAGATATAGTCCTATATCATAAAAAATATATGCAAATTAAATTTACTATTTAATCATAAGATATAGCTGTAAATATACATATTAAACAATTTTTTCTCTAAAAGAAAATAATTATTTTAATAACTTTTTATATAAATATGAATTGAATAGTACTAAATTACACCTATGCCATAAAAAAATATGCAAATTAAATAAACAATGAAAGAAATTATATTTAAAAGTTCATACTTCCTATCAGTTTTTTTTCATAAATTCGATTTGGATAAATGTAACTAAAAAATTTTTATTAGAGTAATCAATAATTTGTTAAATTGGAGGATACGAAAGAAAGAAATTAAAACAATAATAGTTTTAGAAGAGAGTGCATTACATTAGTTATAATATAAATCAAATTACTACTACTACTAAACCTATAGTAGACTTTCCAATAATTTTTCATCATCAATAGGACTTACAGGTGCAGGCTTTTTTCTTGTTTATAGGTTTAAAAACTTCTTGATCCGATTCAGAAGGAGAATTCACTGTAGGTGGTAGAAGTGGCAACATTGCTGTTGATGGATTGGAAGTTTTTAATTTTTTCTTACTTGGTCCTGCTATTTGTTGTTGTTGTTGTTCTTGTTGTGGATGCCCTTCCTCTTCTTCCTCATCTGCTTTAAGGTTAAATTTATATTTTTTCATAGCCATTTTAGATAATTTGAGATCCTTATGCAGATTCTCCATTTTTGTTCGCAGATATTGAATTGGAAAATTAACAAATTTATATATTTTTTATGCTTTGGTGTGTACATAAGACTTATATAAATTCGATCACCTTTGGTTCCCATTTTTTCAAACCAAAACTCAAACGAAAAAAAAATAGAAATATAAAAATATTGGCTTCTGAGGTAACTAATGAACAGAAAAAAATTATGACTAAGAATTTTTTCCTTACCTAAACATTTCCTTCATTACCACTACAGCTTGGTCAATTGGGAAATTAAATTTGTCCAAGAATTTAATAATAAGAGTGGAAGGAATATTAGCCATTTTTGATTTGTTTTTCTCTTATAACTTTTGACTTTAAGAAATAAGCTATTTCAATACAAGGTTTACGTAGGAATCACGCGTTCGAAAATAAAAGAAGAAGCCAGTGTAACAATCAACGGAAAATTCAACTTTTACACACAAAAATGTATGCATAATATTGCATATTTTTTACCCAACATTCTCCTAGAAAACTACACACATGGAGTCACTTAGTCCATAAAAAATCATAATGATAAGAGATATAAATTTATATGGAGCCATATAGTCTATAAAAATCATAATGAAAAGAGAACAAGTAAACAGAAAATGTGATATAAATTTAAAAATGTCCTCAAGTTATTGATTAAATTTATTGATAAGACCAAATAAAAGAGAGCTATTGTAAGTGATTATATGAAATAAATTTAATTCATATGGAACTACAATGATATAACTAAAATTCTGTTACAACCTACTCCTAACTTATTTTAATTAAATAATAATCTATTTTTACGAATTACAGTGCAATTCAACGTGAAACTATGTTCAGTTTCCAACACCACCAACACAAAAGGCCTTTTTTCACCCAAAAAATCAAGTACTATCCGCGCCAAATTTACCCAAGTATCCCCTACTTTCTACACAAGTTTAGACCTACCTAGCTTTACCTTTACTTACTATGTATGACTCACCTTTTTTCTTCGGCAATAAGGCCTATTTGGCAACAATTTTTCAACAAGTCTTCACCGATAAGACCCTATTCAACCACATTTTTTCCAGGAATTCTTCAGCAATAAGGCCTTTTTGACCACATTTTCAACAGCCTCTGGTCATTGACGACGACAACAATACCCCAATTTCAGCCATCTCAACCTACTTCTTGCACTGTTTTTCACCAATTTTCAGCTTCGTGAAGTCACTGCTTGACAAGTTCCAGCCATTTTCAGGATGCCGATGGACACTGGCCAACTTATGCGGCCGCTAAACACCAATTTAATTCAACTTTCTGGAGACCGACACGATTCGCACATTTTTTATTGAATTCACCGACAAAAACTTGCTCTAAAGGCCAGATAAACATGCGGACGCTAAACAGCCATTTTATTCCGACTTTCTGGAGCCGTACACAATTCGCACACTTTGCCCGAATTCACTGACAAAAATTTGATCTGACGACTGAATAAAAAAATGGCACCAAAAATGCAAAACGAAATTCTCGGGCCCAGAACCCCGCCAGCTATACTATTCCAGGTAACCGGGAAGTCATTGCAGAATAGTGGCAGAAGATAGTTGAATCCATTTATTGAGCACAGAGTCACCATACACTCTCGGGGGTAAAAGGACTTAGGAGGAGGAGAGGGAGGATATATTAATTTCAAGGACTATCGTTAAAAATCGATAAAATCAAATTTGGAAACCGTAAAAACTAGTCGTATGTTGGTTTTTGTATTAGGAATTCTCATAATAAAAACAGAATCAAATAGTTCTTTACTGTTTGCATTAAGTAAAACAATAATTATAAATTTTGCCTTAATCATTAAACAGATCTAATTTTCTGCTTCCATTATTAACTACTGATTTATTTTCTCTTGTGTTCAAATTTTAGACTTCCAAGCACAGTGTCCAACTGACTTTTTTTTTAGAATATGGTATCAATTTCTTATACTTTCTAATATTTACTATTTATACAATGGAAAAGGTTTAAGTTTTTGAGGGATTTGTTCGTTATTTCACCATGGAACATTATAAATTCTGAATATGAACAATTTACTTTGTTAACTCATCACTTTATTATTAAATTTCTACGTGACTGCAGTTTCGTAGGTTTGCCACTTTTTCAAAAACATTTTTTTACAGTCCTTTATTCTAACCATTATTATGTACTTCTATATTTATACCGATCTCATAACTGTCTTATACATTTCTTTTGTTATAGATATAGAATATGGCTCAATGCCAGAGATAATTTTACCATGATAACTATGATAACTGTATGTTACTGGGAGATAAAACCTTTTTCTGCAACATAAAATATGTTCTGGAGCCAGTAAATACAGAAAATGTGTCAGCAATGTGGAATTATATTAAGGTAAAAAAATGATGTGTAGACAGCCGTACTTTTTATTATTATTTTATTAGTTTTAAATTGGCCTTATTTTAGCTAAGTGAAGAACTCGAGGATTCATCGGTTGTTGTAAGTATTTATCAAAAACTAATTATCATTGAAGATAATGTGTTTTTGAGCGTTATTTACAAATATCTTTTTGTAATGGAGTTGTTCAGCCAAATTAGAATTTCGAAAACTTCATGTTTAAAGCTCAAGTGTAATCCCAATAAAGAATCACATATCTTTCATAAAATTCATTAACGACTCCAAAAAAACGTTTTTAAAATACGACGTTATGTTTCGCCTCACAAAGACTCTTTTAGTGGTGACAACTGGTTATACAAAGGTTAGTGTAGCCATATCTTCTCGGCATAGCTCCTGTTAACCGAGTGTAATGCTCCTAGTTCAATTCCCGATAAGTCAGTACACTTATTTAAATGTTTTTGGTTAGACCACATACCACGTCATGCTGCCCTTCAGTTTCCATTGGCAAACTCTTAAAGTCCACATTGCTGCAAAGGCGTGTTAGTAGAAAGTCGCTTTAAACCGAAAACAAAAGATGATGGTGACTTTCCTGTTTTGTACTTGGGTAGGACGCGTATTTGAAGTCAGACTTTAATCAATTGAGTAGTAACTCGACGGAAACTGCCAAAGGTATGTTGTTGGTGGGGGACCACTTGTACCAGATAAGATTGGCGATAGAGGCAGTGTCCTTTTCGTTGTATAGTGAGAGCATAAAGTAACATCTGCTGATCATGTGGTTCTGACCTCACGTTAAGCTGTAGCACTAATCTGGCTCACATTTTTCAGAAGTTAAGACAAAAATATCTTTATGGTCTAATTGCCAGTCTATAAGATTCCCTCTTATAACCATAGAAATGTTTCATATCTACGTTATTTTAAACGTAGTTAGTGCTTTTTTTGGAGTACAGTATGACGCTTGGGAGCTTATAAACTAATATTTACAGAAATTTTTAAAATGGGTGACTTTTCATATGACATACTTGTACCTTAAACTAGTATGTGCTCGTTTCGCCGTCCATGTAAGTTACCCAATTTGCATCATTCAAGTGATAAGGGATACAAAAATTGTCAGAATTTCTAGGACCTTCACCATATATACCCGTTTAAATATTTGTCATCGCTATTATAATACATTTAGTTGTTAATACTGTAATTAAATAGGGTAGAGATCATAAACCGCACATAGAGACAGATGTTGAAAATTATGTATATTGAGAAGGATATAAATTTTTAAAAAGTTCTAGGTATACAACTTATGGCAATAAAATTTATTACAGAATGTCTCGTAATTAAGGTTAAATTTGTTGGGCTTGTTGCATTCATGCAACCGATTAAAGATACAAGGTGAGGGCGCACAGTGTAATCTTGGCCCTTGGAATTTAGTTTATATAGTGTTTCACAGGAGTGGAGCTAGGACCTTCCATCGGAGTGTGGCTAAGGTGTTTCACTGGAACGGACTTAAGCGTTTCACCGGAGCAGCGCAAGTTATACGTCGGACCGATGGATTTTCTTTTTTAAAAAACACTTTTTGTTTCTTAAAAAATACTTTTATTGGAAACGTACAACAAATTTTGGGAGATTTTGGAAATACAGATTTACAGCTTCCACAACAAATGAAAGAACAATAGTATTGAATCATCTTACTTTAGAGTTTTTATAACATTCCTTATCTTACTTATGACTAATGCTTACATTAGCAGTTTTAATATTATACCAGGGTCGTAACTCCTTCACCCTTAGAGGGGCATATAAACTTTTTGAGTTTCTATGATCTAAATAATTATTTCGTTTGAACTATTTTCATTTAAGACATTTTTCCTTTTTAAATATATAGGTCGTAGATACTTTACAATAAAAATGAATATTGAAATGCTTCTTATTATATATAGCAAAACTGTCCAAATACTTGTCTTGTTATAATATATCAGATGATCAGCAATTTTGAATTTTCGGATTTTTCTATATCAATTCGTTCTTGTAATTCGCTTATTTTATTAAAGTTTATTTTATTCAGATTGAACGGTTTTACTTTATTATACACTGGTGAGTTCGATTATTGGTAATGGAATATTTTGGAATGAGTGTTTTGTGCTTTTATAAGACCTTAGGTTAATATCATTTATTTTCAGATTACAGGGAAAATGTAATTCTAGTAAATAAGTACCTTTTAGTAAAATATTATTTTGAGAGTTTTTTACATTTTTTCTATCCCTATTAGTTCTTTAGTTGTTATCAGAATCCATTTATTCTCATCAATATTTTGTATTTGTTTAAATCATCGATTTTTATTAGTATCGGATTACAATTCGAAGTGTTATATTTTAAAAGTTGTACTGCACATGGTGTGTCCTTAATAAGATTTTCTGAGTGTATATGTGAACATATATATTAATTATCAGTGATACCTTTACGTGGTTGGTTAGTATATCCAAAATTATTATCATTTATCAATAGATTATTCAAAATTTGGGAATTATTACTTTATAAAAATCTTTATTTTGTGCAGGTAGGGGAAGTTGAAATATATTATAATTTTCTTTTTCTACGAGGGGTATTTCGATAACAAAAATTAATTCATTATTTTTTATATAACTTTTTATTTCCAATATTTCTTCTATTTTAAGAATATTTTCGAAAGTCGGTTCGAATGGTAGTTTTTCCATAGCTAGCTGATTTTGTAATAGTTTTAGTTCTTCAAGAAATTCTTTATTATTTACTATAGCGTTATGGAAAGTATTTAGTTTTGCAAAAGTGATTGCCACTTCTAATTTTTCAAAAGTATCATATATATTTTGCTAAAAGTTTGTTATTTGAGTAAGGACCATTTGTATGCGAAAGAATTCGACACGATTGGTTTCTTGAATTTGGATCTTATTGATTACTGTGATTACGTCATTAACTCGTTTTTCTAGTGTTATTTGATTATGCGAAATATTTTTTATGATTTCTTGAAAATTATTAATTGATTTACTTAATAGTGTCATTTGCCTTTCAAATGCTATCTGAATGTTCTGTTGGTTTTGTTTCAAAATATGGATATTTTCGTTAAATTTTTTCGGCATCTTCCTGATCTAGGTTACCGGTTATACTTTTAATTATGCTCCCCTAGGGCATTTATTATTGCATGCTTTTCTCGATTTTTAGAGGGTAGGATTTGGTCAAGCTGTTCGGTTATTTTTTGTTTTATATTATGAGTAAAGAGTATGTATTATAAAATTCATTTTTATAGTCGGTGAAGTTCATCATATGTCCTTTTAGTAAGTCATATTTTTCGTTGATAGAGTAAAATTTGTTTATTAGGTTAGTTTAGTCGAAAATTTGTACAAATGTCCAGTGACTAATCGTCTTTTGGGCAGTCCCAAGTTTATAGGGTAATATTCCAGGGTTGTTTATTTAAGTTGTGGTATTCGAGACAGGTTCCTCTGTAGGCGGACCATCTGTAACATGAGAGGTCGTTTTAATTCTTTTGTATGTACAGTCTCAATCCTTTTCGGATTTTTGGTATTTTTTTATTTTTTACTTTATTATGATCTAATATTTTAATAATTGCATAAGGACCAATAAATTTAGGTTGGTTTTTATTTAGTTGGGAGGATTGTTTATACACTTTTTGATTTACTTGAAATTTCGAGTTTTTATGATCGTCAGCGTTTCTTTTTGTTAGAACTCTTTCTTTTTCTTTATCAACATTGTTGGTTACATTTCTATAAATGGCATTAACTTTTTCTTGGTGCGAAGAGATATAATCAGAATAGTATATTGTGGGGATTATATTTAAAGGGTCTCTAGTAGTTGCATGTCCTAGGGTCAGTTCATGAGGGGTATATTTTGTAACGCTATGGAGGGTGTTATTATAGGCTATTATTGCATATGGCGTTAGCTCGGTAACTGGTTTATTTTTATCTTTCTGTTTTAAAATTCTTAGATGCTCGATCAGAGTAGAATGGAATCGTTCGACTGGTGAGTTTGATTCATGATGTTTCGGTGTAGTAAAGTGAATTTCTTTCTTTTGGGTTTTTAATAATTCTTTTAGGAGGTGATTGTTGAATTATTCACCATTGTCACATGTTATTGTTTCGGGACATCCGAAAAATGAAAAGAAATTTATAAGTTTGTCACAAACATATTTTGCGTTTTTATCGTACGGATATTCTTGTCTGTATTTGAAAATTTTTATCAAAGATCGTTAGGAAATTCTGATTCTCAAAAATAAATGTATCAATATGCAACATTTGGAAAGGTTTACTAGGGGTTTCTGTTTTTGTCATTGGTGTATAGGATTTTAATCGACTATACTTTTGAGTTTGACAGATATTACAATCATTAATATATTGGTTTATATCTTCTTTCATTTTTGGCCAATAATATATTTCTTTCAGTCTTTCATATGTTTTCTGCAGTTCCTCTATGGTTAGTTTTACTTTCGTGTTGATGACTTATTAACATAATTTTTTCTTCTTTATCCGAAATATTTCTTAAGAGTTTGGTACATTGAATTATTTTTGGATTCTTAAAGTTCTTTATATATACATCCGTAAATAGTGGAATTATTTCTTTACTATGAAAAAATACATAACATGTTTTTCCTGGGTTTATATAATCTCTAAGAAATTTTTTAATTACCTCTTCATTTTTTGGTAATTCTACATGATGAATCACGTTCTTTTCAAATCTTTCTATTTTTATTTTTATTTCTGGGTTCTTGTGTTATCAGATACTGCAAGGTTTTATTATTAATGGGTTCTTCTAGGATGCTTATACCATTATTTTCGTCAGCTGTTTGATTACTATGCACGGTTGAGTCATACGTTCTAGGCGGTTGTATTTGTATGTTTGAATGAATTTTTATTTTTTGCTTACTGCTACTTGGCAGATTTTCTTGTGAGTCATCTTGAAAAGGATTTTCAGCGAGATTTCTTAAGTAATCTACGATATTTTGTTCTGAGTCACCTGGATTATTAATTAGTGATTCATTCTCGTAAATATTTAACTGTATTCTAGAAAGTGCATCTGCGATAGAATTTTGGGTTCCTTTTTTATAGATTATTTGGTAGTCAAATTCTTCTAATCGTAATCTCCATCTTACAAGTTTTGAATTTGGTTCTTTTAGGTTAAACAACCATACTAGTGGTCTATGATCTGTATAAATATAAAATTTTCTTCCAAATAGGTAAGGTCTAAAATATTTACAGGTCCATACAATGGCTAATAATTCTTTTTCGATCGTTGACTATATCGTTTCGGTTTCATTTAAGGTTCTTGATGCATAAGCTATTGGTTTGTCGTTCGGTATTGTTCCTTGTGATAATATGGCGCCTAATGCAAAATTACTTGCATCTGTAGTTAATAAAAATGGTTTTTCGTAATCAGGATATTGTAAAATTGGTCCGTTGATTAATAGTTGTTTACAATGTTCGAACGCATTTAAAAATTCTTAATGTGTTCAATCTTTACAGCCTTTTTTAAACATCTTGTTAAGGGTTTTGTGATTTTTGCGAACTCTTTTATAAATCTTCTATAGTATCCTTCTAGTCCTAAAAATGATTTTATTTCTTTATTTGTGGTTGGGATTGGAAAGTTTTTTATAGCGGATATTTTATCAGAATTTGGTTTTACACCTTCGTTACTTACAACATGTCCTAAATATTCAACTTCTTTTCTTAAAAATTCGGATTTATCTAGCTGTACTTTAAATTTCGATTCTCTTAATCTTTTAAAAACATTTCTTAATTTCTCTATATGTTCTTAAAGGCCTGTACTGTATATTATTATATCATCTAAATATACCAGGCATGTTTCATTTTGTAATCCTCGAAGGATATTATTCATGAGTCTTTGAAAGGTAGCCGGTGCATTTTTTAGTCCAAAAGGCATTCTAAGAAATTCGTAGTGTCCTTGTTCTGTACTAAAGGCAGTTTTGGCATATCTTCTTCTTTCATCTCTATTTGGTAAAATCCATTAGCAAGATCTAGTGTCGTAAAGTATTGGGCGTTTCCTAATTTGTCCAAAATGTCATATTTGGCAAAGGGAACTTATTATCGATACTTTTGGAATTTATGCGACGGTAATCTACGCACATTCTCTATTTCTGTCTTCCAGATTTACCTAATTTCTTTGGTACTATCCAAATAGGGGGATGACTAAGGTGAATTTGAGTCTCTAATAATATTTTGCTCTAACATTTTCGATATTTGGCTTCGTACTTCGTTCCGGTGTATTTCTGGGTATCTATAACTTTTAGTATATATCGGTGTTTCGTCCGTCAATTTTATTTCATGTTTGATGGCATTGGTGAAAGTTAAGGGTAGTTCTTCACAATGGAAAATATCTCGATATTCAAGCATAATTTTCTTATTTGGTCTTTCTCTTCTTTGTTGCAATGGCTAAGATTTATATTTTTTAGATTTGCTTTTAATTTGTTATCAATTTTTAGTTTATAAGTTGGGTCTTGTATTTCTGGTGAGTCATCAATAAAATTGGTCTCGTTTATTGATATGAGTTCTTTATCGAATTGTTCAAGAAATTGGAGTCTTATAGGATTTTCCTTAGGATTGAACACTGTGGTGAAAGCGAAATTATTTTCTATTATTACTAAACACTCGGGTATTTCAAGACATTCTAATTTTGGGTAAGGTAATATTCCGTATCCATTTTCTAAATTTACAGGGATTTGAATAACTTCTACACTTCTAGGAGAAATTATATAGGAATTATTTTAATTATTGATTTCTGTTTTTTCTTGATTTTGGAATTGAATTGGTATTTCTGTGAATGGTGAGTGAATTATATTGGAATTAAAATCAGGGTTAGCATTTAATTGTTTAATTAAATCTAGGCCTATCAAATTTATCTGAAAAGTCAAATAGGTAAAATTTATGTTCTCCATACGTATTGAAAATTGGAAATATAGGTAATATTGCGGTTTCATTATGAAATGATTTTGCGTGTGCTGTTTGAACTTGGAAAATTTCTTGTTGTATTAAATTTGGAAAATTTGTATATGCAATTTCTGGTTTTATGAAGTTGGCGGTAATTTCGGGGATATAAATATACGGTAGTTGGACATCGTGATTATTATAAGTTCAGTAGGTCACATTGGTATTTTGGCTGATCAAAGGAAAATTTGCATTTTCTGGTGGTATGTCTGTATTAAATTCTTCAGGTTGTGTTTCATAATTTTCGTAATCATTTTGTTACGGGTAATATAAGTTTTCTTCGGGAAATTCTAAATATTCGGGTTGATTTTCCACGTAGGTATTTATAGGAAAGTTAGTTTGATTTTCTATTTGTTTAGGAGTTCTCTGTTCTACTTCCTGATTGTATAATTCTTGAGAGAGAAATTGCCTTTTTTCTGGGTGTTGGTTTAAAACAGTGTTTCCTGAACTTGTGTCCATGGGTTCTGGTTTTTGATTATTTCGATTTATATTAGATCTTCTTGACATTTGTCCGAAAGGTTTTTGTAAATTGGTTTGATTATTGAATATTTGTCTTTGGAAGTTCGGTTGATTATTAAAATTTGGTTTTGGTTGGAAAAATGGGTAATTTCTAGATTGGGATTGATAAAGTGGATTATTATTTTGCAAAAATGGATTATGGTTATTTTGTGAGAATAAATTATTATTTTGATTAAAATTAGGTAAAGGCATATGTGGTGTATTATAGTTAGGTCTGGACGAGTTATAGTTTGTAAAATAAGTTGGTCTTTGTATGTTGTTATTAAAATTTGGTTTTTGTATTTTTATAGGGATTTGCGATGGTTTATTTGCATGTGGATTTTGTGCATTCCTGTAATATATAAAATTTTCTTCTTCCCTTATTAAAGACATAGCTTGTTCTAGAGAAGTTGGATTTCGTAATTTTGTTATTAATTGTAAATTATAAGGTAAACCGTTAATAAATGTTTTAAGTGCGAATTGATCGTAATGATTAATTTTTATCAATTTAGTTGCGGCATCATCAGGCTCTGCATTCAATTTGGAAAAGAGTAAACTTCGTGAATCTTGGATTTGCATGACAAAATTTAATGAGTTTTCGTTTTTGAATGGTTTTAAACTAATTAGGTCTTGTATCAAACAATCGATAGATCTGTGATCGGCAAAACTAGTTATATGGACGTTTTTAATTAAGCCCCAGTTATTTAATTCAGCTCTTGAAACTATTAGGTCTGCTGCTCTTCCCGTAAGTTTGCTTAAGACTGTATCTATTAAACAAATATTTTCAGGCTTTTAGAAGACTTTCTACTGAACCTATAAATCTATTAAGCAATTTTGGATTTCCGTCAAAGTGTGGAATATTATCAGATTGGTATCTTAAGAGACTGTAATTCATTTCAGGCATTTTGTTTCCTGTTTCGATCGATAGATTATTTAAGGTATCAATTAAATTATCTAAATTAAGATCGTCGTTTCCCTCAATTTTGAATATATATATATATATATATATATATATATATATATATATATATATATATATATATATATATATATATACTGTTACAATTTAAAACAAAAAGTATTCTTAAAATTGATAATTTTAAATCTAACTTACAATGCTAAAACGAAGATCGCTGCTGTTGTCGGGTTCATGAATTTCTTCTTTTTTCCTGTTCCTTTCTTCGTTGGGTGAAAACTGCTCGATATTCCCTCGATAGTTTTCTTTTTGGTTGGCTATTGCCCACTCACTGCTGTGGTCCTGTCTCGTGGTGATGGGTTAAACTGCCCACCTAAGATCGGTACTATTTCACAGTGAAAGTTCACTTCAGAGTTCTGTTTCCCGTTCTTTTTTTCTGTAACTATCACTTGTCACCTGAGATCGGTACTTTTTTCACAATTATGTTAATAGTCACTTTTTCTGCATGAATTGCAGGGTGTTACCTTAAATCGGTGCTTTCTTTACTCGACACTCACTTTTTTCGTGGTTCTTTTCGCAAAAAATATCGACCGTCACCTTAAATCGGTACTATCTACGGGCGATTTTCACTTTTTTTTGAATAAATCCTCGACGGAACCGTATCTATATGCGCTAGATACGTCTCAAATCCTACCGACTGCGCCAGTTATACGTCGGACCGATGGATTTTCTTTTTTAAAAAACACTTTTTGTTTCTTAAAAAATACTTTTATTGGAAACGTACAACAAATTTTGGGAGATTTGGAAATACAGATTTACAGCTTCCACAACAAAATAAAAGAACAATAGTATTGAATCATCTTACTTTAGGGTTTTTAGAACATTCCTTATCTTACTTATGACTAATGCTTACATTAACAGTTTTAATATTATACGAGGGTCGTAACTCGCATGCCTTGCACAAGGCATATCTGACAGAAAAGAAGCGTAACAGAAAAAAGCATGGTAAAGAAATTAACATCTTTCATTTGGTTTTTCGATTCCTTCAAAATTTCTTAGTGATTTCCCTGTAAAATGCTCTTGCACGGCTGACAACATCCATTTATCTCTGCTCTCTCAAGTCTTTTTCCCAAATTTCCTAAACAGAAAATAATATTTAGGTGCTAGGTCATTACTATAGTGTGGATGATTAGTTTTTCATATCTAGCTTCGCAAATAGCACGTTTCGCCATTTGGGCTGTGGATAGAAGCACTGTCTTAGATAATCAAATCACCACTGCTAACTTTTCTACGCTGTCTCTCTTTTATAATTTCGCGAACTCCGTGTTAATTCATCCACTATAAATTGCCTCTCAGAAAGTCTCTAAGAATAAACCTGAAGATTGCATTCGCGAGGTAGCTTATTTCCATTTTCTGTCCACTGCAGTCATTCTTGTTTTAATTTCGGGATTATACTAGTAAATGTTATCAGAAATAGATGATCGTAAATTGCCTTCAGATTATTTCTGCATAAGGTAAGAATCTCGCGAGAGCATTCCACACGGACCACGGTTGCGGTCAAGCGGTATCAGTATTTTTGTGTCTACCTTGTATTTACCTTATTAATGTGTAAAATTTCACTAATACGTTCTTTCACTGTTTTCGCGCAGTCTTCTATCTGCCTTATGTTACTAACTGCATTCTTCTCTTCTTTTCTTTTTAGCCCATTTCCGTCTATAATTGGCCTCCTTCATTGATTTCCACCTCGTTTTGTTTTGAGGTGTCTGTATTCATTTTAGTCCGGCCACCATTTTTATGTCGTTATGCCATCTGTTAGGTGGTCTTCCTCTGTTTCTTCTATATTTCCATGGTCGCCACTGGAGTATTGTTTTTGTCCACCTATTTTCTTGTGTCCTGGCAATGTGTCCCGCCCAACTCCATTTTAAATTTGCTATTCTTTCAATAACATCTGATACTTTTGTTTTTTCCCCTATCCAGGTTTTTTATCTAGTAGTGAGATGCCCAGCATTTTTCGTTCCATGGCTCTTTATGTGACTTTTAGTTTGTGGAAGTGGGTTTTTGTGAGGGTCCAATTTTCGCTTCCGTAGGTCATTACGGGTAGGATACATTTATCGAAAAGTTTTGTTTTTAGATGTTGGCGATGTTTCTGGAGTTTAGAATAAAACCGAGCTTACCGAAAGTTACCCATGCCAATCGATATCTTGGTTTTAATTTCAGTTATTTGACTTTCTCGGCCAAGCTTAAGTGTTTGTCCTAAGTATATGTACTCATTCGCGTTTTCAACTGTTATGTTTTCAACTTGTAACGTTTCGTCTATATCTTGTTGTTCTGGCGTCATAGTCTTTGTTTTATTTAAATTTATCTTCATGCTTATCATTTCTGCCTGTTCCTTTAAATCTTTTACCATATACTCTAGGTCATTTCTGTTCGTAGCTATAATGATAATATCGTCTGCATATCTTAGATGGTTTAATTTTTTTGCCATTTATGTTCACCCCGTAGTTGTCCGAATGGAATTTTCTAAACATATCTTCCAATACGAGAATGAAAAGCTTGGGTGACAGACAGTCGCCTTGTCGAACTCCACGTTTTAACTGTACTGGTTTCGTTTCTTCATGTAATTTATAGCTAGCCTTTATTTTATTATTGATGTTAGTCAAGAGATTAATATATCTATGGTCAATTCTGCAGTTTCCAAGTGCCTCCACTATTGCCCATGTTTTCCACCGAGTCGAACGCCTTTTCAAAGTCTATGAAAGCTAAGTAAAGAGGAATGTTATATTCAATTGTTTTTTTTTCAATTAATAGCTTCATTGTAAATAAATGATCTCTTGTTCCATAGCCTTTCCTAAATTCAGCCTGGGTCTCCAATTGGTATGTGTCCAGTTTGATGGTGAGTCAATTTGTTAATATTTTTTGTCATTAGTTTATACAGTACTGATAACAGCTTATCGGTCTATAATTTTCTAAACGTGTGTGATCTCCTTTTTTATGAGAAAAGATAACAATTGAATCGTTCCAGTCTTCTGGTTAGTTGTTTGGATCAAACATTTCTTTAGCATATCCAGTATTTTATGTTTCAGCCTTTGTCCACCCCATTTTATTAGTTCCATCACAATACCATCCTTCCCAGGTGATTTGTTTATTTTCATCTGTTTAAGTGCATTCTCCAATTCGTATTCTTCTATATCGGGTAGCTTTTCTGAGCCAACATTTTGGATTTTGGACGTGTCTTTACGGGTTTTTCAGGTTGTTCGTGTTTCTCGTTGCTTTTAATTCATATAATTTTTTCGTAGAATTCTTCCACTATTTTTATTATTTCATCTTTGTCCCTTATTACATCTCCGTTGCTGTTTCGTAATGCATAAATTTGTTTTTTTCCCTAAACTTGGACGTAGTACCTTCATTGCACCGTTTTGTTCCATTATCTTATTTATTTTCTCTTCTTACTTTTTAATTCTGTTTTCCTTTATTGTTCGCCTAATAGTTTTACATAAGTCGACGTATTCCACTGTGTTTCTTTTATTTTCATTTATTAATTGTCTTCTTTCTTTTAAAGGTTGTTGTATTTCGTTTTGGGTTAAGTTTTTGGTTTTTGTCGTTTCTTTTCTTTGTTATTTTGGTCCCATGGAAGATGGCATCTAAGGTTTCCTTGTGCATTATTTCAATTATATTATTGTTATTTAGTTTAATTTATTTTTAACAGCTTGTTGATATTCCTCTTTTTTGTTTTCGATGTCCTGTATTCTAATTCTGGTGTTTTTCCTTTTTAAATCTCTTTTGGCGTTCCATCTCGGTGTTAAATATTACTTTGGCTCTTAAAAGTCGATGGTCACTTCCCCCGTGTCAAAATGGTTCAAGGTGGATACATCATGAATGATGTTTTTATTTCTACTTAGAATAAAATCAATTTCATTTTTTACCTGGCCATTTGGACTTATCCAAGGCCACCGTCTGTTTTGGTTTTTCTCAAAAAAAGTATTCATTGCATATAATCTGTTTTCATTTGAAAATTCAATCTCTTCCGTCTTTCGTTTTGCTGCCCTAATCCGTATTTTCCGCAGTATTCATCTTCCGCCTTCTCTATGCCAAGTTTCGCATTAAAATCGATGACCATAATATACTGTTTTCTCTCTAATAGGTTCGTCTTATACGGTTCCAAGTTGGTCGTAAATTCATCTATTCCTTGTTCCTCATGGGTTGTTGTAGGTGCATATATTTGAATTAGCTTTAATACACTGGACTTATTGAGTTGAAATATTATGTATGCTATACGATCTGATATGGCTGTAAAATTTTGTATACGATGTTTGTGTGTTTTCCTTATTATAAAACCGACTCCGTTCAAACTTTCGTCGTCTTTTCCTTTGTTTAGTAGTATATTACCGGAATCGAGTGTTACATACGTTTCTTCATTTCTTTTTGTTTCACTAAGACCTATTATATTCCAATTAATAGTTTCCAGTTCGTTCTCTAGTTCGATTATACGATCCTGTTGTAATGTTCTCATGTTCTGAGTTCCTATCCATAGTTTCGTAGCTCTATGATAATGGCTTTTGTTTAGACTCCGGCGATTCTTAGTACCCTTTTTACTGTTCTATCAATGGTTGCTATCTTTATGGTGTTTATATCCATCTTCTTTCCGGCTGCTGGAGACTGAGGGCCGATAATTAATTTGCATTATATTATGAAGGGTTTTTTTTAGCCAATAAAACCCCACGTTGGTAAGGCGGGTTGGGGAGCGTTCAGTAGTCTAACTAATGAAGACTACTAATTGTATTAATTTTATAATATTTTATTCTATCACGAATGCATGGGACATACCACGCTAGCATGTTCATTATCTTCAATTTACCCTCGTCCTTGTTAGATGAGACTGTTTCATCATTTAACAGTTCCATACTATATTATAGACTCCTCATAAATAGTCTCTAAGTCTTCTTGAATCTCCTTAGCACCTTTTTTCCTTCTTTACAAGTTGTTTTTTACTACACGATACTCCAATTTCTATAATAAATATCTAAAACGACAATTTTGCGACTATCGTTTAAAGAGCGCAAATTAAGTCCCCCCAAACCGATTAAAAAATGATTGCACGAACGAAATTGAAAAAAGCTTGTTCGACCTTAAGCGTGGACACGGCGACTAAGTATATTAAAAAAAAGCAAGACAGACATGGACCACCTAAAATAGATGACAGAATTTGGCATTCACAAAGTCTTGATTAGGCGCCGATGTAGTTTTTTCTTGTGGTTATATTTAAAAAAAAATTAAATTTATAGGAACTGTTTTTTACTTCCTGGAGCAATTAAAAGATAATCCGGCTAGAATTCGCAGCATTCACGGAATATAACAGTTCACAATTAGAATATAAACGGTTCATAAGATTATAGTACAGAAATAGTATTCCAAAGACTAGTATGATATCAAATAGGAATTTTTTTAATTTATCGATATATTCTTTACTATAGATATTGTAAGATTTAACTTTTTTGTATATTACTATTTTCTACAAAGAATTATAGGGTATGATAAATTATCTTAATAACATCCTGTATTCAAGAAATAATATCTATATTATATATATATATATATATATATAATATACTATTATAATATATATATATATATATATATATATATATATATATATATATACGAGAAGGAGTAATACTTATATATAGTATTATATATTAGTATAAATAGATATATATAACATTATACATATATATATATCAGAGCAGTGAGATAACACCAGCATTCTATATATGACATCAAATATCTGAGGGGCTACATATATACCTATAAACTGATATAAATATACATATATATATATATATATATATATATATATATATATATATATATATATATATATATATATATATATATATATATATATATATATATATATATATATATATATATATATATAAATGTATATATATATAATAAGTTATAATATTTTTAATTCTAGATTATAAGTTCGATTGAAAACAAATTATAGACATGACATTCTTAGACACTCAATATGTGTGCCAAAAACCTGCCCTGGCATAATCACAACTGATGAAAATGATCCATTTTTAAAAAAGAATTAGAGAATTGCTATAATGAAAAATTTAAAGATATTGATCTAAAAGGGACTATAACAGAAGTAAGATGCGATACTGGAGATCCTAAATATCCAGTTGATTGGTTAGACATAGTTAGTGGGTAAGTTGTCAAGCAGGTAATTAGAATCAGGTACTATAGAGCGTACAGTGGTCCAATGTACTATGTTGCCGTTGTTATTGTACCAGTTTGCAAAATTTATCTCGACAGTGAAAAGCACGACGTTCTGTTAATGGATAATCATAACATTAAATTTGACAGTTGAACAATCATATCTTAGGGAAATGTTTTTCATTTATTGTTTATTGTAGTGTTATGAGCAAGTTTGTGTAAAGCAGTTTATAAGATTATTTGAAGCATAAACATTTAAATAAGTTTCTACTGGGACTAAGCATCAAATACTGCACATGTGGTGCATGAAAGTATAAAATAGTTCTGAAAAGTGATTGAATTACTCTAGTGATACTTTAAATTCAAATTCTTTTTGGTGACTCAACTACCAATAGTGTTAGTAGGCACCAAAAAAGTTGAAAAGTATTTGTTGAACCAAGAATAAGATGCCTTTTAAACATTTTACAGTAACTGAAGTAATTTTTCAAATACTAACCAGATTCTAGTTTATCAATGATTACCAAACTGTAGAAAAAAAAAATCGGTCAAGTGCAAGTTGTGTTCCGTACGTTGATTACTTCTGAAATAAAATTTTTTGTTATGGAGGTATAAAATGGTCAGTGACTTCACAAAACACACATTCCAAATGAGTTTTACAACAAAGTTTGTTTCCGATCTTTACTGAAAACTGATTACCTTGAAATTTTTGTTTTTTTTTTTTAAATACCAGATAAATTATTAAAGGTAATGCACTCATGATAATTTTCGTTCAATCTATACCCCGTGGAGAATATTCCAGAATTTTTTCAAAATTTTTGGATCAGTACTTTTCGAGATAGAGGGGGGATAGCGATTTTTTTTTCAAAATAATACAAAGAAAAGTGTGCGCATGTAAGACATTATATATATATTTTTGAACTTGTGTTTTTACAAGCTTTGTTTCCGATCTTCACTGAAAATTGATGACCTTGAAAACTTTTGTATTTTTTTTATATACCAGATAAATTATTAAAGGTAATGCTCTCCTGATAATTTTTGTTTAATCTACACCCCGTGAAGAATATTGCAGAATTTTTTCAAAATTTTTGGATCAGTACTTTTCGAGATAGAGGGGGGGCAGCGATTTATCGCGATTTTTTCAAAATAATACAAAGAAAAGTGTGCACCTGTAAGACATTATATATATTTTTGAACTCATGTTTTTACAAGCTTTCATTTGACACCTCACTCGTTGACCTAGTCAAAATTTTTTTTTTACTTTCGATTTCACCCCCAAAAGTCTTAATTTAACTTTCAAAACTACACGGCTCTAATGAGGCCATCAATTTCTATATTAGTACCAAATTTCAACTTTCTAACGTCAAATAGTTTCGGAGAAAATCAGGCGTGACAGACGGACAGACAGACAGACGGACAGACACCGAAGTAATCTTATAAGTGTTCCGTACGGAACACTAAAAATTTGCAATTCTTTACATCTCATTAGAATACTACGATAAATATTCTGAGGTTAAAGGTATAGTTCAGTTTAGGTAGTTGGATATATGGTAACCTACAAAAAATAATGAAATTTTATTGAAAATTCAACAGCACGAGCACATGTGCAGCAGGAAAATCTTGAAATCACTACAGCAGCTGCGCGCGCGTCTGGAAAACATGATCCGCATTAGTCTAGAATCGTTGCAAGTTATATTTGGTGGGTTGTAACGGTATTAAAAAACTGGACCTCATACGGATGTAATGTGTTAGTGCGAGGGTTTTTTTCTGGCATGTACGGCTTTGGGAGAGATGAAGTTGGCTACATCCATCTAATAGTTCCCAAAAAAAGTATTTAAAAAATAAAATATTCACCACCTATTCTTCGATGCTCTAAGAAATCAAGGATTCTAGTTAGTTGCGGTTTCCCAGTCAGTTGTTTGAGAGCAGAACCTGAAAATGGGAGCACTATGTGGGATTAAAAGTTGATGTGAAATATAAAATCTTCTAGAATGAAATAATATTCCCTGTTTTTGAGAAATTTTCTTTATTATGCATTCAACATATTTGCTTGACAGTACTTGTAGCATGAAGATTTTGTAACATTAACTTTTTTGGTGGAAAAAACTGCTGCCTGTGTTTTTGTATCTTCAACTCGGTTGTTGTCACTCCCAGATCAAATTTTTGCATGACAGTTGATGTTTAAGCATTCAAGGTACGCGAAGAAATATGCCAACTGGCATCAGAAACCTATAAATTGGTTTACTGGTTCCTTTCAGCAGATCGTTATTGTAAAGGAGAACGAGAGTAAAGGACAATATGAAATTCTCGGGTACACATGCGTTGCTGTGAAGATGTCAGAGCCATGTTACCATTGTTATTGCACAACAAATAGTTTTTTATGTCTCTTAAATTCACTCATACTAGACAAAGTAGATTTTGGAGCTTTACATTCGTTCACCTCACTGTCTGAATCAGAATTAAGTTTTTGGTCTGTATCGCGCAGTTCCTCAACAATTTCCGAAATTGTAGCTGGAGAAAGATTTTTTCACGCCCAGTCGTAATCCATATTAGTGCATTCGCTAAATTTATGCTTTTTTCAGATTTTTCAAAATCGCAATAACTGTCAACAAACGTAAGTAGCCTTTTGATCAAAAATTGTCTATATATTATCTTAAAATTTTGAATTATTCCTTGGTCGAAAGGCTGACAATTTGATGGCAAAAAAAAAAAAGAACCAGCTTAACACTTTCTAGTGGCACTTTAGAATGGGAGGTAGCATTGTCCTAGAAAAGCAGCACTTTTCTATTTTGTTTCTTCATTTTATTATCAAATTTATCCATCTGGTCATAATTTCTGACGTCATCTAGGCCTTTTTGTTAGATTCCCATTCTAAGGGTAACTTGTTAACATGACCACCCGTACTTTTGACGTACCGGTTGAATTATCTACGATTATAAGATAAAATTTCGATTCAACACACAAAGTTTACTTTAGAACCTTTCATGTTTTTATCTTTAACGGTTTTCTGAAATATTCAATGAAAACCCATCTTCAGGCTCCCCATTTCGGTGGCTCTAGCTCCCTAACGGGGGGAGATAGGAAACATTTTTATAGGAACTTCTGACCTTATTTTAGTTCAATCTACTAGATCCTTCATTTTTGACAATACCTTTTGGAACACCCAGTATATATATGTGTATATATATATATATATATATATATATATATATATATATATAACATATATATATATATATATATGTATATATATATATATATATATATATATATATATATATATATATATATATATATATAAATATATATATAATTTATTTCGTTTCTCGTTGATAGCGACCATAGTTATTGTAAAAAGTAGTTAAAGTTTTTTTCTTTTTTTCGGGAAATCGGTCAATAAGAGGAAACTCATTTGTCAAATTCTATATTTCGTTGGTAATTCCCAACTTCATCAAGAATGTAAAAACTGAAAGTAGAAAGCAAGCAGTAGGGGGCAAATATGTTCTGGCCTGAACATGTTGCAGGCATAGCAAGGAGAGCTTCTCAAAAGTTTGGAATATTATTTCGAACCTGAAAGCTTTACATTCCACAACAACTGTTAATTTTTTACAAAGCTCAAATTCGACTAACTATGGAACACTGCTTCCATGTTTTGGGACTCCGCTCCCAAAGACACACAGCATTTATTGGATTCTGCTCAAAGAAGAGCTGTTCGTTTGATTGGAGACCCGGAAACTGACCGTCGGCCTTGATTCGCTGAAACATCGAAGAACGGTTGGCGACTTGAGTCTGTTCTACAAGTATTTTCATGGAAAGTGTGAAAGGATATAGTCCGCTGAATTCCTCCCAGAGCGGTGCATGTTAGAAATACACGTCACGCTAAATACTTCACCTCCGTATGAGGTTCAGCTTGTTACTCTGCGGCTAACGCTATTCAAGCAGTCTTTTATATGGGGAACATCACCCCTTTGGAATAATTTGCCGAGGGCTGTGTTTCCCACCGAGTACAATTTACAGCGATTCAAGAACAACGTGAATCGCTTTTTCCCGCACACATGCCGCTCCTGGAGCACTTTAGGGACTTCTCTGTAGCACGTGTGCTAGACCCATAAAAAAAAGAAAAAAATGTATGTACTAAACAAGAATAAACAAAAGGAGACTCACCAACACAGATTATTACAAAATCAAAGGTGATGTTAACATGTGCCACACATTACTAACAACCAAAAACACAAACATATGACAAGGGACAACACAAAACCTTCTGTCCCATCGCTATAAATTCACTGATAAATACGAAAGTAATTTGCTTGAACAGTGGTTTTATTGTGTGAGTAGTAACCTATGCATAATTATTAATAGCCTATCAGATTATACTGTAAATCTATAAACTTGAAATGTTACAATAGATATTGCTTATGTTATTAATATCCGTTTTATAATTAATTGTCTTATCATCAATAATAATATGGCACATCTCAAGGAATAACCGTTTATTATATACGTTTATATATATTATAAACATGTCCCGTACTCAATTGGTGACACACCACAGCACACGAGTTTTTCACTATCACGCAGTTACTCCTATGCTGTGTCAGCCTATTTTTCGATCATTGAGAGGTCTGTCCTATATAAACATCTTCACAAACCGAGACATGGCAATCTATAAACAACAACTACTGTTGAAGATCAGAGGAGTTCTTTGTTTGGTCCTGGTAAACAACTTTCCATTACATAAATAATTAGTCTTAACTATCTTCAGATTTAAAAACTTATTGAAAATCTTGACTATCCTATCAGTTAGGTTCAGAACAGATTGCAACTTAACATACGTACCTCACTTCAAGATTGTTATCATCCACAGGACCATTATAAAAAGTAGATTAAAATGATTTTTTTCAGTGTACGTTTTGGGTAACCATTTGTTGACGAAAATGTTACAAAGTTTGTTTAGATTATTTTGAAGGAATTTATCATCATTTATATGAGTTATTCTATTCTTCATGGCAAGCACTGTATTATAT
>CM032446.1:86345380-86386371 GCA_019049505.1 Pachyrhynchus sulphureomaculatus | reverse complement strand
AATTAACAATAGAATCCAATTCACCATGGAGAAGGAAAAAGACAAACAAATCGTTTTTCTAGACATATTGATTGAAAGAGAAGACAATGGAAAATTGGGTCACGGAGTATATCGTAAACCAACACACACTGACAGATATTTAAAAAAGGACCTGAATCATCTCACTAAACAAAAAAGAGAGATAATAAAAACTTTGACAGACCCAGCAATCCGAATATGCCAACCAAGACACCTGCCAAATGAATTAGAACATCTAAGAATAGCTTTACAGAAAAACGGCAAGAAATAGGAAGAGCCACTCGTCAGAATAAAAGTATAAAAACTGACAACAAAGACAAACAATCCACTGGATGCCAAAGAGTTGTCTTCCCTTTTGTGAAAAATGTAACGGACCGCATTGGAAATTGCTAAGTCGGCACGATATTAATACCACATACAAGCCAACGCGGATAATAAAACAAAATTTTTAAATTTTTTTACATTTAAGGGACCCTCGATCACATTCCGTCGGTTACTCTTTGTGTTGATCTATTGCCACGATATCTCTTGACCGATTTAAGATATCGACTTCATATCTGAAGAAAAAAAAAATTGTAGCAATATCGTTCCAGTTTAAAGAGGTGAAAAGGGTGAAGGTCAATCAATTTTATTTTCTATATCGTTATAATACGTAGGCTGAAAAGTTTTTGGTCTAGCTACTTAAAACACCTTTTTTTTGCAAAATTTGACTTTATTCATCAATAGTCTCCTTCAAGAGCGATACAAGCGGTCCAACCTTTTTCCTAACATTTCTATATCTTTCTTGTAGAAGGATTTGTCTTTGCCTCTTTAAAATAGGCCTCAGTTTCGGCGAGCATTTTGTGAGGTGTGCGAATATATAATAGTCGCTGGGGAACAAATCTGGAGAATACGGTGGATGAGGAAGCAATTCGAACTTCAATTCATGCAATTTTGCCATCGTAACCATTGACTTGTGACACGGTGCATTGTCTTGAACACTTTCTTCTTGTTTATTTAGGGTTGTTTCTTTGCGATTTCTGCCTTCAAACTTACCAATAACTTTATATATTATTCGCTATTGATGGTTTTTCCTTTGATTCTGGTGTATAGTGGTGGATCCATATTTCATCCATTGTCACATGTCGTATGAAAAAATTTATTGCGCTTTAATCAGGTCCAAATGGCGCTCAGAATCATCAAAACGTTGTTGTTTTCGGTCTACTGTGAGCAAACGCGGTACCCATTTCGAATAGAGCTTTCTCATGGCTCAAATGTTCGTGCAAAATACGATCAACACGATCTTTTGATATCTTTAGGGTGTCAGCTATCTCACGTAATTTTACTTTACAGTTATCCAAAACAATTTTGTGGATTTTTTAAAAGTTTTCCAGTGTAAATTTGGGCATCCAGAGCGTTCAACATCATTTGTATTTGTACGACCGCGTTTTAATTCAGCATACTAGTAAATGATGAGTGATTTTACAGGGGTCCCCGTAACACTTATCAAGCCAAGCCAAGCTTGAACGGTATCAACAGTGTTTAATCAACACAAGAAATTTGATTTTTTTTTCCATTGTTTTGGAAATATTAAAAGTAGCGTTACTAAAACCACTGTAACTTGTAAACTAATCGTCGAAATCTCATGAAATTTTGACATGTATCGGTTGAAGGTTGGTACTTCCTAAAAATCATATGATTTTTTTTAAAAAAGGGCGACATCTATGTATCAGACCAAACATTTTTCAGCCTACTTGTTAACAAGTTTTCTCGATTTTTGGTGGCATAATAATTATTTATGGTAACAAGTACAGGTAAGAGGGGTGGGAAAAGGTGTTCTGCGTTTTCTTGGTTCTTGGAATCGAGGAATCTGAAAATTATGTTATTTTTTTATATTTTCAATTATTTAGGGTCAGCCATATAAGGAAATAAGGAAGTGTACTTGGTATATATTGTTTTATATATATTTTTGAACGTTGAGGGATCCTAAAATTGTGTTTTTTTTATTTTTTTTGTAATTGTGACAGAAAGCAGATCAGGTTCCAGTTCTAAATATATCTAAAATCCTTCTTCTCCATTATAAAGTATAATTTAAAATATCGAGTTGTAATGCTTGAATGAGCTTTTTCGATGTAAGAAAGTCAAATTCCGCGTGTATTTTAGAACTGTATGTTTGCAAGAAAAGTACTGGGTAAATAACTTTGCCGATTTTTTAGTATGATTAGAAAGTCTGTGACAGAATGATTTTTCAGACTCCAAGGAAGGCTTGCATGAGTCTTTGCACAAGAATCGTAGATCCCACCCTATTGGGAAATCATCCCTTATCCCCAGCCAACTCTTAAAAGTATTGGGTTAGGATTCTATGATTACCAGTATTATTTCTTCCACATTTTTTGTTAATTGTCAGAGTATTTTTCTGATAATAAGCTAAACTTGATGTCACTAATTGACTCTTTATAAGCTTCCTTTTCATTTTTGTAAAAACAGGCCGTATTGGGATAATCAAAATCATCTAGTAACCAATGCAATCAATTTACAATGTGTTCACTACACGATACCTGATAGGATGCAAGGAGAAACCTTGTTTGTTACTGAAGGTTCAATTTTAAATGTTTGACCAGTTGCTGTTAAATTAAAATGATATATTTTTAAACTATTTAACAAATAACTTGTGGGTGTATTCTTGATACAATTTTAGTATATTATAAGGAGTGTGAATTAATTTTGAGGAATTTCTAAGAGAGGGCGTTACTTGTCCCCATCATTAGACTTTAATTTTTAGTATATGTTATTTTGCCGAAGTGTAAACAACATTTTTTTGAGCATTGAATATGTCGAATTACGTGCCAACAAAACACAGTGGATGCGTTACTTTTATTGTTTTATTGGAAGAAAAGCGCTGCTGAAAGTCATCGATTGCTATCGGAATCTTATGGTGATTATATTCCATCGATAAAAACATGTGAGTACTGGTTTCGACGCTTTAAAAGTGATGATTTCGACACGGAAGACAAAGAACGTCCAGGCCAGCGAAAGAGTTCAAAGCCAAGACCCGTGCCAAATGGAAAAAAGAAGAATCATTAGAAGTTGATCGCACAACCATTTTCAAGTACTTACGTGCACTGGGAAAGCAAGGAAATTGGGTTCTGTACGAATTGTAACCGAGAGACGTTGAAAGCCGATTTTCCACCTGTGAGCAACTGCTTCAACCACACAATTGGAAAGGTTTTTTGCATCGTATCGTAACTGGTGATGAAAAATTGATACGCTACGATAATCCAAAGCGCAAAAAAACTTGGGTGAAGCCCAGTGAACCATCAACATCCTCGCCAAAGTCCAATATTTAAGGCTCCAAGCTTATGTTGTGTATCTGATGGGATCAGCAAGGTGTAGTGTATTATGAGCTGCTCCAACCCGACGAAACTATTACTGGGGAATATTACCGACAACAATTGATGCAATTGAGCCGAGCTTTGAATGAAAAACGACCGCCATATGCCAAAAGATACGACAAAGTAATTTTTTAATATGAAAACGCTCGGCCACATGTTGCAAAACCCATCGAGGAAACGCTACAAGTACTTGGATGAGATGTCCTACCTCATCTGTCGTACTCACCATACATTTCTCCTTCTGAGTGTCACTTGTTCCGATCGATTACGCACGGCCTGTCTGAACAGCGCTTTCATTCTTATGAGGATACCAAAAAATAGGTCGATTCGTGGATAGCCTCAAAAGATGAGTCTTTCTTTCAACATGATATTCATATGCTGCCACGAAGATAGAAAGTAGCGATGGACAATACTTTGAATAATCAATTTGTAACCATTTTTTTTACACTAAAGCGATATTTTTACTGAAAAAAAAATCCTTCAAAATTAATTCACACACCCAATAGTTAAATAAAAAAAATATTTTTTTTTTTACACTTTATTCATTGATTTTGGGGGACTCTAACCGTTTTTGGGTAAAAATTGTTTTTTATTATTCTTTATTAGGCTACGTGAAATTCTACATCAAATGATGCAAATTTTAAATCGATCTGATCACTAGGAGTGGGTAAAATAATTTTTGAAGTTGGCTAGTCGTGTTCGTTTTTCTCATTCCGTTTGATTACTACACCACGCACCCTATTTCTTTTGTTATAGGAGTAGAGTGGAAGAGTTTTTATAAAACATGTTTGCACTTACAATATTGTTTATTAGTGACCACACGGCATAATTTTTATTGGAACAGTGATAACTATCACAATAGTCAAGTCCCGGAGACACTCTGATAGAAGTCGAAGAACGAGAATCGTGGATCCCATTACTGGAAACAGAGGAGCCGGATGTTGCTGGAATCACTGACCCTGGATTTGGTACGGATTCTTCGTTTTTATTAGAGAATCGCCTCTGTTTTTTAATAACTCTAGGTACACTAAATTACAATTCAATTATGGTAAACATACTTTGAGAAATTATATAAAGAAGAAGATAATAATGAAACCATACTTGAAGAAGTGGAAGAAGGAACTCTAGAACTAACTTTAGAACAGACAGAAAAAATTATAAGAAGCCTTAAAAATAGAAAAGCCGCGGGACCAGACGACATTACAAATGAGATGTTAAAATATGGAGGAAAAAACCAATATCAACAACTAGCACAGCTCTTTACAAACATAGTAAAACGTGGACAAATACCTACAGATTGGAAAACAGGCATAACAATCCAAATATTAAAAAAAGGACAAAAGACATCACCCAAAAACTACCGCGGAATAACGCTCCTAAATACTACCTCAAAAGTATTAACAAAATCATACTGGAGAAATGAGCAATGATATTCAAATAAGAGAGGAACAATAGGGATTCCGCAAAAATCGATCGACCATAGATGCCATATTTATAGTGAGGCAGATAATGGAAAAAGCTAAAGAATTTAACAAACTTGCGTATATATGTTTCGTCAACATAACTCAACTTCGATAGAGTGTAATTAACAGATATTATAAAATTATTACAGGAAAAGCAAACAAACCAGAAGCTAATAAAAATCATATCTGACATTAACACAGAAGGTAGAACAAGTATAAGTGGGACATCTACTGAGCAAGGAAGTAAAAATAAACGCCGGAATAAGACAAGGTGGTTCACTTAGTCCCAGGCAGAATAGTGAAGAATCTTCCAAAAACTAGAGGATACAAAATTGGCAACACACACTTCCACACAATCTGCTACGCCGATGATGCAGTCCTCATCTCCGATTCTGAGGACAGCCTTCAGAACATCTTTCATGCCTTCAATTTGGAAGCGAGAAAACTAAACATGATTATCAAAACAACCATAACAAAATGAATGGTAGCTTCAAAAGAATTATTAAGATGCAAACAGGAGATCCAAGGAAGTATTATTGAACAGGTTAATAATTTTAAATACAACATTGATAACAAGCTACGGAGACTTAAAAAGGGAAGTAAAACAACAGTCCATGAAGGCATCACTAATAGCAGGTTGTTTGACGGTAGTATGGAAAAATAAATACCTCACAGTGGAAAGTAAAATAAGAATATACAAGACAATAGTGAGACCGATCCTCACATATGCTGTAGAAACAAGAACTGATACATGTAAAATAGCACAAATGACGAGGACAATAGAAATTAAGGTGATTAGGGACATACATGGAAACACTATCCACGATAGAATCCTCAACTAAGTGAGATCCAAGAAATATAATGAATGGACCAGAACTAGAAGAAAAGAATGGAATAAACACGTAGATCGGATGGACAACAACAGACTGGTAAAAAGGGCCAAACTCAGTAAACCTTGCGGTAGAAGAACTAGCGGCAGACCTCCGAAAAGGTGCAAGGAGTGTTGGACGTCCACATCGAAAGAGGCCTAATGGGGATAAAACAGGAAGTATACCTACTTATATGACACATCATACAAAAAAGACGAAGAAGGTACACTAAAACGTGATACTACACAATAGAAAGGAAAAGAGGCGCAAATAAACGAGGTCAGGCTCAGGCTGCAAGATGTGGCCAGGTAGCAAGTACACACAAGTCATATAAAAACCTATCCCTTAGGTGTAGTCACTGTAAAAATATAATAGATACTTTTCCTACTATTCTGAACTTTATACGATAAGAGAACTAAGAAACGAGCACGAAACCGGTAGTTTTTGAGAAATCGCGATTTTTCCGTAAGTCAAAAAATTCCAAAAAAATTATCGGAAGGACAAAAATTGAGACGCATTTTAGTACTTTTGTTTATTTGAAGCTGTAACTAAATAAAGCAAAATTTTACAAATCTACCAGACTCAGATTCTTTCCTGATAATCGAAAAATAGCTAGAAAAAAAGAAATTGAAAATCGGAGCTGTAGAATTGAAGAACAGGAACATCATGTGCAAAAAAAACATAGATTTTCGCAGCTCTTTTTACACTCATGTTTCTTAAGTCACCAGGAGCTTGAAAATTGAAATTTTTGGAGGGGACTGGAGTTAAATCAAAGATTCAAACACAAAAAAATGTTGGAATCTACGAAATAGCTAAGAAAGAAGTCGAGCATTCCGGCCGGGGTGCCAGACGGACACAGAATCCACTTTAAATATGCGAAGAACTTTGCTATTATCCTCAACTTGTAAAAGTTTGTTTCGCAAAAATGTAATTCTGGTGTTCATTGGTTAAAGTTATAGGTTTAATATGGAATTTCCAACTTGATATAAACAATATGCATGTTCGTTATTAATTTAATCATGTAATTAAGTTCCCTTGTTGTATAATGGTCAATGGCATTGGTTTGTTAAACTTATGAAGAATTAAAATATTTAATTGTAATTATGTGTAATTTACATAATATTCGTTTAATAGGTATCAGGCCTATTAATGTTAAGCCTACATTGCAGACACTAAACGGTTCAGTACAGGGATGTGTAAGAAATGTGATTTAATATTTGTAATCGAAATAATTTTTTTTGAAAAATATTGTGGATAATATTTCTTGAATAAATTCAAGACTTGTAAGCAATCCCACCAACACGATTTAATTTGCCTATATAGCAAAAAATATCTTAGAAAGTACTAGTATTTACAAATGGCAACTTATGGGAGGTAGAAGCAAGAAAATTAACTTTCAGCCTATTTATGAAGTAGTTGTGGATGGGAAAATGTTTAATATATTGAAAGGAGTCCCAGGCAGCCACCGATGAATATCTATTCGAAATATCACGAAATCTTTTAAAATATTTAGCTACATTCATAAAATACTAAATATGAAAGTACTTGCTACTAGTTCTGTAAGTTCTTGTACATAATGATGTAAGAATAATTTCTGGACAGCTATATTTTAAATAACACAGGCCGACAAAAAAATATTTGTAAAAACTTTTTAAACCAATACATCTAAGTGTTATGTATTTTTGGGTGCTGGTGTTTTTGTATCACCCACAGTTCTCTCACAATATGACATCGATTAAATTTCAAAATAGGGAAAATCTGATACATAAAAAATAAAAACTTAAACCGTACTTTTATTTGAATAGGCTGCAATTTTTACTCACGATAACATATTTCACTTCAATGCGAATATTTTAGGTGCTTATTTTTTTGTATTTCCTTTCCCTTTTTTCTGTGAAGTTTCTTGTATAGCTTTTTCTCCTATGTGATGCATTTTGTTGTTCTCTATGAAGTGACTAAGAGTAATCACCCATCATGTTGATATTCCACCGCTCCTGGTACCGTTTCTTCATCTCCTTTATGTCCTGATGGAACCGTTCCCCCTGCTCTTCACTCACATCGCTTAAGTTTTTAGGAGAAAAGTCAAGATGGTTGTGTAAGAAGTGGACCGTTCCCCCTGCTTTTCTCTCACATCACCTAAGTTTTTAGGAAAAAAAGTCAAGATGGTTGTCGCAGAAATGGACTTTAAGGCTCATTAGACAACCCAGAATTTTGAACTTGTCTATTACATTAGCTACAATAAGTTCATAGTTAGGGTCTTTCACATTGCCCAAAAACTTAGTCACAAATTCTTTAAATGATATCCAAGCCTCCTTTTCCTTTGTAATCATCCTTGCTTCAAAGTTGGAATCGAACATCATTTTACGAATATCAGGCCCAACGAAAACCCCTTCTTTCAGTTTGGCTTCTGATAAATGAGGAAATCTTTTACACAACTATTTAAAACATTCACTATCTTTAGGCAAAGCTTTCACAAATTGTTTCATTAGGCCTAACTTGATGTGTAGTGGTGGTAGAAGAATCTTTTTTGGGTCTACTAAAGTTTTATGCAAAATGTTTTTCTCGCCAGGTGTTAAAGGTTTTTTTACGGGCTATTGTTTTTTTGGACCAATGTTGATCCCTTGCTCTGCTGTCCCACTCACATATAAAACATGGAAACTTTGTAAATCCCTTTTGTTGACCAAGGATCATGGGGACAACTTTTAAATCTCCACATAGCAACCAATCATGATCTGGATAGTTAATTTTCTGTAAATTCATGTTAAGATTTTTGTAAGTTTCCTTCATATGGACTGAATAAGCAACAGACAGTGAAGCATAAGTATTTTCGTTGTGTAACAGAACACCTTTTAAAATAGTTTTTGATGAGTCTATTTGTACTCAATAACAAATTCGTTCATGAGACTATCAATATCATGGCAGTAAACCAAATCCTCGACACAAACATAACATACTTTGTGAGGAGCCCAATATTTTTCTTGATTACCGATTTCTATACCAAAATATGCAAAGTATACTTTTTTTTACAAAGTCAGTAATGTTTCTTTGATGTTTTTTAACTACAAACTCACCAGATATATAACAAAAAGTGTTGGGAGAGTTTTTACAACCACGAATAGCTATACTTTGAGTGTGAATTAAAGCACATGGGTTAAACACTGCAATGCGAGGTTATATCAACTGGAAGAAAACAAACAGCTGTGACATTTATCGGAACTGTCAACCTAATAACATTTGTTTTTACTGCCAACTTTATAACATTCTGATTTTATTGCCAACCTAATTACATTCGAATGATAAAAAATAGACTTTTCACATTTTGAATATTAAAATGTGAAAAATTGGTGGGTGATACGACTTATTTATTATTATTTACGGACTCAGCACACCAAAAAATATAGGAATCAGGTAAAATTATTAAAAAAGTTTTTTCATCGTTGGGCTGTGTAATTAATAAGAACATATAAATATATATAACAAAACAGGTCAAGAGTAAGTTGGACTTGCGCAACTAGTGTTCCATACCGTAATTGCATTTAAAATAAAAATTCCCCTTACAGACCTTAGAGACAATAAATAAATCAAGATCTAGTAGTAAAACTTTAAAACAAATATTTACTACCTAAATATTTGTTCAATTACAAAGAAATAAAATAAAATAGTTTTGTTTGTGGTGTCGATCCGTTGATCACCAGTCGTCATAATATTACTGATTGCACCGAATAAGCATTGATATTTCGTAGCTTTTAGTCCCGGTTGAATTCCCAGCTTTCCAAACCTCCACCATTCATGGCACATAGGGTTTTTTATACCAGAAAAATTATTAAACGTAATGCACTCGTGCAAATTTTCGCTCAATCTGCACTTTATGAAGAATATTCCCATAACACTAAGAATTTCAAAATATCTAATCAATTTTTAAATATATTCAATTATCTAATCAATCTTATTTGCAATATATATATATATATATATATATATATATATATATATATATATATATATATACCTATAAATCATATTATCTTTAATTATAAAATTTCAAGTTCTTTTCTGTGAAAAAGCGTCCTAATTATAAATATATTATTGAAATTACAAAATAGTTCCATTAACTTCTTTATTAGGTACAAAAATAATATCTTAATTAAAAATTACCAAATATGAGTGACAACATCAGTACGTATTCAAGCAAATTTTACCAGACCACGTGCGATCAGAGGCATAGTAAGGTATTTTTTCATAAGACAGGGTTGCAGTTGGTTATAATATATACTATACCTACAGCAACATAGCACCTGATGGTCGTGGCGATATTTTATATTAGTTCCTTATTTTGTATAAGTTACATAACTGTATATGTGTTGTGAATATATCGTGAAAAGAAGCTTGATATATATGATCTTGGAAAGGTCCTTAAAATGTCAGTATTAAGAAATCTACAAAATACGTATAATATATATATATATATATATATATATATATATATATATATATATATATATATATGAATAGATATATATATATATATATACATATATATATATATATATATATATATATATATATATATATATATATATATATAGATATATATAGATATATATATATATATATATATATATATATATATATATATATATATATATATATATATATATATATAGATATATATATATAGATATATATATATATATATATATATATATATATATATATATATATATATATATATATATATATAGATATATATATATATATATATATATATATATATATATATATATACATATACATATATATATATATATATATATATATATATATATATATATATATATATATATATATATATATATATATACATATACATATATATATATATATATATATATATATATATATTTATATATATATATATATATATATATATATATATATATATATATATATATATATATATATATATATATATATATATATATAAATAAATATATTATATTCGTTCGGTCGTGTATTTTTGGAATACAATACAAAGTGTACATACTCTTAAGTTCTTCAAATAATCGAGTCAAATTAACTCTTCAGCCTATACGTCAAGTGCAAATAAATTTTTAATTAAAATAATAAAATGCTTTGTTCCACTTCTGTGAAGTTAAAAATTTTCTAATTAAAAATCATATTTCTACGTCTATTTCTTCCATCTCCATTCTTAAGTAATAATCTTCAAACTTACACAGTTGTTAGGAATCAGCTTCTGTGAAAGTGGCTGATGTTCGAGCTTTCAAGGTAAATGAAAAAAACAAGCAGACTGTGGCTTCTTGATCATTTCCGGTTGGTTGTTAATGTAAAGGAAAAAAAGAGACGAAGACAGTATGGGGTCTTAGGGTGCTTCTCTATCAAGAAGGTGTCGGAAAAAATCTATAAACTGTTACTCATTTACATTAACGATCTGCTGGAAAAGACCGAGAATCCGATTTACAGCTTTGAGACGACAGTACGCTTATCTCTTCATTCACTTTGTACGCTCGGACATCGGCTGCTCAGGCGAATATTCGCAGACAGCGGGAGGTCGTTCAACCTAACAAAGACCTGGAAGAAATTCTATCTTGGGGTAACAGTAACCAAGTGGAATTTAACGCTACAAAAACCCAGGCGGCAGTTTTTTCTAAAAAAGTTAACGTTGCTGAACCCGATATAGTTATGTCGGGGCACTCCATTCCCCTAGCATCGTCGCTCAATTTGTTGGGCGTTAGTTTGGGAGAAAATATGTCCTGGCATGAACATGTTGCAGGCATAGCAAGGAGAGCTTCTCAAAAGTTAGGAATATTATTTCGAACCAGAAAGCTTTACACTCCACAACTGTTAATTCTTTACAAAGCTCAAATTCGACCAACTATGGAATATTGCTCCCATGTTTGGGGCTCCGCTCCCAATCATACACTGCATTTGTTGGATTCTGTTCAGAGAAGAGCTGTTCGTCTGATTGGAGACCCGGAATTGACCGGCGGCCTTGATTCGCTGGAACATCGAAGAACGGCAACTTGAGTCTGTTCTACAAGTATTTTTATGGATAGTGTTCGAAAGATGTAGTCCGCTTAATTCCTCCCAAAGCGGTGCATGTTAGAAATACACTTCGCGCTGGTGCTTCACATCCGTATGAGGTTCAGCTTGTTACTCTGCGTACCAGCGAGTACAATTTACAGCGATTCAAGAACAATGTGAATAGCTTTTTCCGCACACATGCCGCTCCTGTAGCGCTTTAGAGACTTCCCTGCAGTACGTGTGCTAGACCCATAAAAAAAAAACTCGTAAAGAACGCGAAACAGGAGAGCTATAAACAAAAACTTTCAGACGTACCCTAAAAGCGTAGCTTAACCAACACTCCATTATGTTCAATTGCGTAATTCCAAATATGTGTGGCAAAAGCTAGATTTCCTGTTGATCTTTGCTTACGAAAGTTATATTGATAATATTCAATCCTTCCATATGTTTTAAAATATGCTGCTTAATAGCTTTTTTCTACAACTTTCGATATTGCTTGAAGAAATGCTACTAGTAGGTAATTGCTTGGCAAGGTTTTTTTTGCCTGAAATCGGCTGAACTCTAGTGCATTTCCAGCCAGAAGGAAATATTCCTTGTCTGTAGGATAAGTTGACAAGTCACACAAAAAAACTGGTGAAAAGTATGAAAAGTATTTCATCCACACCAGACGCGTTTCTAGTACTTAGCTTTATTAAAATATGTTTTATGACGTTTGAATGAAGTTTAGCTAACAAGAGGGCTTTCTCAACCGATGTTGTGGCATTAGTATTGTCTGACCTTGTAAGAGGTAATATAGTGGATTTAGTGAAACTTTGACTAATGCCTTTAACGACAGATCAAGAGACTTGAAAACTGTTGAGACATGCAAGACGTTTGTTTTTAATTCTTTGATTATGTACTTTCCGAGTTTCTTTGCTTGTTTGTTTGCCACCGTTCTTGCAAATCAGAATGATAATACGATTCATTATATTAGGGTTTTCACTCTATTATCGGAGAGCCACATGATTAGAAGAAACGGATTTTTGAATTTTCAGTGGAACCAAGGAAGGCGTTTTTCCGAGAATATAAATAAAATAAATATAAGCTGAAAGCTACTGAATAGATTTGTTACATTCAGTTTAAAATAAAAAACTTTGTATGGATTACTTTTTTAAAACTTGGTAGACATATTTTTTTTCGAATTAACATAAAGAATGACCTTATTAATCTTATGTTATTAAGGTGAATTCAATTAAGTATATAATTACAGTTTAGTAATGGAGTTTATAAGTAGGCAAATCGTTCGAATAAAATTTACTTTTTTCAGATAAAATTATTGTGTAAAGTAAATCAAAAATGAGTTATAAACTAATTTTGGTATTATTAGTTATTAGCAACATAAGTAATGCAAATATTTCTGGTAAGTAAATACTACTTTTCCATAACCATTTTAGGATACATTTCTGATTATGTAATTTAAAATCAATAATAATATCCAGTTTTTATATATGGTGAATAATGAATTACTCAACAGTTTTTAATCAAGAACCTAACCACGTTAAAAACTGCATTTAAAACAGATTTGTCATGTAGAGCTGATGTTGAAATCTTTTTTGAAACTACTTAGAACTATTTTTACTAAAATAAATTAAATTTTAGTTAATATCATTTAAACAGGTTCTTGAAAATTAATTTCTTAAAATTGTTGTACTTAATAGAAATTCATAACAAATGTAATGAAAAAAATTTCTTTATCACAGTTTCCTCTTTTATTTATTAAGCATAATGCTTGCACCGATCACATCCATTCAAATGAACAATAAATCAACATTAATTTTACGGGCCAATTTTTTTTCCTGATCTCGTTAACGCAGCTCGAGATGTAGAAGTGAAACAGTCATTTAATTTGAAATTTCACAGGTTAGAATTTTATTTGAAATTTGAAATTTATTATTGATTGAATCTTTCACTTGTCCTCCGACAGTAGCAGAAGACTTTCATCTCTGAGCGTGCCTTCAAATCAGATATATCGCTCTCTTTCTTGACAAGAAGTGGGGCTGACCTTTTCCAAAAAACTGTTAGTTTAGTCCTGAAAATTTGGCAACTTCAGGTACTTTACTGTTAGCTTGGGCATTTGTTCAATTATTAGTCTGTCCAAACTAGACATTGAATCTCGTTCCGATATAGTTAAAAATTTGTATAGACCTTCAAATCATCATTTTAAATGAAATTTCAAAAGTCTCCATAAATCCTGCCTGTGCTAAAAATTTTATTCAGGGTCAAAGTTAAAAATTTATAGATCATACGATTTTCTACAAAAAAGATTTCTACATTTTTTATCTTTACAAATGAACGTTTGAGAGCTATCGCGAGTTCGAAAATTATAAAATTCATATTTGTCGTAATATGCACTCTTTTCCGCACCACTCGAGGTAGGGTACTTGACACATTTTTTTACGTGATATCCTCTATAGGTATAATCCACAAGTTAATCTGATAACACAGTAATAGATTTCTATTGATTACAAAAAAGAATGGTGCTACAATTAATTATCAAACAGGAAGAGTTTTTATTATTGATGTAAAAAAATAATAGTCTGATTAATTGTTTTCGAATTCTATTTCAGTTGTATTTTCTTCTTCTCTTTCGCCTTCTTCTCCTGGTTGCCGCGTTTCTTTGGATTGCTCTAAGAGACAACATGGATCTACTATGTTTTTATTAATATCATAAGCATCATCATCTGTAGTATTCGATGCAATATTGGAGCAAAACTGTCCTCGGCAATACTATTGAACAAAATATTCCAACATTCTTACACCCACCATTATAATTACCACCCTTGATGCAATTAAAAAAAATTGTATTCAGCTGTTTTTCTCGGGCAGGCGGAAGCAGAGTTTGAATTGGCTCTAAACAGTTGTCAATTGATGCCCATACCCAATTTTTAGGATTCAGATCGTTACCTAGCCACACTTGGACTTACAGCGTGTTGATATCAGTATATTAAATAATTATTAAACTTTCCTTTTTCTCGTTCTCAAGCTACTTGACGCCGAGAATCATGTGATCGTTTCTTCTAAGCTTCTTCAATCGTTTCGTCGCCACAAAAAAAGCTAAATTTATTGAACCAAAAAAATGACTCGCTCGATTGCACTCGCGTGCAAGGTGGACTAGTCGTAAATGTACTGGCTTCTTTTAAATCTCGTTGTCTTTTAGCTGCAGCAATACTACTCTTTCGAATGTACTCTTTACGACAACAACAAGTTTTTATCTCGCATTTAACGATAAAATAATTTCACTTTCTGTCAAAGGTTTACTGCAAATGAAACAGACTTATGATATTTTTTTAAAATACATATCATTGCGTTAACACAAATCGAAAAATGTTTTCAATGCACACGTTCGTTCACTGTGAAGAATTGTTCAAAACTAAATATTTATGTCATTGTTTGGTAGTTTACGTCCAACTAGAAGCAGGTATGTGACAAACTATGCTCCAATATACATTAGAATAGCTAGCAGATGTAGGCCCTAACTGTTGACGACAGACTTTTATATTACGTTTAATAGCGAATGATTTGTATGTATTGTAATGGTATGAACATAGATATATAAACCAATACCTGGATATTTCTACTTATATTCAACCTTTAGTGACGTATGTATGCCGCGTAAGAGTACATATTACGAAAAATATGAATTTTACAATTTTTTAAATCATTGTAGGAAAAAAATTGTAGATAACTTTTTGATAGAGAATTGCATGATTTACAAATTTTATGATATCTATTTTTACGAAAAAACTCACCGTTTAAGAGATTTTATTGAAATACCTTTATTTTTAACTTTGACCTTAAATAAAATTTTTAGCAAAGACAGGAATTATGGAGGCTTTTCAAATTTCACTTAAAATGATGATTTAAAGGCCTGTGCAAGCTTTTAGCTCTATTGGAATTTTTCCCAGGTTTGGATTTTTTTTTTCTGTTTTGATTGGGCTATATGTTAATTTCAAACAAGAAAACATCAAAAAACAGAAACAACGATTAGAAATTCAAATCCGGAGACATTCTACAGGCTGCTTTGAGCAACTAAAAGGCCAAGTATGACATATGATATCAATACAAAATGGGAATAGTCTAAAAGCTGGATTACGTACTCAACTGAGAAAAGTATAGTTACAGAGAGAATGCACAGAAAATACTGGATGTCAGAAGAAACAACGGAAGAAATAGACGAAAGAAGATATATAAGAACAATGGACATAGCTGATGACATAAAACAAGCTCGATTAACACACATGAACCATTTAATTAAAAATCTCTGCAGAGACAAAAACAGATACATAAACCGCATATGCAGTGAAATCGAACAATATTTAGCTCAGAATGAGCCACACGAACTTTATAAGAAAATAAAATATTTAGCGCGGGAATTCAAGCCCCAAACACAGGCAACTGAAAATGAAGAAGGTGAGATTTTGAGGGACTAAAAAGGAGTTTCAAAGGTTTGAAAAGAACACTGCGAAGAACTAGATAAAGAGTGTTCTGACCCTATCCATGCCCCCCGTCAAGTATCATGAACCAAGTATTCTGAGATCAGAAGTGGACAATGCCATTGCAAAACTTAAAAATTGGAAGGCTCCAGGCCCAGATACCATAACAGCCAAAGTCCTTAAAGCTATGGGGGAGGATGGGATCGATTTACTACAAGACAAATGCAGTATGGTGTTTAATACTGGCGGTTGGAGAGAGTTGATATTTATATATAAAAAGGGTTCCCCCATAAAATATACCAACTATAGAACTGTCTCCTTGATCTCTTACGCTAGTAAAGTGTTTCTAGCCATATAGAATGAGTGTCTCAAGTCTTATCTATTGCCACAAATATGAGAAGTACAAAGAGGATTTATACCAGGAAAGGGAACACGCGAACAAATTTTAAATGTGCGTCAACTGATAGAGGAAGGAAAAGAATATAACATTAAAATTTATTTTTGCTTCGTTGACTATCAGAAAGAGTTTGACAAGGTGAGTTGGTCGAAACTATGGTCGATTCTGAAAGAAATGGGAACTCCGCCACATTGATTAAAGCTAATACAAATACTTTACGAATTCAACATAGCCAAAGTGCGTGTTAATATATACTACGTATACAGAAAGCTTCATCACGAAATCTGATGTCCGGTAAGGATGCATTCTTTCGCCACTACAGTTCAACATTTATATGGAGTACATAATGCGCGACGTTTTTAATAACTGCAATGGTGGTACCGCCGTTGAAGGAAAACGCATACAGAACTTGTGTTATGCAGATAACACCTTGATTATAGCCGCAAATGAAAGTTAATTAAAGGTCATTATGCATAAAGAGACAAGAAGCAGTAAAAGCTACGGATTGAAAGTAAACAACGACAAAACAAAAATAATGATCATTAGTAGAACGAATGACAATCAATCTTAACATCTACTAGGATATGAAATCGTAGACTCCTATCACCATCTTGGGTCTCTTATTACCAATACCGGCCAGTGTCACTCAGAAATACGGGACTCTCAATTGCTCGCTCTGCAACCATAAAATTGGTCAAAATATGGAAAGACTCGAGCATCTCGAGATCGACTAAGTTAAGGCTTGCAAGAACGCTTATATTTCCGATTGCAACATATGCATCGGAAAGAAAGCGAAATAAAATTGCTGCATTTGAGATGTGAGTGTATATTGGAATTCTCAGGATATCGTGGGTGGAACATCGAACTAACCAGTGTATTTTAAAAGAACTAAAATTACTAAAAGACTGAACTCGCTATAAAACCAGATATACTTGAGGTATTTCGGTCCACGCCATTTCAGCAGAAGACATGAGCTGGAATCACTGGTTATAGAGGGAAAGGTTGAAGGTAAACGCTGCAGGGGTAGATCACTTTCACGCTGGGTGGATTAGATGAACCAAGTAGTAGTATAGCTGGCGGAGTTCTGGGCCCGAGAATTTCGTTCTCCATTTTTGGTGCCATTTTTTTTATCCAGTCGTTAGATCAACTTTTTGTCAATGAATTCAGGCAAAGTGTGCTAATCGTTTATGGCTCCTGAAAGTCGGAATAAAATGAGTGTTTAGCGTCCGCATAAGTTGTTGTTTATCCGGCCGTTAGAGCAAGTTTTTGTAAGTGAATTCAGTAAAAAAAGGTGCGAATCGTGTTGGTCTCCTGGAAATTGAATTAAATTAGCGTTTAGCGGCCGCATAAGTTGGCCACTGTCCATCGGCGTTCTGAAAATGGCTGAAACTTGTCAAACAGTGACGTCACGGGGCTGAAAATTGGTGAAAAAAAGTTCAAGAAGTAAGTTGAGATGGCTGAAATTGGGGTGTTATTGTCGTCGTCAATGACCAGAGGCTGTTGAAAATGTGGTCAAAAAGACCTTATTGATGAAGAATTCCTGGAAAAATGTGGTCCAATAGGGCCTTATCGGTGCAAACTTGTTGAAAAATTGTTGCCAAAAAGGCCTTATTGCCTACTTACTATGTATGAGTCATACATACTAAGTAAAGGTAAAGCTAGGTAGGTGTAAACTTGTGTAGAAAGTAGGAGATATTTGGATAAATTTGGGACTGATAGTACTTGGTTTTTTGGGTGAAAAAAGGCCTTTTGTGTTGGTGGAGAGTAGTTTTTACTTACCCTTTGCGGCCATTTTCCTCCTTCTTCGCCAGCTTTATCTGTTTTTTTGGTCAAAAAAACAAAAAAGGCCTTATTAGTGTTAGGCGAAAGTAGTTTTTACTTACCTTTTTCGGCCATTCTTGTTCTTCTTCGCCAGCTGTATCTGTATGTATCAATTAGTCAACCCTAGCCTAGTCTGGACTGACCTTGAAGAGGTCATTGTGAAAGACGTAATAAAATTGCATGTGTATATATATATATATATATATATATATATATATATATATATATATATATATAAATATATATATATATATATATATATATATATATATATATATATATATATATATATATATATATATATATATATACATATATATATATATATATATATATATATATATATATATATATATATATATATATATATACATACATACATACATACATACATACATACATACATACATCCATACATACATACATATATATATATATATATATATATATATATATATATATATATATATATATATATATATATGTATATATATATATATATATATATATATATATATATATATATATATATATATATATATATATATATATATATATATATAGTATAAAGGCAAATAATATTAAATTCCAGAGGTCAGCAAAGCAGATAAGAAAGGTTAAATTTAATGTGATAAGCTGTTGAGTAGATGCATTGGAGAATGTAATAATTTATACGTAGTACTAATGGGATTTTAATAACTTTTATATAAAATATGAATTTAATAGTTGTCTTTGTTTAGGTAAATAAATAAAAAAAAAAAATTTAAAGAGGCTTAAGTTACTATTTAATCCTGAGATATATCTGTAAATATGTATATATTAAACAATTTTTTTCTAAAACAAAACAATTTTAATAATTTTTTATATAAATATGAATTTAATAGTACTAAATTATACCTACCACCTAACAGTTTTTTAAAATAAATATAAAAAATAAAAAAATTTGTACTTTTTTTAAGAACTTTTATAAAATATGACTAAATTAGAACTTAAATTACTATTTAGTCCTAAGATATAGCTGTAAATATATATTTAAACAATTTTTTCTAAAAGTGCTAGCATACATTTAAAAACTTGTACTTATTTAATTCTAAGATATAGCTGTAAATATGTATATATTTTAAATAAAATATGACTAAATTAGAAGTTAAATTACTATTAAATAATTTTTTTCTTCTAAAAAAAATTAATTTTAATAACTTTTTATATAAATATGAATTTAATAGTACTAAATTATAACTATGTCATGAAAAAACATATGCAAATTAAATAAATAAAAAAATAAAATAAATATTTAAAAGAGATTTAAGTTACTATTTAATCTTAAGATATAGCCCTATGCCAAAAAAATATATGCAAATTAAATTTACTATTTAATTCTAAGATATAGCTGTAAATATACATATTGAATAATTTTTTTCTCTAAAAGAAAATAATTATTTTAATTACTTTTTATATAAATATGAATTTAATAGTACTAAATTATACCTATGTCATAAAAAATATATGCAAATTAAATAAATAATGAAAGAAATTATATTTAAAAGGGACTTAAGTCACTATTTAATCCTAAGATATAGTCCTATGTCATAAAAAATATATACAAATTGAATTTACTATTTAATCCTAAGATATAGCTGTAAATATACATATTAAACAATTTTTTCTCTAAAAGAAAATAATTATTTTAATAACTTTTTATATAAATATGAATTTAATAGTACTAAATTATACCTATGCCATAAAAAATATATGCAAATTAAATAAATAATGAAAGAAATTATATCTAAAAGTTCATACTTCCTATCAGTTTTCGATTTGGATAAATATAACTAAAAAAAATTATTAGAGTAATCAATAATTTGTTAAATTGGAGGATACGAAAGAAAGAAACTAAAACAATAATAGTTTTAGAAGAGAGTATATTACATTAGTTATAATATAAATCAAATTACTACTACTACTAAACCTATAGTAAACTTTCCAATAATTTTTCAACCTCTTCATCATCAATAGGACTCACAGGTGCAGGCTTTTTTTTCTTGTTTTACAGTTTTAAAAACTTCTTGATCCGATTCAGAAGAAGAACAAGAATTCACTGTAGGTAGAAGTGGCAACATTGCTGTTGATGGTTTGGAAGTTTTTAATTTTTTCTTACTTGGTCCTGCTATTTGTTGTTGTTGTTGTTCTGGAAGCCCTTCCTCTTCTTCCTCATCTGCTTTAAGGTTAAATTTATATTTTTTCATAGCCATTTTAAATAATTTGAGATCCTTATCCAGATTCTCCATTTTTGTTCGCAGATATTGAATTGGTAAATTACCAAATTTGTATATTAAGTTTTTATACTTTGGAGTATATAAATTCGATCACCTTTGGTTACCATTTTCTTCAAACCAAAACTGAAACGAAAAAATAGAAATATAAAAATATTGGCTTCTGATGTAACTAATGAACAGAAAGAAATTATGACTAAGAATTTTTTTTCTTACCTAAACATTTCCTTCATTACCACTTCAGCTTGGTCAATTGGGAAATTAAATTTGTCCGACAAGTTAATAATAAGAGCTTTTAACTTTAACAAATAAACTATTTCAATACAAGGATTACGTTATTTTTATATTGAATTAATCACTTACGTGGGAATCACGCGTTCGAAAATAAAAGCACTAGCCAGTGTAACACTCAAGGGAAAATTCTACTTTTACACACAAAAATGTATGCATAATATTGCATATTTTTTACCTAACATTCTCCGAGAAAAACTACACACATGGAGTGACTTAGTCCATAAAAAATCATAATGATAAGAGATATAAATTTATATGAAGTCACTTAGTCTATAAAAAATCATAATGATAAGAGAATAAGTAAACAGAAAATGTGATATAAATTTAAAAATGTCTTAAGTTATTGATTAAATTTATTGATAAGACCAAATAATAGAGAGCTATTGCAAGTGATTATATGAAATAAATTTTACTCAAATGGAACTACAATGATATAACTAAAATTATGTTACAACCTACTCCTAATTTATTTTAAATAAATAATAATCTATTTTTAAGAATTACGGTGCAATTCAACGTGAAATGTTGTTCAGTTTCCAATTTTTTTATTGATAAAAATTGTGGTGCTTTTTCAGTAAAACTATTTTGGTAAGTTTCCTAAATATTTTTTCTATAAGAAAGTCTATTTATTCCTTTTTTTTAATCTAACACACTTTAGTTAACAAAGTTTCTTTAGTTTTTTTTTTTTATAACTCAACTCAACAGATCAGCTTCAGAGGAAGTAGCAGCAGGAACAATCGGTAATAAATTAGATCATTTGGTAACAGAAGTGGTTAAAAAATTTGAAAAGGCTTATAGAATAATTAAGACTTTAGAAGAATATAAAAAATTGATTAGTTTATTAAAAAAAAACAATGTTTTACTGTTAAAAAAGGTATTCAAACAAAGGCAAACTGTATTCGAAATTTTTCTCGTATATAAGCTGGACTAGCATTGTTACAACATTATCATTATTTATTTAACAATTCCAAGAAAATTAAATTTAGTAATTCGAAAAAATTTAAAAATTTGAAAAGAGAGCTAGTTTGTCAGGATGTGGAATCATGTTTTAATGGGAGAATAAAATCAGGCGTTATAACTAATATTAACTTTAAAGACCTTAAAATTTTCCTAAAAAGGCATTTAAGAGTTTTTTTTTTTTTAATTTAAAAATGAATTAGGACACTCTTTGCTTAAAGTCAACAGTATATTTTCAGCCAAGTTCATAAAACCACACACTGCTGAAACTGATATTAAAACATTTTCCATAAAAAACCAAATTATTGATAACAGTACAAATATCAAGGCTTGGTATAAAGAAAATCTTGAAAATAAAATTTTAGTTAAGTTAGAAGAATTTGCGGGACGCGACAACGGTTGGGCCTTCACTTAAAAAATAACATAAGTAAGTATAACCCCGTTAGTGTAGGTGTGTCGACTTACGTTGATTTACCGAAATTTATTAAAAACACTAAGGCAGTTATTAATGTAAAAAATAATGATGTATATTGTTTCTTATGGTTACTGGTGTCAGCATTATATCCTGCTGCTCCTAATAAGAACTCAAGTAAAACCGGCTCTTATCCACATTTTAGTCAAGTAAAAGAACTAAATTATGAGGGCATTAGTTTTCCTATAAAGCTAAAAGATATATCGAAATTTGAAAGAATGAAATATATTTGAATTAATATCTATACATTATATATTTTCCCCAGTAAGCCTAAGCAAAACGGAATTTCAACGGAAAATTAATTTACTCACGTTCTCTTGTTCTAGCAATGTTGATGATGATGATAATGAATTTAATTTAAGCGAAAGTAATGACATTTTAACTACAAGATCTTTTCATTTTGCATACATAAAAAATTTATCTAAGCTAGTAAATTCTCATATTGGTAACGTACATAACAAATCATGGTTATGTGAACGCTGCTTAAATCATTTTAAATTTGAAGAAAATTTAATAAAACATAGTATGGACTGTCAATATTTAAATACAACTAAGATATCAATGCCAAGAGAAGAGGAAAAAATTTTAAGAATAAAGAACAAGTTCCGTTGGTGATTTATGCAGATATTGAATGTATCTTAGAACAATATAAAGATGCTGCAAATACTATGCATTTAAAAATGAAAAAGATTCAGAAACATATTCCTTGTAGCATAGCATATTATTTCAAAATGCTCCTATAATAATCAGTTGTCAAGATTTAATAGTTACACTGGTCCAGATTGTATTAGCTGGTTTATAAGTGAACTTAAAAATATTTCTGATGAAATTTCTTATATATTTGCAAACCCTCTGCCTATGAAAATTCCAACTGATGAGGAACCAAAAAAACTTTAGAGAAGCAACTCATTATCATGTATGTGAAAGACCCTCTTTGAGAGGAGAAATGCGTATGCCGGCCATTGACATCAAATTTTCGTGGAGCTAGTCATGTAAATTGTAATCTTAATTATCAAGAGAGCCCTCACATACCTGTGGTTTTCCGTAATCTATCTGGTTATGACAGTGATTTTTTAATGAGAGAACTAAGTATAAATAGTCTCTTAAAGGGAAGAATTACACTGCTACTTGTTAACCGCTTAACGACTGTACCCGAGATAACTCGGGCACGGTCAACGTTTCGATTTTCCTATGCCCGGGCCTAACTCGGGCATCTCTAATTTTTATGGATGTTATGCGCCATCACCCGAACTGTCTCGTGAAAAGCGGGAATACGCATTTTTACACATTTAACTCAAACCCCTCGGGTCTTGTCGGATTTTTGCGACTGTTTATTTGACCTTGAGGCAAAATAAGCTGCCAGCGGGTAAATTTAGTTTGTGTTGCGACTTGATAAGTTTTGTTGCGCTGCTTCTGTGAATTAAATTTTACGTGAGTTTTTGTCTACAATAAGTAAATATATTTATTATACCTGTTATTTACATTTTAGTAGCTGAAACCCAAGTACTTAGTATATCATGGACAGGCACGATTATGATCTGTCAGATGAGTCAGAAGTTGACGAACCAATAGACGAAAGTGGCTCTGATACATCTTACGGCAATATTTCAAGTAGTAGCTCGAATTCAGATAATTCGGCGGATTTACTTGAAGCACGTGATTGGTTTGAATTGCAACCTGATTCCCCAGCCCCACTATCATTCCCTTTTACGGCTGTACCGTCTATAAATTGTGTATCCTGCAATGATTGGAACATGTTGGATTTTTTTGAACAGTTCGTTGACGACGATCTGGTTGGCCATATAGTAACAGAAACCAACAGGTATGCTGAGCAAAAAAAAAAGAGGAAAAATGTGGTACCCTGTGACTAGCGAAGAAATTAGAGTCTTTTTAGGATTGACAATTTTACAAAGCGTTATAAAAAAACCAGAATTGCGTCAATACTGGTCAACCGATCCTCTTTTAGTGACGCCCTTTTTTGCCAGTTGTATGAGCAGAAATAGATTTGAGGCTATCCATCAAAACATCCATTTTTCTAATAATGATGAATTTGATGAAGTAACTCATCCAAACCCGAAACTTAATAAAATATGGCCAGTATACGAAAAATTGGTTAGCAAGTTTCAAGAACTGGTCGTACCTGAAAAAAACCTGTCTATTGACGAAAGTCTCCTTTTATATAAGGGTAGACTTGGTTGGATCCAATACATTCCACTAAAAAGGGCTCGATTTGGTATAAAAACCTATTTACTGTGTGAATCTAAAAGTGGTTATGTATGGAATTTTATCATCTACACTGGAAAACAAACCAACCTTGACAAAGACTATGAAAATCTACCAATTTCGTCGCAAGTTGTCATGACGCTGTCTAAGCCATTGTTAGAGAAGGGCTATTGCATAACGATGGATAATTTTTATAACTCCCCCCAGCTTGCGGATTTACTTATTACAAAGAAAACCGACGTTTATGGAACACTAAAATTAACACGGAAAGAAGTTCCTTCAGAGCTAAAAAAAAAGAAGCTGAAAAAAGGAGAAGTTGTAGCCTTTCAAAGAGGTAAAGTTTGTGTCCTAAAGTGGAAAGACAAGAAAGATGTTTCTTTGATTTCAACCATTCATACGAACACCTGTGTAGAGGTAGAAAAACCAAGAGAGATTATAATAAAGCCGAAAGTTGTCATCGATTATAACGACACCATGGGCGGTGTTGATCGGGTGGATCAACACTTAGCAGACTACAACCTTCCAAGAAAGCGTGGAAAAAAGTATTACAAAAAAATATTTTTTCATTTATTAGATTTGGCACTGTGGAACTCTTTTGTGTTATATCGAAAAACTGGAGGAACAAAGTCAGCACTAGTTTATAGGTTGGATCTAATCAAACAGATCATGGAAAAATATCACCGCACGGAATTTTCTTCTAGAAAAGGACGACCTTCAAGCCAATCTACACCACTTAGACTGACAGGTCGTCATTTCCCTGAGTGTATCCCGGCAACCGAAAAAAAACAATTTCCAACTCGGCAATGTGGTGTATGCTGTAGAGTGCGTGATGCCCGCGGCAAAAAAGTTCGAAAGGAAACACGCTACTACTGCCCTATTTGTGACGTACCGCTTTGTGTTACACCCTGCTTTAGAGTATATCATACAGTTAGTACTATTTAGTTGATAAGATAAGCCACTTTTTTGTTATTGTTTTGTCAAGAACAGAATTAAAATGTTTTATTTTTTGTGAAAACACTTGTTTTTTTTTTTTTGAAACTTTGAAAAAACATATTTGGTAAGTCCTATTTGCAGATTTAACACATACCATAAAAAAAATCGGGCATTTTGGTCCTACTTTCCCAAATAAATTCGGTCGTGAAGAGGTTAATAAAGAACGATACATTTCATTTACAAAGTACATGAACAGAAAATTATTACTAAAAGTTTTTGTTCAGATAACACTGAATTTAAATTCTTAACAGGCAAAGGGATATTTCCTTATGACTATTTAGATAACTGGGAAAAATTAAAACAAGACCATTTACCTGAACAAGGAGATTTTTATAGTTCTCAAAGTAGTCAGGGGGTCTCTGATGCTGACTATATTCATGCATGCAATGTTTGGAACACTTTTAATATAAAAAATTTAGAAGAATATATGGAGCTATATTTAAAAACAGATGTTCTTTTACTTGCACATATTTTTGAAAATTTTCGTGCAACTTGTAAGTCAACCTACAAACTAGATGTTTACATTATATCACAACCCCTTCATTGGCCTTTGATTCTTTTTTAAAGACGACTAAAACCGAATTGCAATTACTAACAGATTCTGATATGTTGTTTATTGAACGGGGTATAAGAGGAGGAATTTCACAATGCTCCAATCGATATGGAAGGGCAAACAATAAATTTATGGGGAAATATTACAATTGTAATGAACCTACGTCTTATCTTATGTATTATGACGAAAATAATCTGTATGGAGCCGCAATGTCTGTTTCATTACCTCAAGCGAACTTTCAATTGGTTGATGATTTTTATCAAAATATAGATATTTTAAACTTACCCGATGATGGTCCCATTGGTTTTATATTTGAAATAGATCTTTCTTATCCTAAGGATCTTTTTGAATTACATAAAGATTTACCTGTTTGTGCTGAACTGCCACTTTCAAAGTCTAAAGTACCAAAGTTACTTATTACTTTATTTGCTAAGGAACGATATATCATTCATTATAGGAATTTAAAACAAGCTCTTCAACTTGGTTTAAAATTATAAAGATCTATAGGACGCTTGAATTTGAACAGGCACCTTATTATAAAAAAATTATTGAATTAAATACAAATTTAAGGAAGAAGAGTAACACTGAACATGATAAAAACTTCTATAAGTTAATAAATAATGCAAATTATAGGAAAGCTATGGAAAATGTGCGTAAATACAAAGATATAAAGCTAGTTACAAGACGGGGTGGTCGATACGGAGCCAACTATTACATATCAAAACCAAATTTTCACAGCAATTACAATTTTCGATAACGATATGGTTCTAATTGAAATGAGGGAATTAAATGTAACTTTTAATAAACTAATTTATGCAGGTTTTTTAATTCTTGATATCTCAAAGACAATAGTCTACGATTTTCATTATAACTATATTAAAAAAAAAATTAATGATCGTGTTAAAATTACTCTACACCGACACTGATTCGTTAATTTACCATTTTACGGTTGATAACGTATACAATCATATTAAAGAGGATACTGAGAAATTCGATACTTCAGACTATGATGAAGGAAATCCTTATGGTATACCTTTAAAAAATAAAAAGGTGACCGGTTTGACGAAAATGACGAAAATAATGGAAAAATCATGACTAAATTTATTGGACTGCGTTCAAAAATTCACTATGGTCGTTTCTGGCAATCGTTATGAATCGACCTTTGTTGACAAAGCCACTATGGTCATTTCTGGCACATCGTTATGAATCGACCTTTGTTGACAAATCCACTATGGTCGTTTCTGGCAAATCGAGCTAAAGTTTCTACTGGTCTGAAAATTGAATTACCTGCTAATTGTTATGGTCGAATAGCGCCTAGATCTGGTCTAGCCATAAACCACTTTATAACTGTTGGAGGTAAGAAAGTAAAAAAGAGTTGTGTTTTATAGTACTAATTATTTTTTTTTCTCTTTTACAGCAGGTGTTATTGATGAAGATTATAGAAGAGAAGTACAAATAGTTCTATTCAATCATGCTCTCACAGATTTCCATGGATAGGCTGGCGATCGAGTTGTTCAGCTAATTTGTGAAAAAATTTTCCATCCATGTCTCTTAGAAGTTACAACAACAACTCTTTCAGAAACCGAACGCGGTGAAGGGGGGTTTAGATCAACTTCCTTAAATTAATCAAATAACACACATAATATTTTCTGATTCTAGTCCTCGAGTTCGAATGTATTTATCGAATTTATATTATAATTAAAAAATATTATAACACTTTTCTGCTTAACCTAAGTCTATTTTAAAAAACCTGTTAAGTGGTAGGTGTAATTTAGTACTACTAAATTCATATTTATATAAAAAGTTATTACATTTACTTTCTTTTAGAAAAAAATTGTTTAATATAGACATATTTACAGCTATATCTTAGGATTAAATAGTAACTTAAGTCTCTTTAAAAAAACTGTTAGGGAGTATGAACTTTTAAATTCTTTCATTATTTATTTTCATATCATTTTTCATATATTTTTTATGGCTTAGGTGTAATTTAGTACTATTAAATTCATATTTATATAAAAAGTTATTAAAATAATTATTTTTTTTAGAGAAAAAAGTTGTTTAATATGTATATTTACCGCTATAAGTAGTAGTAATTTAAGTTCAAATTTAGTCATTTTTATTTAATAAAAGTTCTTAGAAAAAGTACAAATTTTTTATTTTTTATATTTATTTACCTAAATAACGACAACTATTAAATTCATATTTTATATAAACAGTTATTAAAATCCCATTAGTATGTTTTTTATACAACTATTAGATATTGTGCAAACGTAATAAGTTTTTAAACTAATAGAAAAATAGATATAGACACATTAGAGTTACCAGAGTCATGTAAACAATTAATTTATATGCAGTATTGCAAGAATCATATTGATTGCGATGAGATAAAATTCTTTACCTTATTTGTTTAGAAGAAAACTATATATCTAACATATACATATGCATTTTTCATAATAAGAAGTGTCAACACACTTGATTTATTCTTCTTCTTGAGAAAAAAGTTATCTATTTATGACCTATTAAGCTTATATATATTTTTTGCTTAACTGCTTCAAAATAATTAGTTTGAATAAGTAAACGGATTGAAACAGTTTGTTATATCAAACAGCATTCATCAAAGTGTGTACGATATTGGTCGCTTTAAAATAAATTTACAGTGTCCAGTATGTGGTTTGGAAACTACAAAATGGTGTGATTGGAAATTAAATTTCCGATTTAAACGGTGTAAAAGGTGTTTCCAATTGGTACCACACCTACAATCTGCCTAAAAATACTGTAAATTGACTAATAGTACTACTGGAGAACATCTTGGATGGCATAAATGTATCCCCTTCGGATCTCCCGAATATAATGAAATAATTACTTTTGGTTATGTGTTATCCTATAAAAATGTATTTTTTATATAAGTTAAATAAAGATAATAGTACGTTTTAATAATTTTATTTACTATAAAGGTTTTAGAAACTAAAATAAAAAATTGTTAAAAATATTTATGTTAGGAGACAATTAAAAAATAACTTTTACATTAAACCATTTTTTTGCAAATATTTACGGTGTATCCTACAAAAATGTATTTTTTTTATGTAAGTTGTTTAAAGATAATAGTACGTTTTAATAATTTTATTTGTTATAAAGGTAGTTCTTGTAGAAACTAAAATAGAAAACATAGTGTTAATTATAATATATTGTTTTTATATTCAGCATTTAATTCTTAGAACAATACAGTCATGACATAGATTATATATTTTTTGGGTGAAAAATCGAATTCTCTATACAATTTTAGATTTATTTCTATTGTTCACTTTTCTGAAAAATACACACATCTTGATGTAATAAAATAAGTATTGTCTTCTTATTTCTGTTAAAATAATACTTCTTAACCCTTTTTCCTCTATTACATGCCAAATTGTATTAAGCTGACACTTGGAACAATAATCCATTATTCTTTTTCGAGGTGTAATTTGATGAGTAGAATTATTACGTCCAATGACTAAATTTAGTTGAACTATACGAGGTTGAAATGGTATACATTTTGTTTCCCTCCAGCAACCACTACATAAATAAGTAACATTCATGATACCATTTGTTAGCACAATACCTAATGTTTCTATGACTGTATATTTATGATGATAATATACAATTTTGAAATATTAAAGAGTTGCATTTGAATTGATATTAAATGTTTTTTCTTCTCTTAATTTTCTATTATTTTTTCTACATGTTGACAATCGAATAACTATTTTTGAAGAGTGTTTCTTTTCGTTCAAAACAGTCCTTCAGATTTACAAAAATTTTCGCTTGATCTTTTAATTGTTGCTCTAAATCTCTTTGCCATTGTTTCAAATCATTATCTAATTGATAGATTTCATGTCTCAGATCCATAAAATTATTTTTAAAATTTGAAATTTCTTTTTTATAATCTGCAGTTAATACATATGATACGTTGTTTTTTTCTCTTGACAAATTTGCAGTGTTGCTGTTAGATTTGTTCTTAATAAATATTTTTCTGATTCCAATTAAATATTTTCTTTGAGCAGACTAATATGTTTGGTATAATTTACGGAATTAGTTAAATTCTCAGCAATGTTTTCATATTCTTGATTTTTTTCCATGGATATATTATTGACAGCTTGTTCATTATCATATAATTCCATGTAATTGTCAAGTGATTTAATACATTCCTGATACAAGATTAAACTGGTATTATAAAGTGAATGGTAGTCTTCTAATAAATATTCATAATTTTACTTTATATTGGTTAGATGTGGTGGTAGTGTTGTTCGTACTTAGAACAACAGCAGCAGTAAAAAAATAGTTTAACAATAGATATTTATAGAACATTTTTTCCTAAACGTTATTTTATAGAATGATGTTAACTATTAAACGGCTAAGAAGTTAATAAACTTCTTAGCAGTTAATGTTTTTATTATATGTATGTATATGTCTCCGATTATAGAGAGAGGGAATTTTTTTTCTTAGTTCATACTTTCTAATTTCTAAAAATAATATTATGAAGTAACACTTTTTCATTTTAATAAACTTTTACGTAAATAAAGATTTTATTTACATTATATTTAGAGCCTTGGAAAACCTATAAATTCTTATGATAGTTAATTTTTTATTTTATTTTAAAATGGAAATTGAAGAACTGAACTTTATTTGTTTAAAATGTGGTTGTCAAGTTAAAAAAATATAAAAATAGTTACTATAGAGCTGGAGTTAGAATACTGAAATATTGCAAATACTGCTTAATTAATTATGTATATGGTAAAAATACCATAATTTCCATGATTCTATTAACTAGTAAATAACACAATATAGGTATGTGAGGATGGAGAAAAAGATTAATAACTATCTGGAGTCAAAAAGTTAAATTTGATATTGGAAATATTCCAAACATTATCAATAAGTACAGATTTTTTAAAAGAATTATATGTAATGTCACTAGCTAAGTTATAAAAGTGTATTGTACTCTTTTGGTATTCATTGTTTTTTACTTTGAAAAAACTTCAACTCCCATTTAAATATGTAGTATAGATATTAAATTAGAATTGACTTCCCTTCTAATAAATTATTGATACAATAAATCAATACCTATTTTATCAGTCTAAAAACTAACATTCTATATATATCAAGCATGGATTTGGTTGAATTAGATGTGTTTATTGACATTCAGGGATATAATTGCTCTTTTGGTTATGTTCCCAAAGAGTTAGCCATTTATGATGGTATTCGTTGTACAAACTATTTATTTAAACCACCATTCTCAAGACTGATGTTATCTGCTGAAGATCAAAAATTGGTCGATTGGTCAGAACTATACCATCGTTTATGTTGGGAGAATGGAGTTGTTGAAATAAATGATGTAGCTAACATTTTGAAAGACGTATTAAAGATTTACCAAACTTCATATCGAATTTATGCTAAGGGAAACTCAAAACTGATTTTTTTAAAGAAATTCTTAAATGAGGAATACATAAACAACATTCCAATTAAACTAGAACCTAAATTAAGTCGATTTAAGAAGATTCCAGAGTGTTATTTTCATAAAAATATTAATCCATGGCATTGTGCATTAGCTAACGTAAAATTAATATATAATAATAGAAATTGTTGGAAATAAAAAATCGTTGGTTAGATATCTTAGGATTAAATAGTAACTTAAGTCTCTTTTAAAAAAAACTGTTAGGGAGTATGAACTTTTAAATATAATTTCTTTCATTATTTATTTATTTTAACAAATATTTAATTTGCATATATTTGTTATAACATAGGTGTAATTTAGTACTATTAAATTCATATTTATATAAAAAGTTGTTAAAATTATTTTTTTTTAGAAAAAAAACTGTTTAATATATACATATTTACAGCTATATCTTAGAATTAAATAGTAACTTAAGTCTCTTTAATTTTTTTTTTATATTTATTTACCTAAACAACGACGACTATTAAATTCATATTTTGTATAAAAAGTTATTAAAATCCCATTAGTATTACGTATAAATTATTACATTCTCCAATGCATCTACTCAACAGCTTATCACTTTAAATTTGACCTTTCTTATCTGCTTTGCTGACCTCTCTCTCGAAATTCGTATTTTATTTATTTTATATTAAAAAGTTATTAAGTATTCGTATAAATTATTACATTCTCCAACACATCTACTCAAGAGCTTATCACAATAAATTTGACCTTTCTTATCTGCTTTGCTGACCTCTCGAATTTAATGTTATTTGCAAGTATTTTCCTTTATACTATATATATATATATATATATATATATATATATATATATATATATATATATATATATATATTGTAACATTCATTTTTTCCTAGATTTTAAGACCATGTAATGTTACTGATTTTTCCATTTCAAATTGTACTTATTTTTCATTTTTGTATCGAACGGTATATTAAACAGAGATTCCAAGACGTTCGGTATATATTGTGTTGTGCGGGTTCCTGACCGAACCTCTCGCTACGCCGCGATTGGTGAAATGTTTGATCCGCAGTTTTGATTGGAGCGTCGTGATATTACCGGCAAAAGTCGCACGATTATTTAAGGCTCCGCAGAGCTTGAAAAAGAGGTTGTTTTCCATCTAGCCGCAACCAGGCAGTACCATCAAGCCGCTGCCGGGCTGTTTTCCATCTAGCCGCAGCCAGGCAGTACCGTCTAGCCGAGAGGCTATTTTCCATCTAGCCGAAGTAGGCTAATTTTCATCAGAGCCGCTAAGTAAAAGTACCAGTTTCCTAAATAAAAGCCGTAGTGGGTTTTCTAAGTGTTTGTTAAGAAAAAGTGTGAAATCGGGCGTAGTCCCATCAAAACAGGAATAAGAACAGTAAGTCAACAAAACTTCCTTCAATAGACTTATCCCGGAGTAGTGCCTTAACTACAATTTAAAACAGACTAAAAAGTGAAGTGTAAAGCACGACTTTTCGTCTTCGGGGGTTATAATAGTTTAAAATTTTAATGTAACAACTACTAGTTAGGCTAGAATTTTTTTATAAAAACTGCAAAGGTTAGAACTTTTTTAATTTTTTTAAAATCATGAATAAATTTTCTTTTTGTTGATTAAAGCTAGTGTCTCACTGAATACCTATTTCTCTTTTCAGGATAAGTTGTACTAGACTAATTCTTTTTAGTAATACCCATAAAACCCTTCAGCATTTTTCCATTTTTTTAGCTGAAGTTAGATCCTTTCTATTTTAAAATGGATGGTGCCCAAAAAACTTGTACAACTGAAGCTTTTTAAAAATAGAAAAAAATTCCAAAAAGACGTAAGACAATTATCTCTTACCCATATCTCTCTACCAAGGAAAATTGAGCTAGTGTTTCTTTAATTTCTTTAGTTCCTTTAAAATCAGGTTTCACTCAATTCATTATCAGAAATTAAAGCGGGGCTGCAAGAAAATTGTGCTCAAGCTTGGGGCGTCTAATATTCAAAAGTTACAAAATGACGCAGTGTACGTGGGGCGCAATTAAACACTTTTTCATAGGCTACAAAATGACACCACAACGTGCAGGCAAGTTTTCAAAAGTTACAAAATTGCGCTCAAGCGTGGGACAAACAACTTCTCACAGGGTACAAAAAAAGATGCCTCAAACAGAAAACACCCTTTTCATACGCTACAAAATAGCGCTGTCAACGCGGGGCTTTTGGAATTTTATTTTTTAAAGGGTTCAGTGTACTAGCTTTCGAACAAAGTAAAAGCTCTAACTTTGCAGATATTTTTATTTCATAATACTTATTAAACGAAACTACACTATAGCAGTAAGACAAAAGCAGGAAATTTGTAGAATTTTTTTATTTCAATTTATCTGATATAGATATTTGAATTTTGTTGTTGACTCTAAGATAAGAGATCCCTGTTTTTTTCTTAAAAGCTAGCTTTATAGTTCAGATTAGCAGATGTGTTGGTCGACTTTAATTTTGCACTGATTATTTTGCGGTTAACCGAACAAAAAACTGTTCTTTCTTATCACCGATGTTTTGCATGAATATTAAAAATACTTTGCTGATATACGAAACGGTATTTGGAGATTTTTTTGTTGAAAATTCTTAAGATATCTTAATAAAAGAGTTTTAATACAAGGCGATACTTAGAAATTTTTTTTGAAATTGTTGAAGATTTTTTAATGTTTAGTAAAAAAGTTTACATATTTTAACTGCCTTTACATATTTTGATTTTATTTAGACTATTGGGAGCACAGGAGAAATATTTTTATGATTTTTTAAACAATTCTTTTAAATTGTATTCATTTATCATGGAAGCCTTTAATTTTAAAAGTCAATCACCTACTGGAAAATGAATTAGACTATGAACTGAAAATCCGTCGTACTTTCTCAGAACGTCCGGTCGTGGATAAAAGAAAGATTCTAACGAGGATCTTAAGTAAAGAAATATTCCAATAGATCAGATTGGACTTAATAGTTACAAAAAGTTTCTGATTTTTTTTAGGTCTAATAAAAACGCTCCTTCTCAAATTAAAACTCCTGCTTCTCCAAATGGTCACATGTCTCCTTTATTCGTGCATAAATATTTAGATAATGGACCGCATATAAAGATAGATCTATTAGGTACCCATTTCTCGGCTTTATTTGACTCTGGTGCAAATGCCTCCGTTATAGGTCAGAATGGTATTAAAATTTTAAGTCGTTTAAGTATAAAAATATGCCATGTCAAAAATAGAAGTGTTACCACTGCAGATGGCAGCTGTCTAAAAGTTTTAGGTACGGTTGAGTTGCCGCTAGTCTGCAATGGTCATTGTTTTAGTAATCCCAGCTCTAGTAGTACCTTCTCTATCACATACTTTGGTTTTAGGATGTGATTTTGCACAAAAATTCGCAATTTTAGTAAATTTTAAAGATAATTCGTGGTATCCACAGTCCCTAGAAGTCAACTCTCAAACAAGTTTTAAAGATTGTCATTCAGAAAGTCCTTTAGAAAACCTTTTCTCGCGTCCATGTACCCTAGATGATCTCTCGCGGACGGAACGCTTGAAGGCAGAAAAAGTAATAAGCTCTTTCAGAGAAATAAGTAGTAAAGATAGGTTAGGCCGAACGAATAAAATCACCATGTCTATAGATACGGCTGATGCCAATCCTGTAAAGACAAGGCCCATCGCCATGTCTCCGAACATGTCAAAAGTATGAATAAGGAGTTAGACGAAATGTTGAAACTCGGAGTGAAATCGTCTATGCTTTGACGGAAGAAAGCTCAACGAGGTCAGCAAATTTGATAACTATCCATTACCGAACATCGACAGAATTTTGTAAGGAGTTAGACGAAATGTTGAAACTCGGAGTGATATCGTCTATGCTTTGACGGTAGAAAGCTCAACGAGGTCAGCAAATTTGATAAGTATCCATTACCGAGAATCGACAGAATTTTGACATCACTCAGGAATGCTAAGTATGTATCTTCGATAGACCTTAGAAAGGCTTTCTGGCAAATTCCTTTGGACAAATCCTCTAAGGAAAAGACCGCTTTTGCAGTAGTAGGCCGAGGTCTATTTCAGTTCGTCACTATGCCGTTTGGTCTAAAGAACGCTGCTCAAACTCAGCAACGTTTAGTGGACGCTATATTTGGTCCGAAATATGAGCCACATATTTTTACCTATCTCGATGACATTTTAGTAACATCGGAAGACTTCAAATCGCATATTCGCTTACTTAAAGAAGTAAAAGATAAATTGAAAGAGGCCGGACTGACGATAAATTTGAGCAAATGTGATTTTTTCAAAACTTCTCTAAAGTTTTTAGGCTATATTGTAGGCTCAAATTCCTTGCGTACCGATCCGGATAAAGTAGCAAGCATGGTTAACTATGCGAGACCTACTAATACTACAGAAGTTAAGCGCTTCGTAGGAATGTGTTCATGTTACAGACGTTTTATCGAGAATTTTTCTACCTTGTTGTCACCTATTAATGATCTTTTGAAAGGACGAAAAAAAGGACAATCGATAGATTGGACAAAGGCAGCCGAAGAATCTTTTATAAAGATTAAAGAGCTATTGGTTTCAGCTCCCATTTTATCCCAACCAGATTTTTCCCAACAGTTTTATATTTCTAGTGATGCTTCTAATACCGGTTTAGGGGGCGTCCTAACACAGAAAATCAATGGCGAGGAAAGAGTGATAGCGTATGCCAGTAGAACTTTAGCAAAGGCTGAACGTAACTATTCGGTTGTTGAAAAAGAATGTTTAGCCGTACTCTTTAACATCGAAAAGTTTCGACCTTACATCGAAGGTGTTCCTTTCACGGTCATAACAGATCATTATAGTTTATTGTGGCTTAATTCTATTAAAAACCCTAGTGGCAAACTAGCACGTTGGGCGATTAGGCTGAGACAACATGCGTTTAAAAATGCGTTTTGATATCTTAAAGTTTGTGAGGACTTGTGAAATATGTGGAGCGCAGAAATCTCCAAATACACTACCTATGGGACTGATGGGAAAAGAGAAAAACGGTTAATTACCCTTTTCAAGTCATAGCAGCTGATCTAGTAGGTCCATTTCCACGTTCAAAACAAGGAAATAGATGACTTTTCGTAATTTCCTGCTGGTTTACAAAGTATACCATGCTATTTCCTTTGAAAAGCTCTAAAGCTGGACATATAGAGAGAATTTTGGAAAATAATGTCTTTCTAATCCACGGAGTTTCATCGCTTTCGAGATGCGATAACGGTACTCAGTTTACTTCTGAGTGTTTTAAGAGCTTAAGTGGGACATATAGTTTTAACATCCGTTTTAATCCCGTGTACACCACAAGACACGAAGTAACCGGGTTTACACCGTCTTTCTTAGTTTACGGCAGACAGATACCTCTATCTGGATCGTATTATAAAAATTTTGGGTTTAGATGTCAATGTTGACAGCGAAACAATTCCGGGTAACAGGGGTGCGTACGCCGAAAGTTTAAAGGGTTCAAAAGATATTTTCACCGACGTGCGTAGTAGGATACATAAGGCTTATGAACGGAACAGTAAGTCTTACAACCTTAGAAAAAGGGGATTTTGCCTTTAATATAGGTGATCACGTTTGGCGAAAAAATAAAATTCTTCCCAGTGCAGCAGATAAATTCACATCTAAGTTGGTACCTAAGTATGTGCATTGCGTGATTAGAGAAAATATTTCAGATTTAGTTTATGGTTTAGTTAATTTAGATGGGACTAAAATAGGACGATGGCATATTAAAGACTTAAAACCATTCAACGGACCTAACCCTAATGAAAGTTTGTCAGAAGGAGAATAATTTATATTTACATTATCTTAATTGCTAAAAATTTTTTTTTGATGTTGCTCTGTAGAGGTGACGACCTCGTTTTTTTTGACTGTTATAAAAGTTGAGCAGAGAATAGCTTACTTTTATTGTTTAATGCTAAGGTTTTTGGGTATTGGCCATATCCCAAACTTAGGTTGATTGTGGGTGATGTTTAGCATCGACTCAGCTGTTGCGAGCTTGCGAAAGAGTCACACTCAGGATATATCATAAAACTGGTATGTCGGTGGTCGCGGGATTTGATTTGCTTATGACCCCAAATAATATCCAGTTCTTGACACTTGGAAGCGAAATTTTGATTAGAGGCAATCCAAGGTGATATTGAGTTAGGACAAGCGCAAGATGTAGCTCGTGTAGTGTGATGTAGAGTCAATATTTTTTATGAGCAATTTCAAAGTTTGTTACCCGAGTGGGTGTATTTTTATTACCTTAGTGGTATATGTTGGGTGCAATTAAGAGTAAATTGATTTTGGTTTATCCTGTAAGTCTAAGACTTGGATTATTTTGGTTTAGATCTTCTTCTGAATTGACAAACTGAGGGTATTTTCTATTTTTTTCAGAGCCGTTTAAACGTTACCTTTGAGTCACTAATTTTTTAAAAAAATTTTTTTTTGCATGGACTCATAGGCGTATGTTGAGTTTTTTCGGTTTACTATCAGATGGATAGAAAATTGAAGTTCTGCAGGAGAACTAAAGGCTGATCATTTACAGGAGATGAGAGCAGAGTAAGACAGTCCGTTTCACAAAGAAATGATCAAAATCTGATACCGAGATGAGAACCTTGTCAAGAGAGGCTAAGCGCAGTGAAGGAAGATTCCTAACCGAATTTTTAGATTTCCAAGAGGTAATCTAGAAGTTCGGGCTGACAGAAAACGGTTATGCCTGATACCTGTAGCAGTTTCTTCTAGAGGCTATTGTCTAGGGAGACGATTAACACCATGATCGAATATGTTAGCTGTCAACGATGTTTTCTTCTTGTTTCTGATTAAGCTGGAAAAGCTCTTGTCGTCTTCAAAAGTTTTGTTGCGTTGCCACCGAAAAATTGAGCAATTTTTGCTTCCTGTAGCTTTTCAAGCTCAGTTTCGTTTTTTGGAAATTTCCGTAAGAAGCTTGGTTAAGTCAACCTTGTAAACCTTTTAGGTTGTATCCCATGAGTGATTTGTTTTTACAGGCTGTGATGCACCGGGTGCTAACAGATGCCGTTACGACGTTTGGCAGGGAGTTAGTCTTCCTGAGGAACAGACTGATTGGAAGGGTAGTCTATGGGGGGTGAACGTTTGACCTTTGGGACCTTTAGGGGTTTTGTTACCCAATGGTTATTTCTATTTGAACCAAAGGAGAGCCTAGCTACTGTAGTCGACCTCAGCTCCAATTAGCCTATTAGTGGTGACAGGCTGTTGGCAGTAGTGTGTTTCGGAACACCCTATTGATTAATTTTTTTTTTTGACTTATGGTGGTGTGGTAGACACCGTTTTAGTTTAGTGGATGCTATAATCTACTCCCTTTTGTTGGTGGACACCAGGGTCACCAATTCTGTATTTTATTGTCTCCACCATTCAGTATATCGTGGTGAGGTGTTTGTCTCCTGTTATGTGGGATGGATTGAATGCTTTTTCGTTGTTGTTCTAGGGCGAGACCAGTACACGAGGGTTCTTCATGCAACTTGAAGAGGCGCAATGCTGGTTAAGTTTTATATCTCAGTAGTAGCCACCCTGAGGAATGACGGAGGGCGTTTTTTTCTGGCTCATGTTTCTAGGCAGATTTGTCACTTTGGTGCGATGTGCCGAAGATTTGATTAGCTTTTGCTAAGAGCTTTCACCAAGCTCAGTATGGAGTTATCGTAACCAAGAGTTTGGGATTTGAACTCCTGAATGTACTTCTGTATATATTTCTGTATATATTTCTGTATATATTTCAGTGTATGTTGGTTGCCTGAGGGCATGTGCTCAAAATGCGAGATTTTGAGTCGTTTTGCTTATGGACTCCCATATATAGGATTATGACTTTAGGGAGGTCCTATTTCGAGACTTGCTGTCTCATATAGTTATGTTGGGAATGTTTCCTTGAATGTTAGTTGTGCGCAGACTAATCATTCTGTTCTTAGTGAACATTGCTTTTTGAAGCAGGATCATTCAGTTTGGTGAATTTTAGCTTTTATAGCTATTCACTGTGTTTAGAGTGAATTTTAGCTTTTATAGCTATTCACTGTGCCTATAGTGGTATTGTTAGCTGTTATAGCTGCTCACTATGTTAATGGCGAGATTGTTCTTTTAGAACGCAGACTTTGTGTAGTCGAGGACTATTTACAGAGTGTTTTCTTGGCGAGGAGCCGAGGCTTTTTTCTGGCGATGTACCAGAATGTTTTCTGGCGAGGAGCCGAGGTGTTTTCTGGCGATCAACCAGAGCGTTTTCCCTGGCGACTTTAGCATGTCTGGATGTCTTAGGACGTCGACATTGCGTTATAGAGTGCGATTATCTGGCGATATACCAGAGTGTTTTGTTGGCGATAAGCTGACGTGTTTTCTGGCGATCAACCAGAGCGTTTTCCCTGGCGATTTTTGCATGTCTGGATGTCTTAGGACGTCGACATTGCGATATAGAGTGCGATTATTTTCTGAGTGCGACTAGTAGTGATACTAGATTTAGAATGTTCTCTTAGCGATGAGCTAGAGCATTGATAGCGATTTTTCCCGAGCGTTTGTCTGGATATTTATCCAGATATTTTTTTTTTTTGGCCTTGTGCTAAATGGTCTGACAAGACTTTTTCTTTTTAGTGTAAGTGTTTGCACTAGAATCATTTTTTTATTTTTTTCTTTATTTAAGAATTTTTCTAAATTTCTTTTGCTGAAATAGAAAATTTTCTGACAATCCTTAAAACTATTTTAAGGGGGGGTGTTCATATTTTTGTTTCAGTTCACTTTTTGATTTAGACAAGAGTCTAGACAAAGTTATATTTTTTTTGGTAATAATAACAGAGCTGATTCTTTTGTATAAGAAGACCGCGACTGTTACTTTGAACAGGTATTTCTTATGTTCATGCAAGGATTTTTATTTACTTTTTGATGTACTCAACCTTAGTGCTTAATTAAGTTAAGTCTAGTTATAAGATTCTTGTGTACATGCAAAGATTTTTATTTAGTTTTCATTGTACTTAATATTAGTGCTTAATTGAATTAAGTCTAGTAGTAAGGTCCGAAGTTTGTAATTTGTTTTAAGTTCTGACCTTAGTATTAAGTGATAGTGTACCACTTTGTACCTTTTCATAAATAGCCTAAGTTTAATAGACTAGTGTAGTCTATTTCTTTTTGGAAGGGGGTAAATGTAACATTCATTTTTTCCTAGATTTTAAGACCATGTAATGTTACTGATTTTTCCATTTCAAATTGTACTTATTTTTCATTTTTGTATCGAACGGTATATTAAACAGAGATTCCAAGACGTTCGGTATATATTGTGTTGTGCGGGTTCCTGACCGAACCTCTCGCTAC
>CM032446.1:86344229-86345280 GCA_019049505.1 Pachyrhynchus sulphureomaculatus | reverse complement strand
TCTTACAGAAAAAATATATTTTTATTTAAAATATTACAACATTGCAAAATTCTTTCATTTTTCCCTTTATTCGTCTTTAGAACTATTTTCTTTCGGTTGTATCTCTTCCTTTGAAATAAAAAAAAAATTTTGCATAGCTGAAATTGGCATATCGACAAAGAGAGTGAAAAGCGTCCCAAATATGTATACCAATACCAAGTCACCCATAAAGACAATAATCTAAAAAATAACTAAGATTTAGAGACGCAAATATGCTAAGAAATTCATTTTTTATGATATTTTTTTTTATTTTGGGCTTATGAGTTTTCTTTAAGCTATCTACTTTAGTATTGACAACAACCCCTTCTCAAGATGGAGGGGTAGCTAAAAGTTTGGACATCCTCTTGACCATAGGTGAGTAAAGTGAATCAACGACATGAGAATGAAAAGCTCAACGGAAAAAACCCTGCAGAGTACGTCTACGAACATCGCTAATACAATATATAAGATAAGGTGGTAAAGCGAAGTAGTAAAGAAGCTGTAGGGCTTTTCAGCTCGTAAACCAGAAAATGTTTGTTCTCTGATTTCTAAAAAAAAGATGATTTAAAATTTATACCTTCAGTATTAAAAGCGCATATGGGGTAGGTAAGTATACAAAACACAGTTAAGGAAATAAAACGACCATAGCTACTAACCAGAGGCTTTGGCCAGGTATAGAATAGTATACAGTAGACTATGTCTATATTTAAAATTAAGAAGTTGGATTTAATCTAAATTAAACTGATTATTAGTATTCCGTACGGAACACTTATAAGATGACTTCGGTGTCTGTCTGTCTGTCTGTCCGTCTGTCACACCCTATTTTCTCTGAAACTGTTTGTCATAGAAAGTTGAATTTCGGTAATAATAAAGGAATTGATGGCCTCATCAGAGCCATGTACTCTTGAAAGTTAAATTTTGACTTAAGGGGTTAGTTTTAGGGGGTGAAATCGAAAGCGAAAAAAAAAATTTTTACTGAGTCATCGAGTGCGGTGTCAAATAAAAGCTTGTGAAAACACGAGTAAAATATATA
>CM032446.1:86329229-86339229 GCA_019049505.1 Pachyrhynchus sulphureomaculatus | reverse complement strand
AGCTTTGCACCAAGATTACAATGTCAAACTACGACTTTTTGACAGAACTCGTTTTTCAACTAAATTTTAAGGCCTAATTTTTTTTTTCTTAACATTTAGTGAAATATCAACTAATAAATAAGTACATAAGAAAACGTATGTGGAAAAACAGTTGCTTGTCATTTTTGGGAAAAATAATTGAAAAAAGTCAGTTTCATCGAATCTTTTCGAACCTTGGTGTATAAATCTAAAACTGCAATACGATCATTTTTTCTTTATAACTTTTTTCGATATTTTCAATAAAAATATGATTTTTTCACATTTTAAAGTTTAAATGTCAAATTTGACAGGCAAGGCATGTGACCTCAGGACTTAATTTGGGTGTAATCCTAGACATAAAATATACACTAACATATTTCGGAGTTAAATTTTCAAAAACCTTATAATAAAAATTTTTCCCATATGGTGCAAACTTTATGAATGGCACTATATATATATATATATATATATATATATATATATATATATATATATATATATAGATATACATATATATATATAGATACATATATATATATATATATATATATATATATATATATATATATATATATATATATATATATATATATATATACATATATATATATATATATATATATATATATATATATATATATATATATATATATATATATATATATATATATATATCTATATATATATATATATATATATATATATATATATATATATATATATATATATATATATATATATATATATATATATATATATATATATATATATATATATATATATATATATACATATATATATATATATATATATATATATATATATATATATATATATATATATATATATATATATATATATATATATATATATATATATATATATATATACATATATATACACATATATATACACATATATATGAGTGAAGTCTCCCTTGGGCGGACAGCAACGGGACCGACCGAAAATGTCCGTTCAAGAGGAGTGTCCGCTTAAAAGAAATACAAAAAAAAAAAAATCGTTTTCGTTTTTTTTTTTTTAATAAAACCTGTAATTAAAGAATTTGGGACTTTTAAAAACGTATAGTTATGTATGTATATATTTTTAAAATAAACAAAAAACTGAAAACTTAAGGAAAAAACAAAGATTTGTTACCTTTAGATGCATAAAAAATATAATAAGATAGAGTTATTCATATGATATGAAAGGTCATTTTAATGACGCAAAAATTCATATACTGTTGTTTGTCTCCTCTTTTTCTTTAAAATGGCGTCCACAAATCGTATTTCTAATTTGGTAAGAAGCTCTAAAGACTCTGCATGTCCGTGATTTTCGGCAAAAATTTAAAGCTGCTGTATTCAGTGGCGTAATTTTCTTAATTAACTCAAAGGTGTACAAGCAGTTTCAATGGTTACTATCAGGTGTTTTAGTATTAGAGTTAGGTAATAAATTTTAAAATTTTTTATAATTCCCTGGTCAAATGGTTGACAAGATAATGTACAGTTAGAGGACAGGAACAAGATTTTTATATTTTTCAAGCGGATGTCTTTTGGATGTGATCCTGTATTGTCTAAAAATAACAAAATGTTTTTTTTTCTTTTGTCATTTTCCAAATTTTCCAAATTTCTAAACCTCTCTTTGGGATATTTACTACCAACACATTTTTCTTTTTTTAATGTTAGCGTTTTGTTGGATAGAACCCTAAAATACAGGCCTGTCTTATCGGCATTATAGATGTCTCTCAGTGAATATCCCTTAATTAAAGAAGGGCATTTTTCCCAGAATGATGAAACATCTTCAGCAATAACCGAAGCTCCTTCTCCTGAAATCGCTTTAACACTTATGTTGTGGGGGATTCTAAATTTATTAGTCCAACCAGAAGAAGTACTGAATGTAAAATGTCCCAGAGACTCGGCTATTTCTTTTGCTTTGCATCGTATTACCGGGCCTGAAAAAAACATTAACAATAAATTTTTTGCATTTTTGTCACGACAAGCCTACTGATACTCTCACCTCTTTTATCCATTCTTTGAATTGATATGAAAAGAAAATCAACACACTAATTCCAGAAAACCTTATCTAAAAAAAATAATTCATGTGCATACCTGTCAAAGGAATCCCCTTATGGCGAGCTGTTATAAACCAGTTATAACACAACTTGTCAATTTTGGTACCATCACCAGTCCAAAAGTTTCTTTTTTCATTCAAATTGCTGTTCCACATCCACTTGTTTAGAAGGATTTCTTTATGTTTAATGTTATGAGCAGCTTGTGTTTTTCCGATATTAAAACGCTTCGATAAGTCCCTTACACTTAACTTTTCCTTATTGTCAACTTCAGCAATCTCAATTTTTTGTTCAAACGTGAGAATTTTTCTGTTTGGAGTCATTTCTACAATGAATATGTCGCCCACTGTGTCCCTTTTTTGCATAGGCATCAGACTAATATTAAATCCCCGCGTGTACCGAAAAATTAAAGTTGGTAAATCCCCGGTTTACTCGGGGAAGTCTCTCAGTGAAGGCAGGCAGCGACATTAGCGCGCGGCGCGATTGGGAAACGCAACAGCGATACTCGCCACAAACAAATGAGACAAGGCGTTTATTTTTTATTGTTTTTTGTCCGGTTAAGAAAGCATGTCCGTTCAAGAGAATGTTCGTCCAAGAGGGAGTTAACACAATGCCAATTATATAAGAGTCGGTCGGGACCATGAGAAACTGTCCATTAATCGGAGGTGTCCGGGTAAGAGGGGTGTCCGCGAAAGGGAATTTCACTGCATATATATATATATATATATATATATATATATATATATATATATATATATATATATATATATATCTATATATATAATAATGGGAACCTTCTACAGACAAATATCTGAGACGTTTGGGCCAAATGTTGTAAAAAGTATGAAATTATATGATAATATTAATAGAAAATTGCATCTCAAAGAAACAAACGAATATTTCTAGTAGAATGCCGTCGTACAAAAGTAACACCCCGTTTTCTTGAAGACAACATAAAGAGACTGTGGAGAATTCCACAAAGTATATCAAACAATAATATAACCAGGCTGGAAAACATAACACAACAGGTAACAACCAATTTCCATAAGTTATGTATTTCTGACACTAATCGGTACATAATAAGACTCGAGTGATCATTGGATGAGCTATTACAGGACCTTAGGACTCAATTACCATTTCATATTTTTGATGATTTCATTTTTATTCAACATAATAAATATAAATTTTTATTCAATAAAATTTAAAAAAACAATATTAAAAAAAAGGATTTTTAAAAAAGAAATTTCATGAATTTAATATAGGAAAAGACAAGTGGATAAAAAATATTTCTAATGTAGAAATACCACCTAATGTAAAAGGGTTTCTAGCCCTTGGTCCCAAGCTTAGTCTCACTATATCTTACAAAGATATAAACATGTTTAATCTACTGTCTGAGGTAGAGGAATTAATTCACTATGTCCCCCCACAAAAACAAGATTACATTGGTGCAAGGGCTGTAAACCTAATTACTAACTATATAATATCACATAAAGACAAAACTTCTATCACTCATAAATTAGAGAAGGAAACAAACATTTTCTTAAAAAACCATCCCGATTTACTGATTACTAGGTCTGATAAAGGCAATGTTACTGTTGCTATGTCAAAAACTTACTATCTTGAGAAATCACATTCCCTACTTCAAGATGACAGTACCTATGAAATAATACAACACGATCCCACTTCAAAAGTAGAAATTAAATGCAATAAATTAATTAAATCATTAAAAGATAGTAAGTTTTTAGATGAAGCAACTGCTCGCACATTGACAACTTATAATGGGATTTGTCCCAAATATTATGGTCTACCAAAAATACATAAACCAGATATACCTCTAAGACCAATAGTTTCCTGTGTAGGAGCATCTACACAACAACTTGCTAAATATATAGCCTCTATTTTAGAAACAGATTTTTCCACTTTTAATAAACTCAGAATTAAAAATACCTTCGAATTTGCAGAGAAGGTTAATGGCTTTATTTTGCCAGAGGGTTTTGTACTTGCTTCTTTCGATGTAGTTTCTCTGTTTACTAACATTTCTCTAGACCTTATTATATCAATATTAAATGAACATTTCACATCAATAGAAGACATATGTAACATTCCTAAAGAACAGTTTCTACTAATCATTACTTTTTTATATGAACATACATTTTTCTCCTTCAATAGTACATTCTACAGCCGAAAAATTGGCGTCCCAATGGGAAGTGCTATTTCACCAATTCTGGCCGAAATTGTTACGAATAACTTCTTTATTTTGTTATTTCAAGGGTGGAATTTGAATTTCCCCTTCTGTTTCAATATGTAGGTGACTTACTACTCGCTTTACCTGCCGGAAGTGTACAGAACACTCTTAACATTTACAATTCTTTCAATCATAAATTAGTATTTACTGTTGAGGAGGAGACTGACTGTGCTGTTCCGTTTCTGGATACTAGGGTTGTACGCTCTGAAAATAATACAGTCAAACTTGACTGGTATAGGAAAAAATCATGTTCGGGTAGATATATCCCATTCCATTCGTATCACCCTATGAAACAGAAACTGAATATTATCAGAGGATTAAAGAACAGAATAGATAAGATTTGCCACCCCTCATTTAAAGAAAAAAATGTTAGTTAGAAAACATCTTGTTGGACAATTACTAGCCTAAAGCTCTAATTAAAAAGAATTTTCAAAGACCCCCCCCCCCTTCAAATCAATCCAACTGTCACCACTAATGTCGACATTAAAGTAGGAAGGTTACAATACATTGAAGGCCTTTCCCAGTCCTTGTCTTCTCTTTTTAAAAATACAAACATTAAAATTGCTAATTACAACATAAAAAGAATGAATTGTTTTTATACCAATTTAAAAGATAAAACCGATACTTTACAAAGATCTAATATAATCGACGGCATTCCCTGTCAATGTGGTTTGGTCTACGCTGGATAAACTTCACAAAAGCTCTCTAAGAGATTAGCGTTACACAAAAGTGATAGTAAACACAAACCTAACGCAACGATCTTGAGCTTACACGTAAATAATACAGATCACAGAGTACAATATAACAACAGCTTCATTCTGGATGTTGAGACTAATTACTTCAGAACAAGTTTCTTGGAAATGTGTTACATAAAAACCTGTAAAAATAATCTCAATCACAAAAATAACATAGAAGGATTGAGCTTCATGTATACTTATTTACTAACACAAAACTATACCAAACCAATAAAAAAGAACGATCTTTATGAAAAAATTAGTTTCTAGTAAAGTTGATGTTTCTTTTCTCTTTCTGTCATTTTTGCTGTTTATTACCAGTTACTTTTCTATGTCTTCTTATTAAAATTAAATAATTAAAAAATTAAATATGACAAATAACACTGGTCAACAAAAAAAAGAAAATTGCTTGTTTCCTGTGATTTTTTTTTTGTTTCTATCTCAAATTGACGTGTATTTTTTAAATATGGCAACAATTTTTCTCTAACAGCTTTTATTTTTGAGTTATAGCTAACTACCCTCATTTACTATTTTTACTTAGATTTTCGTTTTTTATTGTACACTAAAATATATTTTGTTGTTGTTTTAGATATGCCTTCGTCCAGAAGATGTTGTGTGCTTAATCCCGATTGTTTTTGCTATATTTGTGGTGAATATATATTTGCAAAATATCGAAAACCTATATCGGACTTTGTGAAAACTGCGTATCATCAATACTTTAAAATAAAATTGTGTAATCAGGACAAGCCATGGGTTCCTCATATTGTATGCCAGAAATGTGTGGTATGTCTACGGTTATGGTCCAGTGGAAAAAGAGATGCAATAATGTTCGTAACACCCATGATTTGGCGAGAACCTCGAAACCATCATGACGATTGCTACTTCTGCGTTATGAAAATAAACGGAATTAACCCTGGAAATCGAAGTAAGTGGTCATATCCTAACTTATCTTCTGCTCAACGACCTCAATTAAAATCACAAGAGGTACAACCCAGCACATCTAAATCTTCTGATGATCCAAATCTCTGTGAACCTGAACGAAATACATCAAGTGAAGACTCTGATTCAGACTACAAATGTAGCCTTTCAGAACCTCAACCATTTAATCAGAAAGAACTAAATGACTTAGTAAGAGATCGGAACTTACCAAAAGAAGCTTCTGAAATTTTAGCATCTCGTTTAAAAGAAAAAAATTTGCTTACTCTGGAAACCAACATTACATTTTATCGTACCCGAGAAAAAAATCTGTTACCGTATTTTTCTCAAGAGAAGGATTTAGTTTTTTGTAACGATGTTGGTGGTATTTTGCAGCAGATGGGATTAAAACAGTACCAACCTAGTGATTGGCGTCTTTTCATAGACAGCAGCAAAAGAAGTTTAAAGTGTGTTTTGCTTCATAACGGTAACAAGTACGGATCTATACCTATTGCACATTCGACGACTTTAAAAGAAGAATACGTAAATGTTTCTAAGGTTATGGAAAAAATTAAGTCTCAAGACCACAAATGGGTCATTTGTGTTGATCTGAAAATGGTTAACTTTCTTTTAGGTCAACAAGGGGGGTACACAAAGTTCCCTTGTTTCATGTGTCTCTGGGATAGTCGTGACAAACAACGCCATTGGTCACAAAAAGTTTGGCCAGTACGGGAAGAGCTGGTACAAAAAAGGTTATAAATGTGCCTTTAGTTAGCCGAGACCGCATCATACTTCCACCACTTCATATTAAACTCGGCATAATGAAACAGTTTGTGAAGGCGCTTGACAAAAGTGGCGAATGTTTTAATTTTCTTTCACGCAAGTTTCCAGGATTAAGTTCAGAAAAACTGAAAGCTGGTATTTTTGATGGGCCACAGATTAGGCAACTCGTGAAAGATCCTAATTTTGTCAAATCGATGACTGAAGTCGAATCCAAAGCTTGGAATTCATTTGTTTTGGTTATGAGTAGCTTCCTAGGCAAAAAGAAATCTGACGACCATGTCGAGCTTGTTGAGTGTATGCTATCGAACTTGCAAGAGCTAGGGTGCAACATGAGTATAAAAATCTACTTCCTGCACTCGAATTTAGACCGATTTCCACAAAATCTGGGTGGTTTTAGTGAGGAGCAGGGTGAAAAATTTCATCAGGATCTTCGGACAATGGAAGAGCGTTATCAGGGGCGGTGGGACTCACATATGATGGCAGACTACTGCTGGAGTTTGCAACGAGATTTACCTAAATGAACGACATTCAAGGAAATCTTATAAAAGATCATTTGCTAGTGTTCAATAGAAATTTTGTTAACATAATGTATTATTTTTTTGTATTTTTTTTGGCAAAATAATAAAACTGTATATTTCAAAAGGTAAAGCTGTTAGCAATCTCCCAGTATTTTTTTCATAGTCAGGGCCATAGAAATACCCAATAACAGAAAAAAAAATAAAGGAAACAAGACTTGTGTTGACCAGTGTAATAAATAACATCCAGTATTAATATTCTCTTTCAAATTTTTAAAGTAGCCTATGAATCTCTTGGTTATAAAATTAAAGAATTAATATAATTAATATAATTAATAATAAATAACTCGTAACATTCATCAAATTTAAGTCCCTTTGTTTAAAAAAATTAAACTGAAAAATAGATATCATTAATAATAAATAATTTGTCTAAGATTAGCATCCACCTAACATTAATGCTTTTATGGTTTTTTGTCGACCTGATGACGACATAGACTACCAACAATATCCGGTTCGGACTTGAATATCACTAAATAGTTACTAAACTCGATGTCAAAAATTTTAAAATGGAGTACCATTTCAACATCATGGTGTTTCTTGCAGTTATGTTTCGGTCTTCAAAAAGTGTTTCTAACTAATGTTTATTGACAAAGTTTTATTTTTAATATTTGTGTAACTCTCTAAGTGTCTTTTAATCATGTTTGTGTAATCATACATACTACCTGGCCAACAAAAATGCAAATTTCATTGTCTTCACCAGAGATGAATTAACTGCTAAATTTTTGTAAGTAATTTCACATACATTCTTACAATTTATTTAATCACATCTTAAAAAACGAACGTTTTGGTTTATTTTCTGTACCTGGTTTGCATTTTTAGAATCCAGAAGAAGCTACCATTAGGCAGCGAAAGCTCGATCATAAAAATAAAAGTAGATACTAGAGCCTTTAGATCTTTGATTGCTCATCTCTTCTCCTTATAAGGGCGTTTCCCAGTAGTTAAACTTAGGATTGTTTGTTGCCAGTGCCCTGTTACTGTCCTTCGTCTTTCTCAAGAAACTCCAGACCTCATAAAAGTGGTACTGTAAAGACGCGTGTATTTAGCTCCGCAAATAAACGTAAATTTCAACGGTTAAAAACGCGAGTTTGGCCAGTAATTTTGTATCGTTCGATAGCTAAAGTCACGGCCTTTTATAATAGTTACATAAAATGGCTCCACTCAAAGTCACAGACCAGAAATCATTAATGAAAGAAACAATAAAGGAATTACTAACGGACGAGAATTTTATCAATGGTATCTTTAAAAAAATGTGTGAAAAAATGGACGAGATACAAAACACTCTCAATAGCAAGCGTATCGCAATTAAACGGCTCGAAGTGAAGATGGAGAGTTTTCGCCAACGCGAAAAAAAAATAACGTTTGCGTTTATGGTGTAGAAGAAAGTGACGGCGAAATCATTGAGGAAAAGATGATCAAACTTTTTACCCAGAGGATAAAAGTAAATACAAGAAAAGAAGATATGATTAAGTGTTATAGAGTGGGAGAAAACCGGGAAAAGGCACGCCCTGTAATAGTAAAATTTATGGACTATACCAAAAAAGCTAGTATATTAAAAAACAAAAGTAACCTCAAAGGTACTAAAATTGGAGTAATGGAGGAATTAACAAAATCAAGGTTCCTTTTGTACAAAACAGCTCAGGAGAAGGTTGATAGGAAGCGGGTTTTCACAAAGGATGGAAATATATTTGTTAGGAGAGAGGATGGAAGAAACCATAAAATTAGGGATCTGGAAGATCTAGATGCCTACTGAATGGGGGAAATTTTTGGACAAAATTCTTAAAAACGTTTGTACTGCGTGAGTGAAAACGGGCGTTATACATATGAGTATAGCGTTACATTTGTCATTAATTAAAGTAGGATAATTTAAAAGTTTTTTTTTCTGTATTTTTGAGTTATGTTAAATTTTTTCGGAGCCATAGAGGGGAGCAAGATGTATGAGGCACCATATTTGCGGGCGGCTGAGGAAGTGAGGGCATTGATTGAGGGTGATAATGGGTTGAAAATATACCATATAAATGTTAGAAGCATAAGAAAGAATTTTGATGAGCTGTCACTACTAATTGAATCGATCGAACAAAAAAATATTGATATCTTAGTGTTATCAGAAATTTTTAATTTGGAAAAAGATGAGGTAAGTCTCTTTAATTTACCTAATTTTAAATTAGTTTATAATAATTCTCAGTTTAATAAAAATGATCGCGTAATTGTGTACATAAGAAATAATATAAAATATATAACAAACAAAATAAATTTATCAGAAATTAAATGCATCCGAGTATGCTTGGAAATAAACAAAGTACACATCTGCATGACATATTGCTATAGCCTCCCTCAACGAATTTGGATCTGTTTTTAAACGATTTAGAACAATATTTAGTAAATTTGGGTAATCATCATTTAGATATATTTATTGGCGATATGAACATTAATATTTTGGACCCACTCTCTCTGAAAACAAACGAATATTTAAATTTAATGAACGAGAATGGTCTTTTTTCTTGTATAAACAAAGCTACCAGGGTTACTGCAATTTCATCGAGTGGCATAGATCATATATTTGTACGTTACAACAAAAAATTTATATCCAACTCCTTTATTTTCCTTATATTTATAAAACTGATATGACAGATCATTAGCTAACAGGTTTAAGTATACAAATAAAATT
>CM032446.1:86271729-86324229 GCA_019049505.1 Pachyrhynchus sulphureomaculatus | reverse complement strand
TCCTGATGAAGCTAACATAGTTAGCAAAACGCGCGTCGAGTGCAAAAATAAAGTATTTGGTGTAGTGGTGATATATACTGAGTAGTATTATTGTGCCAAAGATTCCACACTCCCAACTTAGCTATACGAAAGTAACTTAAGAAAGAAGTACAGCTAATAAAAATGGAAGAAAAAAATATTCTCGAAAACTTGTCATTTGACTGATTTTACTTATGAAAATTGAAATCAATAATATGTAGCGTACAAACGGTCGATGGTCGATCCGAGTAAAGCATTTCAAATTTCCTTTTGACTATGTTCAGGGACACTTAAAAATTCATTCATTAATACAGAATGAACAGTCATCGTTACTGAAATAGTATCATGGTTCTAGAAGTAGAGCCCAAATAATATATCCAAAAGATCCAACATAATATCAATTATGTTGGAACTTTTGCATTAATTGGGTCGTTTAAAACTTACGAATATTATACATATCATGATGTTTACTCAAGATGAAATATTTGTTTGAAACTACGAAAAAGACTTGACCTGTAACTCGATCCTATTTAGTGGTATTATTTCCGAATTAAATTATTTTAAGAATTTTTTAATTAAAAAAATCTGTAGGCTATTAAAGAAAGCTGCAGGAAAAAAAGATAATTAACCTAGTAATTTTTAAAAAATTATAGTCAGTCCACTGATTATTACGAAAAGAAATACAACAATCTTCAACTCATCATAAAAAAAAAATAGATAATATTTGTTTTTTTTTCCTTAGTGTTAAAAAGCTTCTTTTTTATCTTAGTGTTACAAAGCTTATTTTTACCTTAGTGTTAAACAGCTTCTTGGAACTATTATTTAAATATCTATTGACGTAGTATCCATAAGCAATACCTCCTATTACTCCTCCTAAATTCATAACAAATTCTTGATACTGGTATTTTATCTGAGCATCGCTAAAGAAATTCGCATAATCATAGACTTTCCTGAAAATAATCAATGTAAAAATTAAATTGTTTTTAAATTGAAAGGTGATAAAATTTGAAAGTTTCTTGGTAGAATGTTTTAGGAGTTTTAGAAAAGATATTTGAAACAAAGAGATATGGCATCCTAGGTCTGCAAAGAGCCTTTATATGAGAGGTACACATTTTCGTTAAAATATATTTTTTTCGAGTTAGAACTATTATCAGTACTGTAAGTGCATTATTATTTTTAAGCGCACTTGGTTTCAGTACTTCAATTTTTGAATTTTAAGACATACGTCATGTAACACTTGTTATATTTATAATTAAAACCCTTTTCCTTCGCAAGGACGTCTCATATAAAATGAAAGTGATTGTTCAAGTGTGTTTTTTTAAGTTATCGACCTGACAATAAAGGACAACTGGAAAAGCTTATCTTACAGAACTAATGTTTAAACTAACAGACTTAGTCGAACGTTTTTTCAAGTTGTCTCGCCAAGAAAAAGTTTTTTTTGCACTTTAATTCAAGATACTTCAGGTGTTTGAACAAAAAGAAGTCACGGAACGCTAAATCAGGACTATAGGGTGAATATTGTAACTCGGTCAATCCACAGCTTTCGATAATGGTCTGTGAGAGCCTTATAAACCCTGCAGTTGTTGCGCAAAGGTAAAGTGTTGATTGTCCATAAAAATCCTTTACAGTCTCAAAAATTAGTCAACATTAATTTTCTCAAAAAGTTTTATTCCTAAAACTTTGTCGCAATCTTCAAAACTGTCGTTTCAGTACTTCTTCTTTGGCAAGCAATGGAATCTTCATTTGTCAATCAGACAGCCGCAAATCCTTAATAAACTTGATGGTTTCCTAAGTTCTTTCCTCAGCTGTGTCGTCCTGATGTTTTTACTTATTTTTTGAAAAATAAAAAAATTATAAAAAATGCAGAATGATGCAATTTCGCCAAAGAACTTAAAATAACGACAGTAATTTGACAACCAAGTAATTTTTATGACGTTATTTTCATAGCTAGGTAAACAACTTTAAAAACAGCAATTATAAATTTATAGCCACAAACTATAATCGCTCCAGATGTTACTAACAAGATTAGTAAAACATATATCGAGACCAAAATTTTCCACATATGGTATTATAGACAAAATAGAAATTTTACTTAAAAGAATTCGCACAATTTTTCATAAAATTAAACCATGTTCAAGACACCAAGAGACAAAATATATCTTCTTGTGATACAGTGTACTGAGAAGAAAGTTGAAGACATCAACTTCAATTGAGGAATATAAAAGATGTATTGTGCAATCAGCTGAAGCTGAACATCAACTCTCTAGAGGTCATACCATTAATATAAGAGAAATTAATATTCTTTCTTCATTCTCCAATTTCTGTAAACGAAAGCTTAGGGATCAGTCAAAAGTTACAAACATTAACAGAGACTCGAGTTACGGTCCGTAAGACATGTGAAAAACGATCATTACACTAAATCAGGATTCGGTGAACACAGGTCAGGTACAAATATTTGACTTCGTTAGAGCTAATTCTGTGTTCTAATCCTGAAAAGTAGATATCTAAGAAGATGACCCGTGTAATTGTAAGTAAAACATCGGAAAGTTATTCCCAATTGAAACGATCTTAACCCAAAACCATAATTTCTCATCTAACCAACAAAGTGAATGTATGAATAAAGTGAAAAAATACTCACTCAGTGGGAAACAGTAGAAGGGATGAAAAGTCATAATAATAATTTTGCAAAAAACTATAACATGTTACAAATGTAGTTGTTGCTCCTATAATTATCCAAAAGTAGTTTTCATATTTCTTGAGTATCCAAATGAAAAACAGGGATAAAATAAAATACTGGGTACTGACAGCTAACCACCAGGAAGTTTGAAGACACTAAAATTTTTAAAAAATATTAACACTAACAATAAAAAAAAAATAATTAAAACAATTTATTTACTAGTGTCACAGGCAAGATACAGCGTTAGGCGTGCGTGGCTTAAAACAAAACCTTATTTTGGTTGTGACCACCTTGCACGGGTATTTTAACAGCGGATTCATATTTTTCTCAATTCTTTTCTAATAAGTCTTGGACTAATGATGAATAAACGTATAAGTTACTACAAATGTTGATGTTCTGTTGTTAAGTTGAATGCAAGGATACATTTCTTAATATTAATTAATATGTATATATATATATATATATATATATATATATATATATATATATATATATATATATATATAAATTGTGAGTTTCGCAGGGTTGCAGTCAGATTATAAAGTATTTTCTAGGGCATTCACAAAAAATAATACTCTTTTTACTTAGTGAAAGCTTTCGAATATATTCAATCCTTCTTCAGTCACTCTACAAAAGGGGACGGTGGTCGTTAAAAAAAGGCTTTAAAATAGAAAAATTATTAAAAAACTTACTGTAAGTGAGGTTACAGATCAATTACAAATTAATTCCATTTTAATTAATTTGTAATTGATTTGAGCATCCAAAGTTTTTAATAGCATCCCTTTTGTAAATGCCTTTTTTACTGAATTCATATGTTAGTGTTTTGTAAAAGATTTACTTAATTGTTAGTCGCATTTATGTAATTGGTTTTATGTTAGATTTATATTACACCTCTCATTTTGTGCCCCGATGAAGGTCCCAACTTAGGACCTAAATATTGGCTAAATGAACACTGTGTGAACACCTGTTGCGTCCTTTGCCGAGTTCCCCAACTAATTTCATCTTTAAGAATTTTGTTAGATACGGCAATTTTTGCTTTCTTTCTTTATTTTATATATATGTACATATATATATATATATATATATATATATATATATATATATATATATATATATATATATATATTATTGAATATTTAATAATTTAATTATAATGTAATGACGTATTTAATTTGAAACCTTGGATTGATTATCGGCCTTTAATGTGTGGCTGCCCGTGGTTCCATGGCGTAGTAATTGCTTGAGGCGCAGAAGGTCTCGGGTTAACCGGTATTACGACATCCCCGCCGATATCCTCAGGATGTAACAAAAGGTAAAATTCCTACTCAGGCGAGGAGGTAAACGATAAAAAAAAAATAATAATAACCACATAGCCGTATAATAATAGAAATAGTATCCTCCGAACCATTTGGAAACCGCTTTAGATAAAATAATGGCAGGGTTGGAAATATTTCAAAGTACGAAGGAAGAGCGGTCACTGAAAATTTGGCGGAATAGTTATTTTTAAATGAAACACTGTGTATATTTTTCAGACATACCCGTAGAACTAAATAAAGCACTAAATTATATCTTACGTCTAAAGTCAATGTTCTAAAATTATTATAAGAATCACAACAAAGGACAGATAAGAATACAATTGAAATGAGAATAATGATATAAAAAAACCGGTCAAGTACAAGTTGAACTTGCGCAATTAGTGTACCGTACGTTGATTGCCTTTAAAAAAAAAATTTTTGTTACGAAGGTATAAAATGATCACCCCAAATGAGTTTTCAACAAAGTTTGTTTTCAATTTTTACTAAAAACTGATAACCTTGAAATTTTTTTTTTTTATATACCAGATAAATTATCAAAGGTAATGCACTCGTGATAATTTTCGTTCAATCTACACCCCGTGGAGAATATTCTACAATTTTTTCAAAATTTTTCATCAGTAATTTCGAAATAAGGATTTTTTTAAAATAATAAAAAGAAAAGTGTGCGCAAGTATTACATTATATAAATATTTTTTACTTGTGTTTTCACAAGCTTTCATTTGACACCACACTCAATGAGCTAGGAAAAATTTTTTCACATCCGATTTCAATCCCAAAACAAACCCCTTAAGTCAAAATTTAACTCTTAAAATTACATGGCTCTGATGAGACCATCAATTCCTATATTATTCCAAATTTCAACTTTCTGTGACAAATAGTTTCGGAGAAAATCGGGTGTGACAGACGGACAGACACCCAAGTCATCTTATAAGTGTTCCGTACGGAACACTAAAAAGGTTTTATTTCGTTGCACTAAAGATGGGTAATTAAATGAATTTTATAGAAGACAGTAATGATTTAATCACTAGTGAAACTAGAAATAGTTCGGTTTTTAAAATATAATAAAAATTAAAATTTAAATGATTTGTTGTCTGTCTGTGTACTGATTACTGTTCCCCTATGCAGTATTTTTGAGGCATAATCTATAAAATCATCATAACATTTCTTTCACAGATTGTCGTGTGACGTCTGTCACACCCGATTTTCTCCGAAACTATCTGACATAGAAAGTTAAAATTTGGTACTAATATAGAAATTGATGGCCTCATCAGAGCCATGTAGTTTTGAAAGTTAAATTTTGACTTAAGGGGTTAGTTTTGTAGGGAGAAATCGGAAGTAAAAAAAAAATACTAGGTCATCGAGTGGGGTGTTAAATGAAAGCTTGTAAAAACACGAGTTCAAAAAATATATATAATGTACCACTTGCACACACTTTTCACCTCCGTAACAAAAATTTTATTTTAAAAGCAATCAACGTACCGAACACTAATTGCGCAAATTCAACTTGCACTTGACCGGTTATTTTTAAATATTTGAACTGAACGGTTAATATTAGACATATCATATCCTACGCTCACAATCAAACAGTTTCCGATATATTAACACCAGAAAAATGTTATTTTTTACCTTTAGAAGAGCTCTAGTATCCAAATAGTGTTATCTAAAGCAAAATATATGTTATATTCCTATCTTAGTTTTTACTTGTAAATACAACTTTTTTTTTTAATTAACTAAAACTATTACAGTGTTCAACCACCGCGTTTTTTCGAAATTTCAAAACCTAACTACTACACAATTTTATTAAAAAAAAAACATGAATATAAATGGTATACTCTTATACAAATAATAAAAACATATCTACCATTTTATCGTCGCCTACTAATGTATTAATAAATAACAAATTTGTCCACCATTTTTTTCGACAATCCAGGAATTCAGTAATTATGAATCTCTCCCAGTGGGGTCCATTACCCATGTGACGAATCCATGTAGCGTGGAATAATATTACTATAGCAAGAGGTGGTAGCTGTCTAAAATAAAATTAAGTACGTTGACAGTAGTTTAAACCAATCAAAGATTGGTTTAAACTAATTGGTAGGATTATGTCATCAAAATTATATAAAAACAACACTATGTTTTAATTTCCAATATATTTAAAGTCACTTGACAATTGTTTCACCATACAATGGCTTCTTCAGAAGTAAATAAGAAAGAAAAATATTTGGTGGTTAAATAAACTATCCTTAATTGCCTAAGATTATGCTAATCATTTTATTATATTATTTACAGACAGAATTATTTTAAGAATGCAAATCTATGGTACTATTTCCGAGAACTAATAAAGATTAAGTAAGGGTGAATGGTTTAAGTCTACCTGTTCGTTTAATAATTGACTGGAGTTTTTCCGTTTGTTAATTTCAAGACATTCAAGCAAATTTAATTTTTTAGATTTATTTTCTACATGTAGGATTTTTAAAGTATCATCAAAATTATGAGACTCGTTTATTATATGAGTTGCGTAATGTGACTTGTTCTTATTTTTTAAATAACTATGTTTATGTTCTTTAATGCGAGTTTCAAAAGATCTACCAGTTTGTCCTACGTAGGTTTTAGTACAAGATCCACAATTTAATAAGTAAACTCCTGATTTTAAGGAATTCTTAGATTTGGTTTTGTTATTCAAAATTATACTCCCTAAGGAATTACTGGTTTTGAATGCTATTTTATTGTTCTTTTTTATTAAATGTTTGGAAATTGTTCTAGTTATTTTCCCTGTGTATGTGAGTGTACTAAATTTTCCTTTTTTGTCATTCATTGTGGGATAAATTAGAGAGATTGCTTGTTTAAAGGATTTTTTATTCAAGATATTATCTATAATGTTGGGGTCATATCCATTATTAATTGCTATTTGTTTGATTATGTTGAATTCTTTGTTAAAATTAGTTTTAGTCATAGGGATATGTAACAATCTATGTATGAAAGAGTTAAAAGCTGCCATTTTGTGAGGATACGGGTGGGATGAGCTATTGTGTATAACTGTGTCAGTATGTGAAGGTTTGTGAAAAATCGAGAAATCGTGTTTATTGTTAACTTTTGATATAGATATGTCTAAGAAATTTATAGAGTTATTGGTTTCAAAATTCTATGGTAAATTTAATATTAGGATGCAAATTATTTAGGAAGTTAAGGAAGATTGTTAGTTGTCTATCTGTTCCCGTGAAACAGGAAATGATATCGTCAACATATCTATACCAGTAAACCATATTTTTGCTTATCGTGTTTTGATGAATTTTTAGTTCTAAGTGATCCATAAAAATTTCCGCTAGTAACGGACTTAAAGGATTACCCATTATTAGACCTTCTTTAGATGTATAAAAGTTGTCGTTGAATTCAAAATAGTTTTGATCCAAGCACGTCGTAAGTAAATCTAAAATATCCCGTTTAATAATTTCGTTTACTTTATTTTTGATTAAGAGTTTATCTACTAATTCTATGACTTCATATGGTGGGATACTAGGAAATAAGTTTTGTACGTCAAATGAGATAATTCTAGAATTTTCCGGTAAGTTAATATTTTTAATTTTATCGATTAGTTCATAGGTATTGGCTATACTATATTTAGTATATATATAGATATGTTGACGATATCATTTCCTGTTTCACGGGAACAGATAGACAACTAACAATCTTCCTTAACTTCCTAAATAATTTGCATCCTAATATTAAATTTACCATAGAATTTGAAACCAATAACTCTATAAATTTCTTAGACATATCTATATCAAAAGTTAACAATAAACACGATTTCTCGATTTTTCACAAACCTTCACATACTGACACAGTCATACACAATAGCTCATCCCACCCGTATCCTCACAAAATGGCAGCTTTTAACTCTTTCATACATAGATTGTTACATATCCCTATGACTAAAACTAATTTTAACAAAGAATTCAACATAATCAAACAAATAGCAATTAATAATGGATATGACCCCAACATTATAGATAATATCTTGAATAAAAAATCCTTTAAACAAGCAATCTCTCTAATTTATCCCACAATGAATGACAAAAAAGGAAAATTTAGTACACTCACATACACAGGGAAAATAACTAGAACAATTTCCAAACATTTAATAAAAAAGAACAATAAAATAGCATTCAAAACCAGTAATTCCTTAGGGAGTATAATTTTGAATAACAAAACCAAATCTAAGAATTCCTTAAAATCAGGAGTTTACTTATTAAATTGTGGATCTTGTACTAAAACCTACGTAGGACAAACTGGTAGATCTTTTGAAACTCGCATTAAAGAACATAAACATAGTTATTTAAAAAATAAGAACAAGTCATATTACGCAACTCATATAATAAACGAGTCTCATAATTTTGATGATACTTTAAAAATCCTACATGTAGAAAATAAATCTAAAAATTAAATTTGCTTGAATGTCTTGAAATTAACAAACGGAAAAACTCCAATCAATTATTAAACGAACAGGTAGACTTAAACCATTCACCCTTACTTAATCTTTATTAGTTCTCGGAAATAGTACCATAGATTTGCATTCTTAAAATAATTCTGTCTGTAAATAATATAATAAAATGATTAGCATAATCTTAGGCAATTAAGGATAGTTTATTTAACCACCAAATATTTTTCTTTCTTATTTACTTCTGAAGAAGCCATTGTATGGTGAAACAATTGTCAAGTGACTTTAAATATATTGGAAATTAAAACATAGTGTTGTTTTTATATAATTTTATCATGAATTTCCAACAAGTATCGGCTAACACAATCAAAGATGTTATGTCATCAAATTAATTAACTAAAACTTTATTTCAAATTGCTTTGAAAAAATTTGCAAAATCCTCTATAAAGAACAACTGATGCCAAAAACACTAGAACTTACATAATTGCTTGCAAAAGTGTTTGCAGGAAACTAGCCACACATAGTTACCCTTAGACAGTTACTATAGTTATAATTACATAGTTACTAGCTGAGTCTCCAGATTTTATTTTTAAATTAGTAACCAGAAAAATCCATTAAAAAAAAAATCCGTATAGGATATGCTTTTTTAAACTGTTACATTTCCATACCCCTTATAACAGTATTACGACTTACCTAAATATTCTAACAATAAAAATCAGTAGACCAGTCTTAAAACTTAAATTTTTCTTGGTATTCAGGTAGCCAAACAAGTCTTTAGAAAGTAAAAATGAAGTAATAAAGAAAAATATTGTCATGCACAGATGAGCACATGCAAAAAATATTGTCAAAGGTTTCTCATGTAACTAAAATTATAAAATAATAATTTATTATAATAAATTAAGTTCCGAAGAACCGTCAGTTATAATATAAAATAAATTATTACTATGATATATAAATAAATATTACAGCCTAGGTTAATACAGCAGTAGGTTTTTAGAAAGTTATTTTTTAAAGTTATTACATCTGTACAAAGTTTCAGGGCAAAAAGACGTAAGTCCAAACAAACTTTAATAATAGAGAGCCCTCTACAGCTCGAGTATTTTGATATTTAAATAAATTCTTAAGTAAAATGTAAAAAAAAACTCAAAATTAATTTTATAAAGGGTTTTGAGCGACTTCAATTAAATCAGTGATTTGCTATACAGTGGATTTAACGTTAACGGATTAACATAGTATAAAAGAAATATTTCTAAATTAATAAAAAATCGACCAATCATGATATTTGTATTCTAAATTATTACTAGCTTCTAAAAATGGTAAAATATTTCTTATATCTATAAATATATATAATTCTTAAAATTAATGTCAGAATTTTTGTCTTGTTAAACTGAAACAATTACGATAATATCTTATTTTGATAATAAAGCACTCCGTTGTAGCAATTATAACATGAAACAAAAAGTTGTAATCAGATTCCACGCAAAACTTTAGACAAAAACTAGATTAACATCCAAAATAATGAAAAAAAAACAATAATTGTTCATTAAGAACATAAGTTTTTGAATGGCATAAATGTTTTTTGGATGCAAGAAAACAGCTTAAAGGCAATACACACTCGTGGAAGATAATCACAATATATTACTGGAAATGTTAGAAGAAGCATTAAATATCAACAGGAATATTTAATCAAGACGTAGGATTTGTTCTACACACTTTAAGTGAAGATTCAAAGCTAATGAGGAAATAATTTCCCACTTCCAGGGAATAGTACGAACCAATTTGGTAATTAATATATCCCCTATCAGGTCATCCTGAAACGACCATACTTATTTGTCCTGCTAAATTTTACTGACAGTGTTGATAAAATAACTATTATTTGAAATCATTCTCCACTCTTAACTATAACCTAATAAAAATTAGTACATATCTCGCAAATGTTTATTCTTTTTTGTATATGTTTTGACCTCATTGCCACCCTTTATTTAGACATTCGTCATGCCAAACTAAATTTACTTTAAACGTGTAGGTCAAATTTATGAATAGGTAATAGCACATACTAAAGAAATATGTTTTATAGACTATAAAACTATACAAATCAGTAAAATGGCCAGCAGAAATAGTATTTTTAGTGTTCCGTACGGAATACGTATAAGATGACTTCGGTGTAGGTCTGTCCGTCTGTCTGTTTGTCTATCTGTCTGTCAGACCCGATTTTCTCCGAAACTATTCGTCATAGAAAGTTAAAATTTGGTAATAATATAGGAATTGATGGCCTCATCAGAGCCCTGTAGTCTTGTAAGTTAAATTTTGACTTAAGGGGTTAGTTTTGGGGGGTGAAATCGGAAGCGAAAAAAAGACTTTTTACTAGGTCATCGAGTGTGGTGTCAAGTGAAAGCTTGTGAAAACACTAGTAAAAAATAGATATATAATGTATTACTTGCGCACACTTTTCTTTGTGTTATTTTTAAAAAATAGTGAAAAATCGCTGTCCACCTTATCTCGAAAAGTACTGATCGAAAGATTTTGAAAAAATTCTGGAATATTCTCCACGGGGTGTAGATTGAACGAAAATTATCACGAATGCATTACCTTTAATAATTAATCTGGTATATAAAAAAAAATTCAAGGTCATCAGTTTTTCAGTAAAGATTGGAAGCAAACTTTGTTGAAAACCTATTTGGGGTGTGTTTTGTGAAGTCACTGATCATTTTATACCACCATAACAAATTTTTTTTATTTTAAAAGTAATCAACGTACGGAACACTAATTGTGCAAGTTCAACTTGCACTTGTTATTTTATTTATGATACATACATAAATACATAATTAACATATTTATAATATTATTTTATCGTGTGTACCGCCGCGCCGTCGCAGTTTCACACTGTTCATACAGTGTGATGCTTCTTCTTTTTCTGCTGCCCAGTATTGACTTTCATGTCGTATACAGGCGGTCAAGTAAGAACGTGTCGCGCATTGTTCCTTAAAAAATTTAAAAGTAAAGGATTGCCATTAAAATGCTAATGATTCAATAGTTCGTCCAGTCCCCATCAGCGCCGATGATCGCCTGGCATCTTCGGGGCATACTTTCAAAGAGTTTTTCCGCGGATTCTTGGGGCAAAGATTTCCAAATTGTCCGAATTTGCCATGACGACTGCTTCACTCACTCACACCATTTTACTACGAAGCTTCCCTCTGATGTATGATCACACGTTCTCGATTTAGTTTGTATCAGGTGACTGCGATGGCCAATCTAGTGTGACGATACTGAATTTCCCTTTCCACTGGCTTCACGTTTGGCAGTTGGTACTAATACCTCCTTGTAGATCTGGAGCATTTTTTTTCGGGGTTAAAATTATAAGTACAGATGAAGAATGTCCCTTTCTGCTTTAGTTTTTGCGCAAAGTTAATTGAGGACTTCGAGAAAACATGTTAGAGAGAAATTATCATTTCACCCACTTGCTAACGAATGCCCTCGACTTGCCTCTATACTTAGCAGCCGCTGTAGGCTTCATTTTTCAGAGCTTTTGGATGATTACAAGGAAACATTGTTTCCAGGTAACCTCAAAAAAAGGGAATTTCTTTTACAGAGTACAAGTTATAGGCGACACATTTTTACTTGAGCCACTGTAACAATACCATAATTCTTTAGTCTATGATAATACTAATAAAACTTACCGTTTCTACATATTTCGTATTTGCCATTGGAAAAATGACAAATGTCATAATAGTATGACACATTACCACCAACGCCGAATTATAAAATCTAAAATCAAGACTCTAGTAGATATTACAGAATTGCCTATTGGTATTTGGGCAAAGAAAACTGTTTTAGTAAGGATCATAGACATAGAGAATAGACTGAGTATTAACCTGACAAAACTGACCTCTCTCTAGAAAGATACTGTGCGGTCAATACCTGTCTCTTTTCTGTAAACTTGTAATAATCAAGGTGCAGTACCCCGAGACGGAATTCAAGGCAAAAAAGCCCCAACCTGATTTTAGTTTAAATAGAAATCTTAGAAAATTTACTTTAACTCAGCAGCAAAGAGCTCGAATCTTGCTGACTTGGGTTCGAGTCACGTTGATTTTTTTGTTTTTTTTAATTAATATTATTTATTTGTTTTTCTATTTATAAGAAAAATCTAGGACATCCTAGCTCATTTATTAAAAATTCACGACATTTTATTGAAAGGTTAAAAACTATAAAGATGGACCCTGGAGATATTGGTTAGTTTTGACGTTGAATCATTATATACAAATATTTCAATTAACAATTCAGTTTCTATAATATCAGACATATGTCGGCATAATAACCTAACCTTCGTAGACTTAAGATAAACGTGTCTGTTGTCTACATATTTTATCTACAAAGAATCTTTTTGTGGACCAATTTCGGGAGCAATCATGGATTCTCCACTATCCCCTCTAATAGCGAATATATTATGGAAACCTTGGAAGAAAGTACTTTAATTCATAGTAAAAAAAATAGCTTAAAAATAATAATAACAATTATTATTTTTACGCTCCGGCAAGCCTGTGACATGAGCTAATCAGAATTCTAGAAAGAGACAGCCACTGGCCGCACTTCACAGGGAATACGCAACACTCAGTCCATCCTCTATGTCTATGATAAGGGTCATGGAATTTGAAGAAACTAATATGAGTACAGGGTTACTTAAAAAGCGTATTAGACGAGATATACATTTTCTTAGTGTTACACCCTATTTAGTATACAATTTCTAAATTCTATTAAATTTTCCGACATCTTTATGTAAATCACTCTGAACCTATTTAATAATTTATAAAATATTGGCATCTTAAAAATTATATTTTTCGCACATTATCTGATGAGTATTTTAATAGTGCAATTTAAAGAATAATAACTGACACATCTTAGTTTATTATGTCATCTGTTTGAGAGTGCCAACATCCGATAATTTCCGATTCACTTTGACACCCGATCGTAATTTCGGTTTTACTTTCTCTCTCTGTCTCTCTGATTTTCTTAAAAAATTCAAGCCACGGTAATTCACATACTAATAGGGTATCCTATATGGAATATCCATAAAATATGATAAAAATTATTAGGTACTTAAAAATATTCTGGTTTACTCCTCTGTCGTTTGAATAAGCGATGCTGTCGTTTTGCCGATCACACTGCCAACTTCTTCAGAGCTTGCTCCGAGAACTGACTGAAAAAGTCAGTTCTCAGAATAAGCTCTGAAGAAGCCGGCCGCATGATCGATGAAACATCAACTTCACTTATTCAAACGACACAGAAGAAATCCGGAAATATTATACCCATAAGCTCTGAAACCTGTGGAAGTTACCTGTCATTGTTTAGGTACTTAAACCAATTTGAAACAAATTTGTGCAATCTTTATGGATAAAAAATAAATTAAATTATTATATTTAAACAATAAACTACATTTTTTGACCAAAGTATAATATGCATAACTTTACACAAGTCAGGGCCCGTTAAGATAGTTTTCTTTCTAGAATATTTGAATAATAAGCAACCATTATACCTTATTCCTTGAATACATTCAAATTTTTCAGTTGTTGGAGTGTGTTTTATTGTCTTTAGCTGTTGCCAGTTTCTAACTAATGAAAAAGCTGATAGAACCTTGCCTTTTGAAGAATTCATTAGTTTCTTATATTCTTCCGAAGATTTGTAACTTGCAACATGTTCATAGTATGTAGCATACAAGACAAAAATTATATAACATATGTAAAGAATGCTAAAAAATATATCATCATTATTATTTTTGCAAAATTAAAATATGGTTTTTTGTGACAATAATTATTTTAATCTTGCTAAAAATTCTTAAAATGAGAATATGTATTTATATATATATATATATATATATATATATATATATATATATATATATATATATATATATATATATTATATATATATATATATATATATATATATATATATATATATATATATATATATATATATATATATATATATATATATATATATATATATATATATATATATATATATATATATATATATATATATATATATATATATATAATCACACAGTTTTTGACACCGGCAGGAAGTTTTGTTTATTTTTCATGATTTTCTTTGTCTTCCAAACACTGAACCAGGCCCGATTTAAATTATTTTTAAATAAAAAATTTGTCGATTTAACTATAAATCGGATATAATTACTCAATATTTATTTTGTAGAAAAAAAAGAAAGGAGATATTAATTGTATTTTTTAATTAGATTGTTAAATTGCTATGTTTTGTTGTGAAACTGTAAATTTTTAGGTTATGTCATTTGAAGCTTAAAATACCGATAATCTATAATAGTCATTTATTAGCTATATAGCATTTGTCCGCCCCCCCCCCCCCCGACTATACAAATTTGAGAGCATGAGTTGATATTAGTATAGAAAATGCGGATAGTATTTTATCTTTTAAGTTAAAAGTTATTAGCATATGCTGCCGAGACATATTAACATTCTATAGCAAACTGCATTTAAAAAGCTGTATTTCACAACGTTTAATACCACATAATTCTCCCCATTTTCTGGTTCTACTCTCACAAAAAAAGGCTGACTGGGAAACTTCAACTAATTAGAAGAAGATTTCTTAGAGCATTGAAATAGTTTGTTTTATAATTACTTTCATGAGAAGTGTTAGATGAATGTAGCCAATTTTATTCCTCCCAGAGCAGAACATGCTAGGAATACACTTGCACTAACTTATTACATCCGTATGGGTTTAGTTTGCCAATACCGTTACAAGCCAGGACTGTATTTCCAACCAGACTAATGCGAATTGTGTTTACCAAGCGCGCGCTCGACTACTATAGTAAAGATTTCCTGCTGCACATGTGCCGTACTGTGGAATTTACAATAAAATTTCATTATTTTTACACACCATATATCCAAAAACTATTCAAACTGAACAATATCTTCAACCTCAGAATATTTATCATAGTATTTTAATGAGATAAAAAGGATTGAAATTTATTTTATCTACAGTTGGGTAATCATTCATATACTAGAATATGGTTAGTATTTGAAAAAGTAATTCAGCTATTGTAAAGTGTTTAAAAAGCATCTTATCCTTGGTTCAACAAACACTTTTTTTTTGGTGCTTGCTAACACTTTTCGTAGTTGAGTTACCAGGAAGAATTTGAATTTAAAGTACTACTAGAGTAATTCAGAACTATTTTATACTTGCATGCACGACAGATGCAGTATTTGATGCTAGGTCCTAGTAGTGTTTATTATGCTTCAGATAATCATGTAAACTGCTTTACACATATCAACCCAGAACAATAAATAGAAAACATTTCCCTAAAATATGACTGACCGTCAAACTTACAACTTACCCACTAACTATGTCTAACCAATCAACTGGATATTTAGGATCTCCAGTATCACATCTTACTTCTGTTATGGTCCCTTTTAGATCAATATCTTTAAATTTTTCATTATAGCAATTCTCTAATTCTTTTTTTAAAAACGGATCATTTTCATCAGTTGTAATTATGCCAGGGCAAGTTTTTGGTACACATATTGAATGTCTAAGAATGTCATGTCTATAATTCGTTTCAATCGAACTTATATTCTAGAATTAAAGATATTATAATTTATTTTATGTAATTAACTTTCTCCTAGATATTATTTCTTAGATACAGAATATTATTAAGATAATTTATTTTAGCCATTAAACCCATAATTCTTTGTATATGATAGTAATATAGAAAAAAGTTTATTCTTATAATATCTACAGTAAAGAATATATCGATAAATGAAAAAGTCCTTATTATAACATATATCCAACTAGTCTTTGGAATACTATTTCTGAACCATAATGTTATCTAAATGTGAACCTTTATGTTCTAAACAAGAGCCGAAGTCAGTGCTTGGTGTATCCCTTCTGGGAACGTTGCGAATTCTAGCTGGGAATTACTTTTGAAATGTTCCAGGGAGTAAAAATTGTTTCGGTAAATTTAATTTAACCACCAGAAAACTCTATCGGCGTCTAATCAGGGCGTTGTATCGGAAAAATCCATCTATGTGGCTCCATCTAGCATACCAGGTTCTTTGGTTATAACTATCAAAATTTCGAAAAAAAGTGCAAATTAAGAATGAGGTACAGTTACTTTTATACACAAAGAAGTACCGGCCAATCCCTCCGCGTACCAACATTGAGGCCCAAGACGTTACTTTACGGAAATACAAAGGCTCAGTTTACTGACTTCAGTAAAGTGAAGATAATGAACATTGGCACATTGGCATATACTACGGATTTCATGATGGAATAAAATTTTATAAAAATAATGCAGTTAGTGACTCGAGATCGTAGAATTCGTATAAGGCAGATAGAAGACGATGTGAAAATAAGGAAAGAACGCGAGTTTTCTTACCTTATGCAGGAATAATAACATTTACTAATACAATTCCGAATTAAAACAAAAATGACTACAGGGGACAGAGAAGAGGAATAAGCTACCTCACAAATGCAATATTCAGGTTGATTCTTATTAACTATCTGAGAGGCAATTATTACGGTGAATTAATTAACTGAGTTCGCGAAGCGAACATCATAGAAAAGTTAGCAGAGGTGATTTGATTATCCACAATCCAAATGGCGTAACGTACTATTCGCGAAGCTAGGTAGGAAGAAATTAATCATCCATACTATAGTTCTGACCTAGCAACTTGATACTATTTTCTGTTTGGGAATTTAAAAAAAAATATTTGAGACGCCAAAGATAAATGGATGTTGTCAGCCGTGCAGAGTATTTTACAGGAAAATCATCAAGAAATTTTGAATGAACTGTAAAATCAAATGAAATATGTTAATTTTTTTAATGTTTTTTTCTATGTTACGCTTATTTTCTGTCAGATATGCCTCATGCAAGGCTTCTCTCGGTGACATGTTTTAACTCCGATCCAGTGAAATATCTTAGCCACGCTCCGATGGAACACTCTAGTTCCACTCCTGTGAAACGCCCTACAGAAACTAAAATACAAGGACTAAGATTACACTGTGTGCCCCCACCTTGTATCTTTCGTCGATTGTGTAAACGCATCAAGCCTAACAAATTTAGTCTTAGTTACGAGACATTCTGTAATAAATTTTATTACCATAAGTTGTCTACTTTTGGACTTTTGAAAAATTTATATATCTTTTCTATATACATAATTTTGAACATCTGTCTGTATGTTCGGTTTTATGGTTTCCACCATATTTGATTATAGCACTAATAATTAAATGTATTCTAATATCGGTAACAAATATTTCAACGGGTATATACGGTGAAGGCCCTAAAAACAAAGTAAAAAACCAAGGAAATTCTGGCACTTTTTCATATCCCTTATTACTTGAATGATGCAAATTGGGTAACCTACTTGAACAGCGAAGCACATATTAGGTTAAGGTAAAAGTATAAGTCATATGAAAAGTAACCTATTTTTAAAATTTCTGTAAATATTCGTTTATAAGCTCCCAAGCGTTATGCTGCGCCCCAAGAAAGCACAGTTTATATATATATATATATATATATATATATATATATATATATATATATATATATATATATATATTTGGGTTTAACTGTATATATATACACAAGTAATATATAACAATTATACAACAAGTGCTGTGTTCCCATTCGCCTTCTCCAAACGCCTCTATCGTCCCGCCATTTTAATCCTCTATTTTCTATTCTTTGTATAATTGTTTCTGTTGCTGCTGTTCTGTTGCGTATTTCTTGGTTTGTTATGTGTTGGAATTTGGACACTCCGGCGCTTCTTCTCAGGTAATCAATCTCTATCGTCTTTATTTTTCTTTTATCCTCTTCTTTCATTACCCAAAGTTCACTACCATAACTTAAAACCGATTCTACCATTGTTCTTCCAATTCTCTTTTTGTTTTGTGTAGTTATGTTTTGATCCCACCATATTGAGTTAAGAGCTCCTATGATCCTCCTGGCTTTTTGTATTTTATTCTGTATTTCCTTTTTACCTATACCATTTTTGTTGTCAATCAGTACTCCTAGATATTTAAATTCTTTGACTTGTTTGATATGTGTATCGTTGTTAATTAAGACATCAAATTCTATTTCCGAGTTCATAACCATATACTCCGTCTTTTCAAGGCTCACCTTTAGTCCCCATTCCTTGTAGTCTGTGTATAATCTCTTTAATACATATTCCATATCGAATGCATCTTGTGTTATTATTACTTGGTCGTCGGCAAAGTTTAACGATAATAGGCGTTTCTCACTAATGGGGATGCCCATGCTTTAGCAAGTGCGGTTCCATTTCTTTAGAGCGTTGTCTACAAATATAATAAATAAGATTGGTGAAAGGCAACACCCTTGTCTTAGACCTTTTGTAATGTGAATAGCTGCCTTGTTTCACATATCCTATATTTTCATTATATAACTCTTTTATTGTTTTTATCATCCCTTCTTTTATCCCTACTGTTCTCAAGACATGCCAAAGTTTATTTCTCGGTACACTATCGTATGCCTTCAGCACAGTTTATATTTAAAATAATGTAGATATGAAACATTTCTATAGTTATAAGAGGGAATTTTGTAGCCTGGCAATTAGACCAGAGAGATATTTTTGTCTTAACTTTTGAAAAATGTGACCCAGATGAGTGCTACAGCTTAACGTGAGATCAGCATCACATGATCGGCGGATGGCACACTCTGCTCTCGCTAGACAACGAAAAGGACTTCGCCAGTCTTATCTGTTCCAAGCGATCCCCCACCAACAACATACTTTTGGCAGTTTCCGTCGGAGTTACTACACAATTCATTAAAGTCCAACTTCAGATACGCGTCACACCCTAGAGCAAAACGGGAAGATCACCATCGTCATTTTTTTTTCGATTAAAACGAGTTTCTACTAACACGCCATTGCAACAATGTCGACTTTAAGAGTTTGCCGATGTAAACTGCAGGGCAGCATGACGTGGTGTCTGGTATACTGGCCTATCGGGAATCGAACTAGGAGCATTACTCCCAGTAAACAGGAGCTATGCTCAGAAGATATGGTTACACCAACCTTTGTATGATTGTTTACCAGTAGTCACCAATAAAATAGTCTTTGTGAGGCGAAACATAACGTGGCATTTTAAAAGTGTTTTTTGCAGTTGTAAATGTTTTTTATGCAAAATATGTAATTCTTCATTTGGCCTACACTTGAGCTTTAAATATGCAGTTTTCGAAATTCTGATTTGATTGAATAACTCCATTCCAAAAAGATATTTAAAAATAAAGCTCAAAAACACATTCTCTTCAGTGATGATTAGTCTTTGATAAATACTTGCAAAAGCCGGTGAGTCCTCGAGTTCTTCACTTAGCTGAAATAAGGTCAATTTAAAAATAATAAAGTAATAATATAAAAAATGGCCGTATACACATCATTTTTTTACCGAAATATAATTCCACATTGCTGAAACATTTTCTGTATTTACTGGCTCTAGAACATACTTTATGTTGCAAAAAAAGGTTCTGTCTCCCAGTAACATGCAGTTGTCATAGTTATCATGGTAAAATAACTCTGGCATTGAGCCATATTGTATATCTATAATAAAAGAAAAGTATAAGACATTTATGAGACCGGTATAAATATAGAAGTACATATTAATGGTTAGATTAATGACTGTAAAAAAAATGTCTTTGAAAACATGGTAAACCAGTCACGTATAAATTGAATAATAAAATGATAAGTTAACAAAGTAAATTATTCATATTCAATATTGTTCTACCACGAAATAACGAACGAATCCATCTATAAGTTAAACCTTTTACGTTGTAGAAATTGTAAATATTAGAAAATGTAAGAAATTAGTACCATATTCGAAAAAAAAAGACAATTAGACACTGTGTTGGGAAGTCTAAGATTTTAACACGAATGAAAATAAATCAATTAATAATGGAGGTAGGAAATTAGATCTAATTAATAATTAAAGTAAAATTTATAATTATTATTTTACTTAATGCAAAAAGTAAAGAACCTTGTCTGCAACATTGAAGGCACCACTTTTGAAACGCCGAAACCATCGTTCACACGTATCTTGCGATGGAGCATGTTCACCATAAGTTTCTCGAAGTAATCGGTATGATGCAACATACGAGGTATAAACTCGAACATAAATTCAGTGCATCAACACCTGCAATCGGATAAACCTCATGTACTCGCTATATGTGAAACCAAGGTCAGTCCATCGACCAGCACGGTCAACTATCTTTATCCTGGGTACGACTTCTATTCCCGATTTAGGCGTAACTTTGGAATCTGTCTTTTTGTCAGAAGCGACCACTCTTGTCAACGAGAGGAGGCTCTGGAGCCCCCAAACTTTGATGTTATGTGGTTAAAAATAACGACTCAACAAACCACAAGGTTTATCTGTATCCTGTATCGACCACCAAGTGATACCAATTTTCGAACACTTTTCGCTTCTCTTGCAGACACCATCGATCATTTACAAAGTAACTATCCAAGTGCCGAAATTGCCATCCTGGGCGACTTTAATGTCCACAATATCAACTGGCTCAAATATTCAAATACTACCGACGAACAAGGTCGTGAAGCTGAATCATTCTCAATCAGTTGTGGCTTAACTCAGCTTATTGACGAACCAACACGATCCCTGATCGAGACGGGGAGTTCGCCAGTCTTCTTGATCTGTTTTTAAACCACCAATCCGGAGATTTACACGGTCACCGTAAATCCGCCGTTGGGTTCTTCCGACCATAAACTGCTTTCGACATCGAGTATCCTGCCAATCAGTGACAGAAAGGCGCCTAGGCCGCGCAAGATTTGGCACTACAAGTCTGCTAAATGGGAAGATCTCATGGAATACTCTCGAACTTTCCCTTGGATGGACGTTTGTTTTCGATCCGATAACCCGTCTGACTGCGCCAGGGAGAAATGCTCTTACTCCAACGGCAAGCCTTGGTTCGACCGAAAATGCAAAGAAGCTGTTGCTTCTAAACATATTGCCTACCGACAATGGCGTGAAAATCCTAACACCATAAATCGAAACATCTTTGTTCATGCCCGGAACAGATGCAAGGGAATTATCGACGAAACCAAGGAGGCACACAATCAACGAATTAGAAACAAACTTCTCGCTTGTCCCAACAATTCCAGGTCCTTTTGGGCAGTCGCTAAGGCAGTTAGTCAAAATTTTACCAAATCCACCATACCACCACTCACACGGCCAGATAATTCCATTGCAACCACACCTGTTGAGAGAGCGAACTTGTTGGCTGAACTCTTTGCTTCACATTCTACTGTCGATTTCCAAGGAAAAACACCACCTACTATTCCCATATTGCAGTCAAAGATGCCCGATGTTGTCTTCAGACAGCGCATCATAAAGCGTATTTTGATGAAGCTAGACACCAAGAAAGCTTCTGGCGCTGACGGAATACCTGCCATAGTTCTCAAAAACTGTGCAAGGGAACTAACACCAGTTTTCTGTAGACTTTTTAACCTATCCTACAGAACGGGAATATTTCCGTCCTGCTGGAAATGTGCCACGGTTCAGCCGATACCTAAAAAAGGTAAGAAGACCTTGCCAAATAACTACCGACCAGTTGCACTGCTTTCAATAATATCGAAAGTCATGGAAAAGGTTATCAATGAGCATCTTCTAAAATATCTTGAACGATTCAATATTATTAGCGATCACCAATATGGTTTTCGTAAACATAGATCAACAGGAGATCTTCTGACTTATGTAGCACATGTTTGGAACAACGCAATTGAGCACTTTGGAGAGTCTCGAGCGTTGCTCTTGACATAACCAAGGCATTCGACCGTGTTTGGCACGATGGACTGTTGGCTAAGTTGCGCTCTTATGGTATGTCTGAAAGGTTCTGTTTGTGGCTCTCATGTTTCCTCAGAGAGCGTTCTTTACGAGTGGCGGTCGACGGATTTCTTTCTAACACCCTCACTATCAACGCTGGTGTGCCCCAGGGCTCCATACTGTCTCCTACTCTCTTTCTCATTTACATTAACGATCTGCTGGAAAAGACCGGGAATCCAATCTATAGCTTTGCAGATGACAGTACGCTTGTCTCTTCATTCACCTTGAACGCTCGGACATCGGCTGCTCAGGCGAATATCCGCAGACAGCAGGAGGTCGTTCAACTTAACAAAGACCTGGAAGAGGTTCTATCTTGGGGTGACAGTAACCAAGTGGAATTTAACGCTACAAAAACCCAAGCGGCAGTTTTTTCTAAAAAAGTTAACGTTGCTGAACCCGACATAGTTATGTCGGGGCACTCCATTCCCCTAGCATCGTCGCTCAATTTGTTGGGCGTTAGTTTGGGAGCAAATATGTCTTGGCATGAACATGTTGCAGGCATAGCAAGGAGAGCTTCTCAAAAGTTGGGAATATTATTTAGAACCAGAAAGTTTTACACCCCACAACAGCTGTTAATTCTTTACAAAGCCCAAATTCGACCAACTATGGAATACTGCTCCCACGTTTGGGGGCTCCCCAAACGTACACTGCATTTGTTGGATTCTGTTCAGAGAAGAGCGGTCCGTCTGATTGGGGACCCGGAATTGACCGGCGGCCTTGATTCGCTGGAACATCGAAGAACGGTTGGCGACTTGAGTCTGTTCTACAAGTATTTTCATGGAAAGTGTTCGAAGGATGTAGCCCGCTTAATTCCTCCCAAAGCGGTGCATGTTAGAAATACACGTCGCGCTGGTGCTTCGCATCCGTATGAGGTTCAGCTTGTTACTCCGCGTACAACGCTTTTCAAGCAATCTTTAATATGGAGAACGTCATCCCTTTGGAATAATTTGCCCAGCGCTGTGTTTCCCACCGAGTACAATTTATAGCGATTCAAGAACAACGTGAATCGCTTTTTCCGCACTCGTGCCGCTCCTGGAGCGCTTTACGGACTTCCCTGCAGCACGTGTGCTAGACCAATTAAAAAAAAAAAAAAAAAAAAAGCAGTTTTGTTCAAATGAAAACAAAAAATTAATGCTGTCCGCGAATGCACACATTTTTCCAATTAATCACTACTGTGCGTCTGACACTTGTTAATGACACAACAAAATGACGCAGTGTCAAATCTTTATAGCACAAACTGCACACCTGGTAATCTCGATAGCATAGAAGACAACGGCTCCATTTTTATTATGCAACTTCCTAATACAAAAACTAACATACAACTCATTTTACAGTTTCCAAATTAGATTATATCGTTTAATGATGGTGCTTGAAATTAATAGATGCTCCTCCTCTTCCTATATCACTTTATCTTCTACAGGGTATGGTGATTCTGTGCTCAATAAATGGATTCAACTGTCATCTGCCACTGTTCTCGGTTCTGTGCATGCAGTATTTTCATCTGAGCCACCCAACGTCAAGGTGATCTATCCCTGCAGCGCTTACCTTCAACCTTGCCCTGTACGACCAGCGATTCCAGCTCATGTCTTCTGCTGAGGTGGCCGAAATACCTCAAGTATGTCTGATTTATAAGCGAGTTGAGTTTTTTTGGTAATTTTTAGTTCTTATAAAATAGGGTAGTTAGTTCGATGTTCCACCCACGATATTCTAAGAATTCGACGATACACCCATATCTCCAATGCAGCAATTTTATATCAGCTCTCTTTATCGTCCATCTTTCCGATGCATATGTTGCAATCGGAAATAATAGGCATTCTTGCGAGCTTTAACTTAGTCGATCGCGAGATGCTCAAGTCTTTTCATATTTTGACTTATTTTGTAGTTGTAGAGCGAGCAGTTGAGTCTCCTACGTATTTCTGAGTGACACTGGCCGGTATTGGTAATTAGAGACACAAGGTATTAATAATAATCTACGATTTAATAACCTAGTAGATGTCGAGGTTGATAATGATCATTATTTTCATATTACTAATGCATTTGCATAATGATCTCTAATTCACTTTCATTTGCGGCTATAATCAAGGTGTCTTCTATACAGCGCAAGTTCTCTATAAGTTTTCCTTCAATGGCGATACCACCATTCCAGTTACTGAAAACTTCGCGCCTTATGTACTCCATATAAATGTTGAACAGTAGTGGCGAAAGAATGCATCCTTGCCTGAAACCAGTTTTCGTGGTGAAGCTTTCTGTGTACATGTTATTAACACACACTTTTGCTATGTTGAATTTATAAAGCGTTTGCATTATCATTAATAAGTGTAGTGGAGTTCCGATTTCTTTCAGAATCGACCATAGTTTCGACCATCTCACGTTGTCTAAAGCTTTCTGATGAGAGATAAATTTTGATGTTAAATTATGTTCCTTTCTCTATCAGTTGACTCACATTCAAAATTTGCTCCCGTCTTCCCTTTTATGATATAAATCCTCTTTGTTCTTCTGATATTTGTGGCAATAGATAAGACTTGAGACACTCATTCAATATGGTTAGAAAAGCCTTGCTAGCGTGAGAGATCAAGGAGAAAGGTTTATAGTTGGGATATTTTGTATATCGGTATGAATATTGACTTTCTCCAGTCGTCAGGCTATTCGCCAGTATTCCACACCATACTGAATACATCATGTAGTAAATCTATCCCATGCTCTCCCAGAGCTTTAAGAACTTCGGCTGTTATGGTATCTGGGTCTAATGCCTATCGATTTTTGAGTTTTGCAATGATATTTTCTACTTCTGATCTCAGAATACTAGGTCCATGATGGTTTACTTGAAGGGAGGGGGGCATGGATAGGGTCAGAAAAGTCTTTATCTAGTTCTTGGCGGTGTTCTTTCCAAACCTTTGAAATCCCTTTTTGGTCCCTCACAATCTCACGTTCCTCATTTTCAATCGCCTGTGTTTGGGGCTTGAATTTTCGCGCTAAAGATTTTATTTTCTTATAAAGTTAGTGTGGCTCATTCTGAGCTGAATCTTGTTCCACTTCACTGTATATACTGTTTATGTAGGTGTTCTTGTCTCTTCTGCCGAGATTTTTAATTAAATGATTCGTGTGTTTTAAGCGAACTTGTTTTAGGTTATCAGCTATGACCATCGTTTTTATCTTCTTTCTATAATTTATTTCATTGTTTCTTCTGACATCCAGTGTTTCTTGTGCATTCTCTCTATAACTGTACTTTTCTCAGCTGCTTATGGAACCCAGCTTCTAGACTCTTCCCATTTTGTATTGATATCGTCTGTCATATTTTAGTTTCTCGAATGTCTCCGGATTTATATTTCTAATCGCTGGTTCTGTTTTTTAATGTTTTCTTGTTAGAAATTAATATATAGCCCAGTCAAAATAGAAAAGTATCCAAACTTCGAAATAATTCCAATACTGTTAAAAATTTGCACAGGCCTTCAAATCATCATTCTGAATAAAATTTCGAAAGTCTCCATAAATTCTGCCTGTGCTAAAAATTTTATTCAAAGTCAAATTTGAAAAAAATGGTAGTTCAAGAAAATCTCTTAAACAGTGAGTTTTTTCGTAAAAATAGATATAAAATTTGTAGATCATGCGATTCTCTACAAAAAAGATTTTCTGCACTTTTTTCCTACAATAACAAATCACCGTTTTTTGAGCTATCGTCTTTCAAAAATCGTAAAATTCATATTTTTCGTAATATGCACTCTTACGTGGTATGTATACGTTACTGGGCGTTGAATATGAGTAGAAATATTGAGATATTGGTTTGTGTTCGGAAGGACGTGAACGACCTAACAGTAAAATAAATATTTAGTTTTGAGCGATTCTTCGCAGTGAACGAACGTGTGCATGAAAACATTTTTTGATTTGAGTTAACACAGTCACATAAGTTTTTAAAAAAGTCATCAGTCTGCTTCATTTGTAGTAAACCTTTGGCAGAAAATGAAATTATTGCTATCGTTAAACGCAAGATAAAAACCTAGATTGAATCTAGCTTTGAAAGAAACGATAGGAATATTGAATACTTAAAAAACATACAATCTGTAACAATTAATGTTGACTGTCGTAGGGCGTACACTCGATAGAGTAGTATTGCTGCAGCTAAAAGACAACGAAATAAAAAAAGCAGTTACATCTACAATTAGTTCACCTCGCGCTAGAGCGCAATCAAGTGAGTCATTTTTTTGTTTCAATAAATTTTATTTATTTTGTGGCGACGAAGCGATTGAAGAAGCTGAAAAGAAAAGATCACATGATTCTCGGCGTCAAGTATATCGAGTTTCTACAATTTCGTTTAAAGATTATATTCTTGAAGTAGCTCGGAAACGTTCTAACGACGTATCAAAGACTATTATTGCAAGCATAGGATATAAATATGATTTAGTTATTGCTGAAAATAAGTATCATTACGATTGTTATCATTCTTTCGTTAAGCCTAAAACAAGAGGTAAAGTTGGCCGCCCTGTTACTTTAGCTATGGAAGAAATATTTAAACATATTGAAAATAATGATGCCTGTGTTTTCATTGCAAGAATTAAAAGATGTTAAAACAATTAAAAGAAAATTAACGCTAAAATATGGTAGTAAAATTATTATAACCGAGAAAAAGGAAAGTTTAATAATTATTTGTTTTACTGACACTCAGCACGATATGAGTCCAAGTACAGCTAGGTAACCATCTGAATCCTGAATATTCGGGATGGGCATCAAATGACAACTGTTTGGAGCTAATTCAAACTTGCTCCCGCCTACTCCAGAAAAACTGCTGAATACAATTTTTTGTAATTGCATCAAGGGTTGTAATTATAAATGTGGATGTAAGAAAGTTTGAATATCTTGTTCAATAGTATGTGGGAATTACCGAGGGTAGTCTTACTCCAATCTTGCATTAAATACTACAGATGATAATGCTTATGAATCAATGAAGAGATAGTAGATCCATATTGCCTCTTAGAGCAATCCACGGAAACACAGCAGCCAGAAGAAGGAGGCGAAAGAGAAGAAGAAAATACAAACGAAATAGAATTCGAAAACAATTAGTCAGACTATTATCTTTTTTTTATATCAATAATAAGAACTCTTCCTGTTTAATAACACAGATATACAAAAAAAAATTCTGTCTTTTAAGTGAGATATGAGCATTTTTTATGCTGAAACCAAAAAAAATCATAAAAGACATCCACCGTGAGGTTCTTTCAGAAAACAGACTTAAATTGAAAAAAAAAACATTTTAATAATGTGAAACTGTATAATCATTAAAATATGGAATAAAACTATTATTTCGGATATCTTTAAATATTCTGCCTCTACATTTATCATAAAAACTTATTATTAAAATATTGTTTTTTTTTTCTAATAAAAAAACGAAAAAAAAAATTAAAAACAGAATTTATAAACGAAAGATTTAATTTCAATTTTATGTCAAATAGTTAAAATAAATAGTAAATAAGTAAATAAGTAAACAAATCACTCACATGCTAACTTACATATTTACTCACTCGCATATCATCATACTCACTGATTCACTCTCTCAATCACTTACTTACTAACTAAGACACTTACTCACTCGGTCAGTCACACACTTACTCATTCACGTAACTCCATACTCACTCACTCACTTCTACACTCACAAACTCATTCACTCATTCACATACCCCATACTCACTCACTTACTCGCTTACTCGCTCAATCAATCAATCTATCCACAAAACTGACTTCTAAAACTGTCAAGGGATATACATTAAACTGCATTTTGCAACCTCTTGTTCCTGAGTAGTAAACGAATATTTTTTTTTACTCTAAACACTATTTCTCATGTTTTGATATCAAATTCGAATTTAAAACTTAAAAACTTTGTTTAGTTGTTGCATTTATTTTCTCAAAAAAAAAAACCACATAACATCCCATAAGGGTTAAAAGCGAATTTTTTGTTGAAACTGAACATAAAACCTTATTTTTTGAAGTCAAGTCAGGATTTTGTATATATTAATAAAAATTAAAAACAATTTTTTAATTTACTACATATTTATTTTAAACATCATCTTGCTTAGTACTTTAGTTAAAGGTGGTGTTGGTGTCTCGAGTTTTTTGTTAAACATGAACAAAACCTAACATTTTTCAGTTTTTATGATAAATGTAGATTCAGAACATTTAAAGATGTCCAAAATAATAGTTTTATTCCACAATTTTAATAATTATACAGTTTTACGTTTTATGTATTAAAATGTATTTTTTTTTAAATTAATAGTTTTCTGGCAACTTTAAGGGTGTTTTCTGAGAAAACCTTACGACGAATGTCTTTTTTATGATTTTTTTCGTATTCAGCATAAAAAAATACTCAAGAAAACACGTGGCTCCCTTAAAAGACAGAGAATTTTTTTTGTATACCTGTGTAATTCATTATTCTGAATTCTTATTTTTAATCAATAGAAATCTAGTACTGTTTCATCAGATTACCTTGTGGATTATACCTTCAGGAGATATCACGTAAAGAAAAATGCGTCAAGTAACACATGGGCTGAAAAGTCCCGGGCCTAACAAAGAAAACACGGTTTTTTTGGTTCAAAATTAGCTTTATTCATCAACGTAATCTACATCAAGAGCAACGCAATCATTCCAGCGCCGCTCTAACATTTCAATACCACTTTTGTAGAACGATTTATCTTTTGCCTCAAAATAGGCCTCAGTTTCAGCGATAACCTCTTCATTCGTGCGAAATTTCTTACCGGCGAGCATTTTTTTCAGGTCTGCGAACAGCCAGTAGTCGCTGGGAGCCAAATCTGGCGAATACGGTGGATGTGGGAGCAATTCGAAGTTCAATTCATGTAGTTTTGCCATTGTTTTGATTGACTTGTGACACGGTGCGTTGTCTTGATGAAACAAAATTTTTTTCTTTGCCATATGCGGTCGTTTCTTTGCAATTTCGGCCTTCAAACACTCCAATAACGCTATATAATATTCACTGTTGATGGTATTTCCTTTCTCAAGATAGTCGATGAATATTACACCAAGCACATCCCAAAATACCGAGTCCATAACCTTTCCAGCCGATTGTTGTGCTTTCGGGCGCTTTGGACGAGGTTCACCAGTTGCTGTCCACTCAGATGACGATCGTTTTGATTCCGGAGTGAAGTGATGGATCCATGTTTCATCCATTGTCACATATCGACGCAAAAATTCCGGTTTGTTATGTTTAAACATGGCCAAACACTGCTCAGAATCATCAACACGTTCTTGTTTTTGATCAACAGTGAGCAAACGCGGCACCCACTTTGAACAGAGCTTTCTCATAGTCAAATGCTCATGCAATATAAAGCCAACACGTTCTTTTGATATCTTTACGATGTCAGCTAACTCACGCAACTTCACTTTTCGATCATTCAAAACGATTTTATGGATTTTTTTGATGTTTTCTGGTGTTACCGCCTCATTTGGACGTCCACTGCGTTCTGCATCATCGGTGTCTCTACGACCACGTTTGAAGTCAGCAAACCAACGTTTTATTGTTGTTTCTGATGGAGCGCAGTCCCCATAACACTTTTCAAGCCATTGCTTCGCTTGAACGGTATTTTTTCCCATCAAGAAGCAGTGTAAAATTAAAACACGAAATTGTTTTTGATCCATTGTTTTGAAAATAACAAAAGTAGCGTCACTCTTAGCACAATAACTCACAAACTAATGAATAGAATATCATGAAATTTTAACAGCTGTCTTTTGAAGGTTAGTATTAACTGAAAAAAAGGTGACTGCAATAAAACTAGCGCCATCTATGTGTTAGGCCCGGGACTTTTCAGCCCATGTGTTACTCTACCTCGAGTAGTGCGAAAAAGGCAAGGGTGCATAAGACAAATATGAATTTTACAATTTTGAACTAGCGATAACACACAAACGGCCATTTGTAAGGACAAATCGGTTTTGTAGAGAATCGTATGATCGTACAAATTTTGTAATAACTATTTTTACAAAAAAACTCACCATTTAAGAGATTTTCTTGAAATACTTTTGAAATTTCATTTAAAATGATGATTTAAAGATCTGTACAAATTTTTAACTCTATAGGAATTGTTTCGAGGTTGGATGTCTAGTTTGGTCGGACTAATAATTGGAGAAATGCCTATGCTAACAGTAAAGTACCTGAAGTTGTCAAATTTTCAGGACTAAACTAACGCTTTTTTAGAAAACGTCAGCCACACTTTTTGTCAAGAAAGAGAGCGGTATTTCTGATTTGAAGGCACGATCAAAGATGAAAGTCTTCGACTATGGTTGGAGGACAAGTGGAAGATTCAACCAATAATAAAATTCAAATTTGAAAATAAAATTTTAACCTATGATATTTCAAATTAAAGGACTGTTTCACTTCTACATCTCGAGCTGCGTGAACGAGATCAGGAAAAAAATTGGCTAATGTAATGACTAGATTTATTGTTTAAGTTTAAAAACAAAAATTTGAAAAAATTGGTCATTTAAATGGATGTGATCGGTATGAGCATTATGCTTAATAAATAAAAGTGGAAACTGTGATAAAAAAGTTAATTTTCGAGATATTGTCTAAAATTTAATTTATTTTACTAAAAATAGTTCTAAGTAGTTTGAGAAAGTGATAAGAAATTTATGTCAATATCAGCTCTACATGACAAATCTGTTTTAAATGCAATTTTTAATGAGATGAATATTGAAAATCAATTAGGTGCTTGATTAGAAACTGTTGAGAAACTCGTTGTTCAACATCTATAAAAACTGGTTATTATTATTGTTTCTCAATTACCTATTCAGGAATGTATCCTGAAATGGTTATGGAAAACTAATATTTACTTACCAGAAATATTTGCATTACCTATGTTGCTCATAATTAATAATACCAAAATTAGTTTATAATTCATTTTTGCTTAACACATTAATTTTATAAGATGAACTAATTTTATTCGTATGTGCTTACTTACAAACTCTATTAAACTGTCATTATGTACTTACCTGAATTTAACTGCATATTTTTTATACAGACTATTTTTTATGTTAATTCGAAAAAAAATATGTCTACAAGGTTTTAAAAAAGTAAGTTTCTTTTATTTTAAACTGAATCTAACAAATATATTCAGTAATATTCAGTTTGTATCCCATTCTCGCAAAAGGACTTTCCAACAGCAAGACTTGGTTCAACTGAAAATTCAAAAATCCGTTGCTTCTAAACATCTGGCAAAAACCCCAACATAATGAATCATAACATCTTTGTGAGTTCCTGAAAGAGGCGCAACCAAATAAGCGAAGAAACTCAGAAAGTACATAATCAAAGAATTAAAAACAAACGTTAGGTCTTCTTGACCTTTCGTTAAAGGCATTAGTCAAAATTTCACTAAATTCACTATAGACAATACTAATGCCACATCATCGCTGAGAAAGCCATCTTTATAGCGAAACTTCTTGAGTCATACTTTACTGGTAATTTCCAGGAGGAAATACCACTTTCCAAAATACAGTCGAAGATGTCCGATATTATTTTGAGACATCGTGTTATAAAACGTATTTTAACGAAGCTAGATACTAGAAATACTTCTTGCGTGGATGGAATACTTGCCATACTACTGGAAAATATGCAAGCGAACTAACACCAGTTTTCTGTGTGACTTGTCAATTTATTCTGCAGAAAGACGTTGCCAAGCAATTGCCTACAAGTCGCATTCATTTAAGCAATATCAAAAGTTGCAGAAAAAGCTCTAATCAATATATTTTAAAATATTTGGAAGGATATGATCAATATAACTTCTGTAAGCAAAAATCCATAGGAAATCTTCTGGCTTATGCCACACATATTTGGAATAACGCAATTGAACATTTTGGAAAATCTCCATCGGTTTCACCACGATTTATGCGTAACGGATTGATGGTGAAGCTACGCTTTTAGGGTATATCTAAAAGTTTTTGTTTGTAGCTCTCGAATTTCTACAGAGAACGCGAGAACAGTTTAGAGATTTTTTTCCGATACCTTCTCTATCAACTCCGCTATACCCGACAGCATACTGTCTTCGTCTCTCTTTCTCCTTTACATTAACAACCAGCCGGAAATGATCAAGAACTCACAAACGATTTGCCTCTTCATTTACTTTTAAAGCTTAAAAAATCAGAGAAGAGTCTGATTGGGGACCCGGAATTGACTGGCGGCCTTGATTCGCTGGAACATCGAAGAACGGTTGGCGACTTGAGTCTGTTCTACAAGTATTTTCATGGAAAGTGTTCGAAGGATGTAGCCCGCTTAATTTCTCCCAAAGCGGTGCATGTTAGAAATACACGTCGCGCTGGTGCTTCGCATCCGTATGAGGTTCAGCTTGTTACTCCGCGTACAACGCTTTTCAAGCAGTCTTTTATATGGAGAACGTCATCCCTTTGGAATAATTTGCCCAGCGCTGTGTTTCCCACCAAGTACAATTTGCAGCGATTCCAGAACAACGTGAATCGCTTTTTCCGCACTCGTGCCGCTCCTGGAGCGCTTTAGGGACTTCCCTGCAGCACGTGTGCTAGACCAATAAAAAAAAAAAAATAAAAAAAAAAATAAACATCAGCTACTCATGCAAATATCCGCAGATAGGAAGAAGTTATTCAACTTAACAAAACCCAGAAAAAAATCTATCTTGGGGTAATAGTAGCCAAGTAAATTTAATGTCACAAAAAACAGACAGCAGTTATTTCTATACAAGTTAACAATACAGAACATGACATAGTTATGTGGGTACACTTCATTCGACTAGAGTCGTCTATCAACTTGCTGGCGTTAACTTAGGAGCAAATAGAGCTTAAGATAATCATATTGCCTGCAGAGCAAAGAGAATTTCTCAAGAGTTGGGCATATCATTTCGTACTTGAACCCTAAACGCTCCACAACAACTGTTAATCCTGTATAACGTTGGAATAATGCTCCTTCCCATGTTGTGTGCTCTGCTCCCAAAAAATGCGCTACATATATTAAATTCTGCTCAGGAGAGAAAGAGCTATTGATACAGAACCTAGAGATCCAGAACTCATCAGAAACATCGATCCTTTGAAATACCACATAAAGATTTGTGACTTGAGTCTATTTATAAATCATAAGAAATGTTCAATGAATAGAGCCCACTTGATTCCTGATTGGTTCAGATATCGTGTATTCGGGCTCTATGGTAAAAATATCATCAAATCAAATAACGCAGCTTAACTTAAAATACACCTTCTATGAGCTACCTGTCTTAACGACAGTACACGACTTTCGGTGGTCACCTGTCCAAGCACTAACAAAGATGGATATAGGTTAGCTTCTTGCACAGAAGCTGAATCAACTAGACTCCTAACAACCGCGTAAGTTTGGATTATTACTTAAAAAAGGAGATGGAAGAAATCGACGTAGAAATATGATTTTTAATTAGAAAATTTTTAACTTCATGCTAGTGGAACAAAATATTTTATTGTTTTATTTTAAAATGTACTTGATGTATAGGCTGAAAAGTTAAAATGACTTGCTTATTTGAAGAACTTAAAAGTATGAAATACAAAAGGTAAAGGGAACTAATATAAAATATCGCCACGGCCATCAGGCGCTATATTGCTGTAGGTATAGTATATATTATAACCAATTACTACCCCATCTTATGCAAACAATATCTTACTATGATTCCATACAACATAGCTAATCGCACGTGGTCTAGTAAAATCTAGTTTGGATACATACTAATGTTGTCACTTACATTTGGTAAATTTTACTAAAGATATTATTTTTATACCTAATAAGGATGTTAACGGAACTATTTTGTAATTTTAATAATATATTTATAATTAGGATGCTTTTTCCTAAGAAAGAACTTCAAATTTTATAGTAAAGGATAATATGATTTATAAGTATTTTATTGTATATACGTTGTAAATAAGAATGATTAGATAATTGAATATATTTAAAAATTGCTTAGATATTTTGAAATTATTAGTTTTCCGTATGAAACACTTATGGGATCACTTCGGTGTCTGTCCGTCCGTCTGTAACATCCGATTTTGTCCGAAACTATTTGATATAGAAAGTTGAATTTATGGCCAATTAGGGCCGTGTAGGTTTGAAAGTTAAAATCGAGTGGGGAATGAAATGAAAGCTTGTGAAAACACGAGTTCCAAAATATATATGCTGTAATACTGGCGTACACTTTTCTTTGTATTATTTAAAAAAAAATGGCCAACAATCTCTGTCAACCCCCTCCCGAAAACTACTCATCAAAAAATTTTGAAAAAAAAACACTGGAATATTCTTCATAAAGTGTAGATTGAGCGAAAATTATCACGAGTGTATTACGTTTGACATAATTTATCTGATATAAAAAAAAACTATGTAGCATGACACAATGGTGAAGGTTTGGAAAGTTGGCAATTCAACCGGGACTAAAAGCTACGGTGCAATCAGTAATATCATAACAACTGGTGACCAACGGATAGGCGCCGAAGAAAAAATAATTTTATTTCATTTGTTTATAATTCAAGTATTTAGGTAGTAAATGTTTATTTTAAACTTGCTAGATTTATTTATAGGCTATTTTTATTTTAAAAATAAGCACAGTACCGAACGCTAATGGCGCAGGTCCAACTTGCACTTGCCGGTTTTTTTTTATATATCTTTATGTATTCTTATTAATTAGTTAAAATACTGCAGTCAAAAAAAATATTTTTAGATTATTTTATGCAAGAACTTACAGAACTATTAGCAGGTACTCTGTATTTTATATTTAGTATTTTGTGAATGTAGCTAAATACTTTAAAATATTTCGTGATATTTCGAATTATTCTAGGAATATTCATCGGTGGCTGCCCGGGACTCCTTTCAATATACTAAACATTTTCCCATCGATAACTAATTCATATTTGTAAGTAGGCTGAAAGTTAATTTTCTCGCCTTTAATCTTTCTTCTCGCATTTGCATTATTTATATATAGCTTTTTCTACCTCATAAACTGCTTATTCGTAAATACTAGTACTCTCGAAGATATTTTTTTCTATCTATGTAAATTAAATCATATTGGTAGTACTGCTTACAAGTCCTTATTTTATTCAAGAAATTTTACCCACAATATGTTTTCAAAAAAAATATTTCAATTATAGAAACTATCCCTGTACTGAACCATTTAGTTTCTGCAGCGTAGGTTTAACAACAAAAGGCCTGATATCCATTAAATGAATATTCTGTAAGCCACACGTAATGACAATTATATTCAATTAAATATTTTAATTCTTCGTAATTTTAACAAACAAGTACCATTGACCATTATACAACAACTTAATTCCATAATTAACTTAACAGCGAACATGTATATTGCTTATACCAAGCAGAAAATTCCGAAAATAATGATAGAGTTGAAAATATTTTAGATTACAATGGATGGACGGTTAGTGACATCTTCGCCGAATAGTCCTAACTTTTTTATATCTTTGAGAATTATCGGTAGAAGATTTAATAAATGACTAAAACGAGTTAGATAAAACTTCAAACTTCGAAACAAAATAACTAAGTAAAAATTCAAATAATTTGTAACATCCTGATTGGTTGATATGACACCTGGTACAAAATTCAAAGAAGGCAATCGGGATATATTGCTGTTTATAACAATAAAGATATTTTCTTAAGTTCAACTTGGTAAAATAAAAAAATCAAATATATAAAAACGGCAAAAGCTAGAGTATAACCAGGTTAAATAATATTCAAAGCAACGTGGAGAAAGTGTTAACAAAAAATTGCGGAAAAATAAAAAAAAATTAAGAACGACACTTACAAGTAATCCAATTTTAACAAAAATATTGTTGATCAAGTAAAAAATATGGCAGTAAAGATTTACGAGTTGTGTTTTATCCAAAATGTGTCTTGATTAAGTTGTAATTTACAGGATGTGTGATTTAAAAAAGAAATAATATTTATTGCATCATACAAACTTGACTATCTACAAAAAATTAAAAGAAAGTTTTGTCCTTGCATTAAAAATACGGAAGATCCAAGAATAACCAACACTTAATATCAATCATCAATCCAGGACATCTATAACTCGCTACAGTTTAAAGATCGTCTGCTATCTAAAATGAAAATCACAATATTTCGCATATCGTAACACAATCACGAGAGCAGAGATAATTGAAGAACCATATCTCGAGACAAATTAGTTGCCAACAAGGCTCAACGTCATCTCTAGTAAAAGCGCCAAAATCTTTTAATTCAAGAGCAAAACCCACCGGACAAGAAAGATGCTGTATTGCCTCGGCCTTGGCAAATAGGGGTTAATATCGGTATTAACTGTTGAGGGGTAAAATTGAATGATGACATTCTTTTTTGTGTAATTTTTACGGACGCTAAACACGTATGTTATACATAATAGATGAGAATAAACAAAAACAAATATACCTACCATATTATTCTCGTCAACCAATGTATTAATAAATAACACGTTTGTCCACCAATTTTTTCGGCAATACCAGTATTCAGTAATTATGAATTTCTCCCAGTGTGGTCCATTACCCATATGACAAAGCCATGTAGCATGAAATAATACTACAATAGCCAGGGTTGCCAGATCACTTCGGTGTCTGTCTGTCTGTCCGTCCGTCTGTCTGTCACGCCCGATTTTCTCCGAAACTATTTGATATACAAAGTTGAAATTTGGTACTAATATAGGAATTGATGGCCTCATGGAAATTAAATTTTGACTTAAGGGGTTAGTTTTAGGGGGTGAAATCGGAAGCGAAAAAAAAAATTGTTTACTAGATCATCGATTGTGGTGTTAAATGAAAGCTTGTGAAAACACGAGTAATATATATATATATATATATATATATATATATATATATATATATATATATATATATATATATATATATATGTATATATATATATATATATATATATATATATATATATATATATATATATATATATATATATATATATATATATGTATATATATATATATATATATATATATATATATATATATATATATATATATATATATATATATATATATATATATATATATATATATATATATATATATATATATATATATATATATATATATATATATATATATATATATATATATATATATATATATATATATATATATATATATATATATATATATATATATATATATATATATATATATATATATATATATATATATATATTATATATAATATATATATATATATATATATATATATATATATATATATATATAAATATATATATATATATATATATATATATATATATATATATACATATAATGTAATACTTGCGCGCACTTTTCTTTGTATTATTTTTAAAAAATCGCTATCCCCCGCCTTATCTCGAAAAGTACTTATCAAAAAATTTTGAGAAAATTCTGGAATATTCTCCACGGGGCACAGTGCGAAATTTCTTGAGTTTACCGGAAGTTTTTTAGTTTATTTGTATTTTTTATTATAGAACAATTAAAAAAAAAAACATACATTTTGTAACAACATTTTGAACATCTATTCAGAACGAGACTCATTGCAATCGTCTGAAGACTCGCAATCATTACATGGGTCTGCAAATCTTTCTAACAACTCTAAAACTTCTGGCGTAACTTCACTATGCTTGGTTTTGGGTGCTTTACGAAGACTAGCGATGTACGGATCCGATGAAATCAGCAGTCGATTAAATAAATCCGTATTTGTGTCAATTCGGGATGTTTTTTCTAGTAAAAAGTTCGCGATATTTTCTGCAGTCTTTATTTCTTGCCTCCTGAGCTTCTTCAGAAAACTGTCCGGTCGGAAGAATGCAAGCGGCTATAATATCCTTTCCATGACAAAGGACTTTATGCACACTTACGGGCATTGAGTACCAGAAATATTCTTTCAAATACAATTCCAAAGTTTCTCTTGCATATTCGCCGAACTTTTCTGAGTCAATTTTAAGACCACAATTTAGGCACTCTAACAGCACGTGAAAACGCTTGATCAAATCTAAATTAACGCCAGTTATGTCGGAAGACTTTTCGGCATTTCTAAAGAATTTCCTCGCGGTATTACCATCGTTTGTGTTTCCGGTCTGCTGTTTTGGCATATCGATAAGCAAGCCAAGCTCCTCTTTGAATTTTTGTTGAATGTATTTTTTCTTCTCTGCAACTTTTTTTTTATTTTCTGCTCCACGAGCTTGCCATGCCTTAATATCCAGTTTGTACGATATATGTAAAATACATTCCAAAATACAGCATTGCATACTTTACCGTCAATCATACAAAAGATTATATTTGCTGTAACCTGAAATTGCTTGCCATCTACAAGTATAGTGGTTGGAATAAGTTGAGATATTTGTTCTTTCACTTTGTTTACTTTTGAGGTATTTACACTGACTTTCTTTGGCAAAAACGAGCTTAATTGGGCGACAGTACCGTGTGGAAGAAGAAGCAGAGTTTTTCCAAATTACTGTCTGATTATCACCATTATCATTTACGGAGCACATTTGGATTGGTGCCATTGATACACTAAACATAGTATCATCAGAGCTATGTTTGTCCATATACTTTTGTCGATAATTAACTTGTTCCGCCCCATCACAACCCCACTTTACGATAATATTTAGTGTCTTAACGTTTGATGAAGTTCTAAGCATCCTTTCTAGCCCTGTACAAAGTCTTGCTACGGTATGATTTATAAGCGACTGAACTGACACTTCAGCTGAAACTTCAGTTATTATTATGTCCTTTGGATAGCACTATTTGCCTCTTTTACAACATAATAAAGTGGATACAAAGCGCATTGGTGATTTTTTTGCTTGATCTCGAACAATGTTTGTACTGATTTGACGATAAGTTTGCATCAATAAGTAGCGCCAGAGCCTGGTCTGGAGTTAATTTTCGTGGGCTGTTTGAAGAAGACATGCGAGCCTTCTTGATTTTGCTACCCCCTTTCTGGAAAACCAGATGCCAGTTCCTTGACAATCGCTGCAGAGTTTCGTTTTCCAGATTGGTATAGCTTTGTTGCAGTTGCTTTGGCTAACTCGTCTTGACTACCGGACTTCAAAAGATGATGCACTTTTCTGTTTTGCACTTTAGGATGACAATTCCTAAATTCTTTTTTAGGTCTGCCTGCATTGGTCCTCGATCCACTAGGCAATGCATCCCTTACAGCATTTGAAAATTTTACATTATTTTCAAGCCAGCTAGCATTTTTATTCAGAAATGATGCTAAATTTCGACTGGATTCCCTCCACCTTTTTTGTATTTTACAAACCAGCGCACGAAGAGTTACCTTTAAACTGCAAAGAGCGTCAGATGTTAGCATTGGTGAGCCTATTTTTTCCAAAACAAAACCAGTGATGGCGTCCGATGTCGGTTCTTCCTTCCACTTTTGGAATATGCAGTTATATGAAATTTGCAAAGTCATTCTGGAAAATGTTTAATTTAAAAGAAGATCGCAAAATATCGCAGAAAATCTTTTGTGTTTCCAACAGAGGAAAAAAAATCTTTCAAATTTTGTGCGTTTCAAGCTGGTATTATGTAGTATCACTTTTTAAAGTCTCCACTGAAGTTAAAAATGTAAATTTTACTTACTTCTTAAAAATCACTTTTTTCACGAACAAATCACACACGAGTAAGAAAAGATTTTGCAATTATTTAAATGCCAATAATTGACAATTTTGTTATAAAACAAATGAAGAAAAAATCATCGCCTACTGACTTTCCGTTTGTATGTACCACTCTATTAACTTAAACAAATCGAATAGCTTTCTGTAGGCAAAAAGTATGATTGAATAAGTAATGCAACTTTCAGGTGCATTTTGCAGTTGTTTCGCAGGGTTAATCCCCAAACTGAGTATGAGGTTTTAGAGGTGGGATATTAACCTACCAAAATAATGAATAATCTTATGCATTTTACGTATTTCAAAAATCGAATAAAGTTTCGCTAAACTTTCTAAATTTCGCACTGTGATTGATTGAACGAAAATTATCACGAGTGCATTACCTTTAATAATTTATCTGGTATATAAAAAAAAACAAAAATTTCAGTTTTCATTAAAGATTGGAAACAAACTTTGTTGATAACTCATTTTGGGGTTTTGTGAAGTCACTGATCATTTTATACCTCCGTAACAAAATTTTTTATTTTAAAAGCAATCAACGTACGTAACACTAATTGCGCAAGTTCAACTTGCACTTGACCGGTTATTTTTTATTTCTATGCTGTATTATAATTTTTAACGCCTGTCTTTATTTTTAGATATAAAGGAATGAAAAATAGAAACTTAAGAATTGATTATCTACATTTATTATTAAATAAACAATACGCAAATATCAAGACTGCAACTTAACTTCAACGTAAATGTAGAAATGAAGTTATATGTTAATATAGTTTTAATAAATGATTTGAAAAAAATAGAGCTTCTTATTGTATTAGAATAGTCTGTAATGAAAAAGTAGCTAATGAATACCTAAATACAATTAGATACATATGAAAATAATGGTTAGAATTGTAATATGTAATGTTTATTTGTTTCAATATTATTTCTATTTCTTTTCCGTATTTCTTAATAACCGAAGCTATTAAAAGTAGAAGTAGTGGTTCGTTTCTATTCAAATTTCAATTTTAAAATTTTTTTGATCACGTATAGTTTATGCATTTATAAGTGACACAAGTGTCAAAAACTGATCAGTACATCTTTTAATTTTTATTTGTCATCAAGGAAATGACATTCAGCCAAATTTGTAAAATTTAAGCAAATTCTGACTTTCATCGGACTTTCTAGGTCATAACGTGACCATTTGATATATGCCAGCAGGATGAGAATGTTAAAAGAGAAAGAAATGAATCAATAATCGTTAAAAAAATTACTACCACTCCGAACCATCATACATTTTGCGTCGGTCACCCCCCATAAAAAAGATGCATCCCTTAAACATTGTGTATTTGGAGTAAAAATTACCCTTATCCCCAGAGGAAGTGGGAAGTGAATGAAGGTGGTAGGGGAGGATGTCCTCTCTACGAACCATCATAGATTTTACGGTGGCGCCCCCCCCCATAAAAAAAAATATACCCCCATAAACACTATGTAATTGGAGTAAAAATATGTTTATTATTATATAGAACACGTTAGCGAGTCATTTATTGCAATATTTGAAGTCAAAACTTAGTGAATTATTTATTCACAGCGATCTCTATTCGCCAGCATATGGCATGTTGGGAGTGTGGTACATACATTAGGGTAAACCGAGAAACGTTATATTTAAAGTGTCGGGGCAACACAGTTAAATTGATCAATAAAAAGAAACGACGGAGAAGTAGGTGCACGTACAAGCTATGGGCACTAACGGCTACATGGTTTAGGTTAGTTCAAGTTGGTTCAGGTTAGTCTAGGTTAGTTCAGATTAGTTTAGGTTAGGTCAGGTTAGTTTAGGTTAGGTCAGGTTATTTCAGGTTAGTTGGAGTTAGTTCAGGTTAGTTTAGATTAGTTCAGCTTCCACCCCATGTAGAGAAGATTGACCGTGACCACCTCCACCCACACCCACCTCCCCTGGAGTGGGGATGTTCTTCAATCATTACCGTAAGGGTAATTTTTACATCAAATACCCAATGTTTATGAGGGTTCTTCTTTTTTATGGGGAGTGACCAACACAAAATTTATGGTGGTTCGTAGAGGGAACATCGTCCGCTACCACCTTTACAGCCACCCCCATCCTCTCCAGGAGCGGGGCGGTTTTCTTAACCATTATTACGAATAATTAATAATCATATTAATGATTATTAATTATTTAGTATCCATTTCCAGCCATATAAGCTCCATTCTTGAAATTGTAGAGTACATGCCCAGGAGAATATATTCCACTAATAAATTTTGTGTATTCTCAAGCAATCATTGGATAAAATTTATTTATAAGAGAAAATGTTCTTTTAGTAGTATATATCGAATAACAGTCAAATAGATGTACTATTGAAGATACTATATTTTGAATATAAAGAAGAAATATATTCCTTTTCCCTATGCTAACCTATAAAAATATAATAATAAATTAATATTTCTATTATATAGTTCTTGTCGGATAGGTGCAAACCTGTAACTAATTGTTTAATGTGTGACAGATTTTTAATATTGTCATTAAACTCATATATAACTTATGCGCGTTTCTTTAGACAGATCAATTTTAGTAAAAAGGTTGTTAAAAACTGGATGCTCTTGTTTCAGAAATTCGATTGGTACATGAGCGCAACAAGAGCTAATAAAAAATAGAATGAAACAAACACAGCTATTTTGATGTGTTTAATTGCTTATAAAGCTTTGTGAATCAATAAATCATTTAAATTTGAAAGTCCAGTAAAAAATTTTATTGTTTTATTTTTTAAATTTTTCAACGGACATCGAAGTTTCGAGAGTTTTGAGAACTCTCTTACAGATTTAAAGACCTGGATTACATCCGTATTTGTATTATATAACGTTTTTTTACGAGGCGAAATAATTTTAGGATTTTTCGATAAAAAGATACAACACATATTATTACAAAAATCTAACCTTACTTTACAGGAAGCCATTAATATATGCAAAGGTATACAAGTCAGTAAAATATCATGAAAAATTAAAAATGCTAATATTACTCAATATGAACGATTAGCGCCGAATTTACATTGAAATAATCCCCTTCAATAAATACAAATCTGCACACACATGTGGTCAAAATATAATACTAGTATAAATACTAAAACTAAGAAAGCACATGAATTTTCAGAGGGTGACAGCGACATGACTACTAGTAAGAATTATTTTTTAGAGTTATTTTTTTTCTTTAAACATTATAACACCTTTCAAATTTGTAGGGCTAGAGCCATATTCAATTTTTCCTCATACCTACCCTGCAATTTTTTCTACAACTTCTCGTGCTACGAGGGCCGCCGTTTAAGTTTTTACAAATGACCACTAGATGGCGCTGTTGAGATGTGACATTATCATTGTAAAATTTGACATTTGTCGTTTTTTAAACAGTGGCAGCTCAGAAATTGGCAAAGTAGTTTGTTTATAGTAAGAGTTTAAAAAAACTGTTTTGTGTACAAACGGAAATTTCGCGTGATGATTTTCGTTGGATGACTTCTTACGATTTCAGTAAAATCCTAACTCAACAACAATACCTCGAATCTCTTCGTTCAACTTTTGGTAATGAATCACCAACAATTGGTTTGCAGAATTTCGTCATGGTCGTGCTTCCGTCAGCGATGAATTACGTGAAGGTGGAGCAAAATCAGTTGTTGTTCCAAAAAACATCGATGGTGTGCGCAGCATGATTAAAGAGGATCGCCATGTTACTTACCTTGAGATAGAGGCTTCCTTAGGTATATCGAAGACTGCAGTATACTCGATTTTGGATAAACATTTCGCTGTGAAAAACATCTGTCCCGATGGATGTTGCATAATTTGACCGAAACTCAAAAACAGACTCGTGTCAATTCGCGTAAGAAAATGCTAAAAAATTTGACTGAGGACAAACAAAATCCGTATCCAACATCGTAACCCAAAAAAAACTTGGATATATTGGTACGAGCCGAAAACTAAGCAACAATCAACTGTTTGGGTGTTCCAACATGAACCGCATACAACAAAAGAGGTTCGTTTGCAAAGCACTTCCAAGAAAATGATCGCTTGTTTTGGTTATACTGGACAAGTTGCAACCATTGCTTTAAAGGATCGAAGAACCATTAATGCTGAATAGTATTGAATAGTTTGTTTGCCAAAATTCATCGATGAAATCCGAAAAAACAACTGAAAACATCATTCTTCAGCATGACAATGCCAGCTCTCGCACAAACAGTTGATTATTTGACGGAGAAATACATCAAATTAATGTCTTATTGCCCGTATTCACTTGCTTTATGAAAAAAATGTTTCGAGAATTGGTTTGAAAGCATACAAAAGTGTATACATCTTAGAGGTGAATATTTTGAGAAACACGATTATACCAATTTTTTTTTTCTTTCATTGTTTTTGTAAAACGGTAGCCCTCGTATTACGAAGTAACCTCTTCTAGTTCTTTTATATCACGAAGTTAGTTAGTTTTTTGAATATATTTAAAAGTAGTGATTTTTTCAAATATTTTTCAAAAGGACGATGTTTGAGGTGCAGAAATAAACAATTCTAAAAAACTAACAACTTAGCATATTTCAATTGAGTGTATAGATCTTTGTATACGTTAAATAGAGAAAAAAAATTCTTATATCTATATCTATATATATATATATATATATATATATATATATATATATATATATATATATATATATATATATATATATATATTATATATTTAATAAAACTCCCTCTATACTTCTGAATATTTAAATTATAGGACTGGTTATGAATGAATGTATTTACTTTTTTAGATTAAGGCACCATAGGTTAAGACTATACTCTATTTATTTCAAAGTGATAGAATAAATCATCTAGAATTACGCAAATTAGCATCAAGTAATAGCAAGGGCCCTAGAGTTTTACCTACATTTTACTTGTAATGCAGCAGTTCAACAACTTTATTGGAATACCATCTGGCATCGGTCTAATATTCGCAATCTCTTATGTTTGAATATAATAGGAAAACGACCCTTTTTTTGATGTTTGGGGCTAAATAGTCTGAAATAGTTCTGGCCAGTGGTGGTGCGTCTGAGCGTATACGTATTTTTTACGAATAGTACGAATAAAACAGTTTTATAATGTTTAAACATTCATTAGATAAAAATAACATTTTATAAGGGAACATTATTAATTAAAAATACACAAATGAGGAAGTTAAATAACAATGAGAAAAATATTACCAATCTTCTATCTCCAACATGTATAATTAAAGTTCAACAATGGCATCCACAGCCATGTCCACAGTCCACATTTTATCTTCCACCCTCAATACATGTACGCCAATTTTCTGTGGAAATATTAGATATGGCATTTTGAAAAAAGTTTTTGTAAGTCTGCTAATTTATAGGTCGTATTGTTCCTGGCGACTTCACCTGTGCCCACATAAGTTCTATCGGATTGAGTTTTGCAATGATCTGGTGGCAGGCGATAAAACATTAATATTACGTTTTTCTTGCCATCTCGTCGATGACGAAACTTGTGTACTTGTCTTTGTTTCCGGGAACTTCAAGCTTTACAAGTTCTAATAAGTATCTCTTAATGCTGCCTTTTCAAACTGAAATTTTTTTCTCGGTCACCTAAGATTGGATGGTCCTTTTTCAGCCAACCCAAGGTTGAAACTCATTCTAATTTTTTAGAATGATAGCTTGCGTTATTCATTACAATAACAGAACCGTCTGGTATTAAGTTTATCATCTGCGAAAACCAATCTTCAAATACATCTGAATTAATATCTTCTTAATAATCTCCTGTTTTCTCGGATACGAATGTTATAAGAATTATCCTACGTCCCTTACTAGATGAGGGATTAAGACTAGTATTGAGACCTTTATTGAATGCTTGGCGAGCATTTTTGATATTACGATCTTGCCAAAACTTATTGACTGTGTGCCCTTCATTTATCCACGTTTCATCTAGGTAATATATCCTTTTTCCTTCAGAGCGAGTTTTTCTAACTTTCCTTAAACAGTGTCTTCTCCAGTGTACAATTTGTTCACTTTTTATTAATAAAGATTTTATTTTACACTTTTTCCAATAAAAATTCACACCTTTTAAAACACTCCATAGTTTTACTCTACTCATTTTTGGAATGTATGGGTAGCTTGTCTCAGCTTGCAGGATTATATCCAAAGTTCGAATTCTTTTTTCAATAAAAAAGTCATGAACAGCCTTACTGCTTGTTTTTTGTTGTCTGTCAGCTGGAGTTCTTTTCTGCCTGGTCTCTTTTTTGGAGAGTCTATACCCCCTCATTTTTTTTTCTTCTAAATCACAATTTGTCAAATATATTTTTAACTATGCGCGTTTCATTATTATTTATTTATTTATTTATTTATTTACGGGGCAGGCCCATTAACTAATAAAGACAAAATACAAAAGTTTACAATATAAATGACACTTAAAACTACTTAAAACTAAAGGCTAAAACTAAGAAATTCAGAAAAGAACCCCGACCTGCCTCTTAAAAAGTGACAAGGAGCCGGAGAACAATTCCAGTGATGGGCAGTTGTTTACAATGCCCATAGATCTTGTTATGAAGGTATTAGCTCCGTAGGTTGTCTTATGATAGGGTTTGAAGAAGGACAACGTAGATCTAGTATGTCTAGAGGATGCATACAAATTAATCTGAGATAAAAGTTCTGGACAATTTACAATGGAATTTAAAATTTTAAAGAACATTATGCGTTAGCTTCCCCAACTTTTGGCGTTTCGCTGGAGAAAAGATTTTGTTAACACACTAACTTTCTGACACTTGGCATGCTGCTCTAAATACGTATATATAGTTGGAGCAACAGGAAGTTATGTAAATAAAAATGGTTTGATCCGATAAAACTTCGTTACAAAAAATATCTGGGAATAGATAGTACGCCTCTGTTATAGGACCGCCGGTCAGTACACTGGTGTTTTTATTACTATCAGTTTCAAATAAATAGAGTATAGAAAATAATTGTCAGTTTAATAGAACCAAGCTTGCAATAAAAACACATTTTTGTATGCGAGTTTTGTTTTTGTTTTTAAAAACGGTTTTGCAACTCGTAAAAATAAAATTATTCAACTTCTTCTTTAAATATCCATTTGCCACTGTGCATGGTTTAAATAACTGTAACAGCATATCCATTAGGTTTATTTCCTTTGTTTTAATACTTTAAATAACCTTAATCACAAAATTAAGCTAATATAAGCCTTGCAAAATCCTTGTCGAACTTATAAATCAACTTTTATCTAAAAATATTCATATAAAATTTTATTTTTCAGGGCTTGGAATAGGTTATCTCCAAATTAAAAAGGAAAATCACAGAAAAATTAATAATCAAATTTAACAATAAATATTATATTTTTAGAACTTCTAGTGGAAAACAGTCTACAGTCCTATGATAACCTGGATTTTGTTTTATAGAAAATAATCTCTACTATCTGTGCCATCATGCGTGCCATCATGCATACATCATGCACCATGAAGCGGAAACGTGGGCTTTGAATCAAGACATTATAAATCGCCTACAAGTAGCTCAACGGGCGATGGAAAAGAAGGAGTTTGGAAATATCACTGAGGGATACGTTGACTAATGAAGAAATTCGAGGAAGGTCCAAGATAACTGATGTAGCTGAGAGGGTAAGCAGGTTGAAGTGGAGTGGCGGGTCATATCGCAAGACTCTCTGATAATCGATGGACCCATAAGGTAATATACATATTATATATATATATATATATATATATATATATATATATATATATATATATATATATATATTGATAATCGATGGACCCATAAGGTAATATACATATATATATATATATATATATATATATATATATATATATATATATATATATATATGTTATTACCCTTTCTAAAAAGTTAGGGTCAGATTGAATGTGTTTTATAATAACGAAGTCTTCCTGAGTCAGAAAAGACTAGTTCGGGGCGTGGAACATATGAAGTATCGAGCCTTGAAGTAGAATTTAGAACATTATAATAATAATATTAAGAATCAAAGCAGTGCAAGAGTTGCACTACAGAAATCAACGAACATGTCATGCGTTGCTATAACAAAAATTACAAAACCTGACAAAGAAATCACTAAGAAAAAAAATTACTCGCCGCCTGGACCCACCGAAATCACACACATGCAGAACAAACATAACCACCAAAGCCAAAACAAACGTATGTTTTACAAGGACAATATGTAACTACCAAGACTGGCAAACCAAGACAGCGGTTAAAATGGACAGTGAGATGAACAGAATAGTAATACGCTGTTACTAAACTGCCACCAAACTCGAAACAATAACATTGGAAACAATCGCCTCACACATTTCGAATTGCAAACCATCAAAGATACAATAGCTGCTGAACTGAACACAGACCGACCAAACAATAAAAACAATAGAGCAGATACCAAACTAACTTCACACACACAACCACCCAGCCAAACACAAAAATACACACAACAAAACCCACCCTCCAGCAGGAGCATAACTCAAAATAATATTACGAGGCAAATAGCAAGCACCGCACAACACCATATCACTGAAATCAATCACTCACCACCCTCAACAACATCTACACAACATCACCCCGAATCACCTCTCATACAAACAATTAAAGCAGAAATGGAGTCAAATCTAGCTCGATGATCAGGCACTGACCCTACAACCAGAAATCCCATCCCATCTTCAAAGATCCTCAATCCTCAACACAAGAAACAAGCACATAATACCCCAGTACATAACAGACTTAAGCACAATCGAAAACATTCACACAATAATACACATAGCAGCAATCACCATTTTAACACAAAATGATCAAAAACTCCCACAACAGCAAAGAAACCTCAACAGCACAAAACCAAAATTCAGATGGCAAATAAGAATAGAAAACAAAATCAACAACATCAGGAGATATTTAGGACATCTTACCCAGTTTATAAACGGGAATGCGTCTAAACGTGTCACACAGGGTGTAAACAAGATTAGATCCAAAACTACCAACCGAACACTGTCAAAAATCCTTGATACTTTGAACCAAAACTACCCGTATATGCCGCAAGACTCCCTATATACAAAGAATCAAACGAGAGGAAAGGTACCAACAACGTCTTCCGAAGAAGCGAAAAACAGTTCTACCGAAAAACTATATACAACGAACAGACAGCAGTGACTGAATCACCAAATAAACAAGATCTCACAGATTACTAGAAAAGTATCTGGTCAGAACCCAAACTACACAATAATAACACCCCCTGGATTAAAGCATGAATATGTGACAGAACAAGAAAATTCCACGTTAACTACACAAGAAATTGCAGAAACAATCAAACATACACACAACTGGAAATGCCCTGGAATAGACAATATATAAAACTTCTGGTACAAATAGTTTACCACCACACACGAAGCACTCACACATCAAATTAACAAAGGAATTCTACAACCACACACATTCCTCACTTTCCTTACACAAAGAATAACATACGTCAAACCCAAAAGCTCAGACACTACAAACCCGTCAAACTACCGACCTATTACCTGTCTTCCAACCCTATACAAGATCATCACAGCCACAATTTCCAAGAAAATAGAACAACACCTAATAAACAACAATATTCTCACAAAAGAGCAGAAGGGGTGCAGGAAAAATAGGATCCAAGGAGCAGCTAAACATGGATAGCGTGATCATGGGACAAACCAGAAAAGAACACAGGAACCTTCACACCGGTTATATAGACTAAAACCTTCGACTCCATACCCCACAGCTGATTAATCCTCAGGCAATTTCTCGAGCAAATTATGAAAACATGGAAAACCAAAATCCACCTAAAACCACCTCCTATATATGGATGACACAAAAGTCTACGCTGCCACAGAAACACAGCTGAAAAAACTCCTCAAAATCATAGAAACATTCTCCTTAGTATCAATATGGAATTTGGTATAAGTAAATGTAAAGGGCTCCACATCAACGAAGGCCAATGGAAAGGCCACCATGAGATAGAAACCATAAACAGTGAAACACTCGATAACATACTCGACAAAGAAACATACAAATATCTAGGTTTCCATCAAAACACTAAACTCAACCACACTTCCATCAAAACAGAGCTCAGAACCGAATTCAAAAACAGACTAACGATACTTAACTCTAAAAATCTCACTAAAGCCATCAACACGTTCGCTGACCTATACTCATATATTCATTTGGTATCATCAAATGGTCATAAAGCACAAAACTCAAATTCAGATGGCAAATAGGAATAGAAAACAAAATCAACAACATCAGAAGAGATGTAGGACACCTTACCCAGTTTATAAACGGGAACGCGTCCAAAGATGTCACACCGGGTGTAGACAAGATCAAATCCAAATCTCTCAGTCGAACACTGCCAGAAATCCTTGATACTTTGAAACAAAAACTATCCGTATATGCCGGAAGACTCCGTAGATACAAAGAATCATACGAAAGGAAAGACACGAACAACCTCTTCCAAAGAAGCGAAAAACAGTTCTACAGAATGTACAACGAACAGACAACAGTGACTGAATCACCAAACAAACGAGACCTCACAGATTATTGAAAACGTATCTGTTCAGAACTCAAACTACACAATAACATCCCCTGGATCAAGAAAAAGGCACTAGCTACAACATACAAACTTAAGTAAAACACAGATCTCTACTACAAATACACATCAACATCCATACTTGAAAATAAAAATTACAAGCTCTACTGGGACATCAGTATCCATATAAAACAGTCCCCGCCAATAGATCCGATATTACATTTCAATACAAAAAAGGAAAAGTCACCTCTCTGATTGACATAGCTGTCCCCCACCAACAACACAAACATCCAAACAAAATACACAGAAAAAATCTTCAAATACACAGAGCTTGCAACAGAAATAAAAAGGCTATAGAAACAAGAAAAAGTCATTAGTCTCCCTCGTCATGGCAGCCACAGGCCTTACACCAACAACATTCACACCACACTTTACAATTAGAACTCAACACAAACATACACAAAAACATTCAAAAGTCAGAGATTTTGAAAACATGTAACATTGTTAGGTCATTCCTTAATACACAGCCAGTCATGGAACCATATTGACCAAATGTGAGGAAGAAGAATAATAATAATAAGCTCTAGTGGTGGTAAAGAAACGCCTCGCAAAGCGAATAAAATCTATTGTCGAAAATAGGGTTTTTCTTACACAACCATCTCGCTTACACAAGGAAGGGACAGCTAAAGTTGAAAAACCGTCATCCATAGAACGAGTAACATCATTATGTTTACAGTTCCAACAGCAAAACGTAGATTGATCATGCGTTCACAAAGGAAGAGCTTTGCCGCCCCGGAACCAGATGCCATCAACAATTTTTGGCGGAAAACCCACGAACATCTGGCTAGAATATTTAATACTTGATTAAATGAGGGACGACAAATTCGCAAGTGGTTTATAGAGGGAAGAATGGTACTGATTCCAAAAAAGGGTGACTTGACCAACCCCAAAAACTATAGACCGATCTCATGCTTAAACACAAGACAAAATATTCACTCGCATTATCCACAAAACATTACTTAGCAGGATTGAACCATTCTTCATCATATCAAGGATCAGCGTGGAGAAAGGAAAGGATCTGAAGGTTGCAAGGAGAACCTTCTAATTGATAGACGTGCAATACAAAAGAAATTTATCCATGGCATGGATTGACTACAGAAAAGCTTTCGACACAACATATCACGAACTAATCCTTCACCTGCTAAAAGGCTAAAAGTTTCCTGGTGACTTTTAGAAAGGGAGTCTTTCAAGGAGAATTAAGCCTACTTTTATTCTATACTTCCCTGCTTCCTCTCTCAATTGCTCGACCCCAAACCCGTGGATATAACTGTAGTCTACCAGGAGATCGCAGGCATATGGTATTTTATATGAATGACCTTCAACTTTATGCTGCTTCAGAACGGGACTTAAGACAATCACTTAGAGTAGTTGAAGAATCCACGCGGGATATTGGTATGAAATTTGAATTGGACAAATGTGCCGCCGTTAAGCTAGACAGAGGACACTATCATGAACATCCAGAGAACATGCAGTTATCTGATGGGAACGTTGTATACCATTTAGATGCCGGGAAAACGTACAACTATCTAGGTATCGCACAACATCGCATGGAAGATACGACAACTATTAAAATAGAACTTCGTAGCAAGTACACGAAGCGGCTAAAAAAAGATCTGGTCGTCAGAACTCACAGGACGTAATAAAGTTGCTGCTACCCATATGCTGGGCTATACCGGTACTTCTCTAGTCCTTTGGAGTAGAACTACGAGGTTTGGATCTTAGCACCCGAAGAGTCATGCGCATGAATAGACATCGTCATCCTTTCAGGCCATCAAGGTGGAAGAGAACTTTTGAGCGTAGCGTGGGTATAACTGTGGTCCACCAGGAGATGGCAGGCATAAGGACACTCGTCTATTTTATATCTGTATAAGGTTACTAAGAGTTCCGATTCTCTCCCCGAATTGGTCTGTGGCCACGA
>CM032446.1:86241348-86271629 GCA_019049505.1 Pachyrhynchus sulphureomaculatus | reverse complement strand
CTCGGTGAACCCTTCTTGACCTACCTTAACATTTTGTTTATTTTGTGGTTGTAGTTTGAAGGAAAGAGGTAAAATTTTAGGGAATTACATATGTTAAAATTTTCTCTAATTATAATAAAATATTGGAATATGAAACTTAAATAATTAATTTTTCGGTGTCACGAAGCAATTATTTTAAAAAGTAACAATTTTTATATTTTTTTATTATTAAATTAGTTTAGAAAAAAAAATCTATTAACATGTGAACAAAACTGTAGTAACTGTGTGTAACCTTACATTCTGGTTCCAGCTGGGTTAAAAAATTTTCCCAGCAGACTAAATTAAAAAATTACCTTAATTTTAATAACAATAGCCAAAGTGCATTCACAAAAAAACACAAACAGTAATAGTCATTGAAGGATAAACAGCCGGAAATGACTGAAAGATAATCAGGTACGAAAGGACGTGCAGAACACCAGCAAGCCGCAAGGCTTTACAGTGGATGGATATACTAAAACGCACACTATATCCATTGCACTCAAGAACGATAAACCAGCTTTGTAAATTTTATTGAGTATTCATAAAGCTTATTTGAATTTGACATTCTGGTGAACTCTCGTCGATATTATGCAGTTATATGGTACCCAGCGGCAGTAGGAAAAAAATATTCATCTCGTCATTTCTTTTATTATATATACAGTGAATTTTATAACACCCCATATATGTGCATATGTATATATATATATATATATATATATATATATATATATATATATATATATATATATATATATATATATATATATATATATATATATATATATATATATATATATATATATATATATATATATATATATATATATATATATATATATATATATATATATATATATATATATATGGTAATATATATATATATATATATATATATATATAATATTTTATATGGTAATGAATTTCTCTTGGCTTCCGTTCTTTAAAGTATAATGATAAAGTAACACCGTTTTAATAATTTTTAAATGTGTGCAGAGTTTTAAAATGAAAAAAGTGTGTTGTGTATATGACTCTTGGAATGTTTTAATTATTGACAAGAAAATAAAAATCTTTCCAAGTTTACATCCTGAGGGTACTCGATACATACCGACAGTGTTACTGGTTGTATTAATGAAATTAAATGTTTTGAAAAAGATCACTAGGTTGATCGAAACGTAAACATACATGTAAAATGAAGTTTTAATTCACATAACCTTAAAGCGAAGAAAAATTCATTACCATATAGATATAAAAAGAGGGTTAACAAAAAAAAAATGGTTTAAAATATATATATATATATATATATATATATATATATATATATATATATATATATATATATATATACATACAAAATAAATTCAAAAACTACTGAATCTTACAGAAAAAATATATTTTTATTTAAAATATTACAACATTGCAAAATTCTTCCATTCTTCCCTTTATTCGTTTTTAGAACTATTTTCTTTCGGTTATATCTCTTCCTTTGAATTAAAAAAAATTTTTTGCATAGCTGAAATTGGCATATCGACAAAGAGAGCGAAAAGCGTCCCAAATATGTATACCAATACCAAATCACCCATAAAGACAGCAATCTAAAAAATAACTAAGATTTAGAGACGTAAATATGCTAAGAAATTCATTTTTTATGATATTTTTTTTATTTCAGGCTTATGAGTTTTCCTTAAGCTATCCACTTTAGTATTGGCAACAACCCCTTCTCAAGATGGAGGGATAGCTAAAAGTTTGGACATCCTCTTGACCATAGCTCAGTAAAATGAATCAACGACATGAGAATGAAAAGCTCAACGGAAAAAGCTCTGCAGAATATGTCTACGAACATCGCTAATACATTATATAAGATAGGGTGGCAGAGTGAAGTAGTAAAGAAGCTGTAGGGCTTTCAGCTCGTAAACCAGAAAATGTTTGCTCTCTGATTTCTAAAAAAAAGATGATTTAATGTCCCACAATTTAAAATTTATACCTTCAGTATTAAAAGCGCATATGGGGTAGGTAAGTATTATACAACACACAGTTAAGGAAATAAAGCGACTAATTAGCACCATAGGTACTAACCAGAGGCTTTGGCCAGGTATAGAATAGTATACAGTAGATTATGTCTATGTTTAAAATTAAGAAGTTGGATTTAATCTAAATTAAAATGATTATTAGTGTTCCGTACGGAACACTTATAAGATGACTTCGGTGTCTGTCTGTCTGTCTGTCCGTCTGTCACACCCCATTTTCTCTGAAACTATTTGTCATAGAAAGTTGAAATTCGGTAATAATAAAGGAACTGATAGCCTCATCAGAGCCATGTAGTCTTGAAAGTTAAATTTTGACTTCAGGGGTTAGTTTTAGGGGGTGAAATCGAAAGCGAAAAAAAAAATTTTTTACTAGGTCATCGAGTGTAGTGTCAAATGAAAGCTTGTGAAAACACGAGTAAAATATATATAATGTAATATTGAAATATTCTCCACGGGATGTAGATTGAATATTCTCCACGGGCTGTAGATTGAACGAAAGTTATCACGAGTGCATTACCTTTAACAACTTATCTGGTATATAAAAAAACAAAATTTTCAAGGTCATGATTGTTGAAAACTCATTTGGGGTGTGTTTTGTGAAGTCACTGAAAATTTTATACCTCCGTAACAAAATTTTTTATTTTAAAAGCAATCAACGTACGGAACACTAATTGCGCAAGTTCAACTTGCACTTGACCGGTTATTTTTTAACTAACTATATTTTGAGCTGATTTTTTACTATGATTAGAAGAATCGTTGTTTTTTTTTTTTTTTTTTTTTTTTTTTTATGGGTCTAGCACACGTGCTACAGGGAAGTCCCTAAAGCGCTACAGGAGCGACACGTGTGCGGAGAAAACGATTCACGTTGTTCTTGAATCGCTGTAGATTTTACTCGATGGGAAACACAGTCCTGGGTAAACCATTCCAAAGGTATGATGTTCTCCATATAAAAGACTGCTTGAAAAGCGTTGTACGAGGAGTAACAAGCTGAACCTCATACGGATGCGAAGCACCAGCGCGACGTGTACTTCTAACATGCACCGCTCTGGGAGGAATTAAACGGGCCACATCCTTCGAACACTTTCCATGAAAGTACTTGTAGAATAGGCTCAAGTCGCCAACCGTTCTTCGATGTTCCAGCGAATCAAGGCCGTCGGTCAATTCCGGGTGTCCAATCAGACGAACAGCTCTTCTCTGGCTAGAATCCAACAAATGCAGTGTATGTTTGGGAGCGGAGCTCCAAACATGGGAGCAGTATTCCATAGTTGGTCGAATTTGAGCTTTGTAAAGAATTAAAAGTTGTTGTGGAGTGTAAAGCTTTCTGGTTCGAAACAATATTCCCAACTTTTGAGAAGCTCTTCTTGCTATGCCTGCAACATGTTCATGCCAGGACATATTTGCTCCAAAATTAACGCCTAACAGATTGAGTGACGATGTTAGAGGGATGGAGTGCCCCGACATAACTATGTCGGGTTCTGCAACGTTAACTTTTTTAGAAAAAACTGCCGCCTGGGTTTTTGTAGCGTTAAATTCCACTTGGTTACTGTCACCCCAAGATAGAATTCCTTCCAGGTCTTTGTTAAGTTGAATGACTTCCTGCTGTCTGCGGATATTCGTCTGAGTAGTCGATGTCCGAGCGTTCAAAGTGAATGAAGAGATAAGTGTACTGTCATCTGCAAAGCTGTAGATTGGATTCTCGGTCTTTTCCAGCAGATCGTTAATATAAATGAGGAAGAGAGTAGGAGACAGTATGGAACCTTGGGGCACACCGGCGTTGATAGTGAAGGTGTTAGAAAGAAATCCGTCAACTGCCACTCGTAAAGAACGCTCTCTGAGGAAACATGAGAGCCACAAACAGAACTTTTCAGACATACCATAAGAACGTAGCTTAGCCAACAGCCCATCGTGCCAAACACGGTCAAATGCCTTGGATATGTCAAGGGCAACCGCTCGAGATTCTCCAAAGTGTTCAATTGCGTTGTTCCAAACATGTGTTACATAAGTCAGAAGATCTCCTGTTGATCTATTTTTACGAAAGCCATATTGGTGATCACTAATAATGTTGAATCCTTCAAGATATTTTAGAAGATGCTGATTGATAGCCTTTTCCATGACTTTCGATATTATTGAGAGTAGTGCGATTGGTCGGTAGTTATTTGGCAAGGTCTTCTTACCTTTTTTAGGTATCGGTTGAACTGTGGCACATTTCCAGCAGGAAGGAAATATTCCCTTTCTGTAGGATAGGTTGAAAAGTCTACAGAAAACTGGTGTTAGTTCCCTCGCACAGTTCTTGAGAACTATGGCAGGTATTCCGTCAGCGCCTGAAGCCTTTTTGGTTTCTAGCTTCATCAAAATACGTTTTATGATACGCTGTCTGAAGACAATATCGGGCATCCTTGACTGCACTATGGGAATAGTAGGTGGTGTTTTTCCTTGGAAATCGACAGTAGAATGTGAAGCAAAGAGTTCAGCCAACAAGTTCGCTTTCTCAACAGGTGTCGTTGCAATAGAATTATCTGGCCGTGTGAGTGGTGGTATGGTGGATTTGGTGAAATTTTGACTAACTGCCTTAGCGACTGACCAAAAGGACCTGGAATTGCCGGGACAAGCGAGAAGTTTGTCTCTAATCCGTTGACTGTGTACCTCCTTGGTTTCGTCGATAATTTCTTTGCATCTGTTCCTGGCACGAACAAAGATGTTACGATTTATGGTGTTAGGATCTTCACGCCACTGTCGGTATGCAAGATGTTTAGAAGCAACAGCTTCTTTGCATTTTAGGTCAAACCAAGGCTTGCCGTTGGAAGGGCATTTCTTCGAAAAAGGGATGTAAGCATCCATACCGGCCAAAATAACATCGGAAACCTCCCTGGCGCAGTCAGATGGGTCGTCGGATCGAAAACAAACGTCCAACCAAGGGAAAGTTCGAAAATATTCCATGAGATCTTCCCATTTAGCAGATTTGTAGTGCCAAATCTTGCGCGGTTTGGGCGCCTCTCTGTCACTGATTGGTAGAATACTCGATGTCGAAAGTAGTTTATGGTCGGAAGAACCTAACGGTGGATTTACGCTGACCGTGTATCGGGCATCCTTGTTGTTAATCAAAGGCAAAAGTAAGCTCAAGTTAGTTCAGATAATGTTAGATAATTTAGAATTATCTGAACTAACCTGAATTAATCTCAGTCCGTGTCTAGCCAAGTTCATCCGTTCACCAACTCCACCAGTCATCTGTATACTACTCAGCTAAAGATAAATTACACTCTCTCATCACTATTAACAGTGAGCGTCGTAAAATCATATCAAAGAAAAGCTTTTATTGTATCGAGATTTAATGCGGGTTTCAATTTCAGTAAAATGCTAAGGATAGAAGGGTGTAATTTTTTAACTATAAATTAATAAAATTATCGATAAAACTTTCAAAATCCGATACAGTTTATATTATTTATTTATTTAGTTTATGCCACTACTATAACTTCATATTTGGTGTGTTCATATAGTTTATTTGGAAGCTAATATTTAGTTTAATATTATTAACTTTTGAAGTAAAGTCACTCTAGAAGAAATTTTTACTTTGTTGGGCCGAAAATATCTATTTTTCTTACAACTCATTGCCTAAAAAAATAAGGTTTCAGCTAAGGAACAAATTTCAATATTAATATTTAGCTTGATGTAAAAATAAATTAATTTGATTCAAATTCAAATCACCGTACGTATTATTTGCAGTACATGTCGTAAGTGAAGTAATTTTAAAAGCTGAATTTCTGCCAATGCAACAAATGAGTTTTAATATGATCATTTTTCATATAGTCTTTTATAGTTTAATAAATATCTATTATGGGTGCGTCAACCAGGAAAGCATGTGTAAACAATAATATAATTAATGAACTTACCACTATATAGTCTGACATATATATTGGATATCTTATTTTAGACATCCTAATAAGAAGAACAGCCATTTGAACCAAATAAACACTATAAGAAAGACGACCCAAAATATTTACTGGAGGCCAACTACAAATTTGTCGGGCTATCCCTAAAAATAAAAAAAAAAATTATTATAAAAAATATTTTTCCTTATACGTTTAATTTAATATAATCATGTTATTTGCATAATAAACAGTATTTGCCATATATATATATATATATATATATATATATATATATATATATATATATATATATATATATATATATATATATACATATATATATATATATATATATATATATATATATATATATATATATATATATATATATACAATTTCCTTTTATATTCAAATTATACATAGATAAGTTTAAATACCAGGTGTACAAGTACGAAATGCGGATTTTTTTTCTAAAAAAAACATGTTAAATTCGGAAGAATGATGAAAAAGTGCTTTATTTAAAGAATGCTCCATCGCTTTGCTTTGTGATATACCACACCAGTAAAAATCTTCCCTTTTTGCTGCGAACCATTCATCAAGACATTTTTTCACATCTTCGTACGAACCAAAGCGCTGCTCAGCAAGTGCGTAACCCATCGATACAAACAAGTGCTAATCGGAAAGAGCCAAGTAAGCCGCATGGGGTAGAACTTCCCAGCTGAGTGCTTCCAACGTGTTGCGAACTGGTTTTGCCGTATGTGATGGAACATTGTCATGAAGAAAAATGACTTTGTGTTGCTTCTGTATTATGGCCTTTTTTTAAGCAGCGAACGGTTCAAATCGGTCAGTTGTTGGTAACGTTTAGTATTAACCGTTTCCCCAGGTTTTAACAGCTCATAATAGACCACACCCCTCCGAACCAACCAAACACAGAGCATCGTCTTTCTGCCAAAGCGATTCGGTCTTGCGGTCGACGTGGATGGTGCGCCTGGGTCTACCCATGATTTTTTGCGCTTGGAATTCTCAAAATAAATCCACTTTTGATCCCTGTAACTATACGATGCAAAAACGACTTCCTTTTGTACCGAGCAAGCAAAATGTCACACGTGTTTTTGCGCTTTGTCATTTGCCTGTCGTACAACTCATGTGATACCCATCTACCGGTCTTCTGAATCTTTCCCATCTCTCCTAGCCGATTGGAAACAGCTTGTTGACTAATGCTCAATTGCTCAGCGAGTTGTTTTTGTGTTTGCGATTCATCTTCGTCCAACAATGCTTGCAATTCCACATCTTCGTATTTTTTGGCGGTTTTCCACGTTCCTTGTCTGCAACATCGAAGTCACCACTTTTGAAACGCCGAAACCATCGTTCACACGTATCTTGCGATAGAGCATGTTCACCATAAGCTTCTCGAAGTAATCGGTATGATTCAACAGCAGTTTTCTTCAAATGAAAACAAAAAATTAATGCTGTCCGCGAATGCTCTTTGTTCGGTATAATTTCCGTCATATTGAACACAACAACACAACATTATGCACACACCTTTCCAATTTATCACTCGTGCGCGTCTGACACTTGTTGATGATACAACAAAATGCCGCAGTGTCAAGTCTTTATAGCACAAACTGCATTGGTGCACCATCTGTTGTCTGAAATCCGCATTTCATACTTGTACACCTGGTATATATATAAATATATATATATATATATATATATATATATATATATATATATATATATATATATATATATATATATATATATATATATATATATATATATATATATATATATATATATATATATATATATATATGTATATATATATATATATATATATATATATATATATATATATATATATATATATATAAACTTATGTATGTATAATTTAAGTATAAAAGAAAAAATTATATATATATATATATATATATATATATATATATATATATATTTATATATACAGTGCCATTCATAAAGTTTGCACCAAACGGGAAAAATTTTTGTTATAAGAGTTTTTGAAAATTTAACTTCGAAATCTGTTAGTGCAGGTTTTATATTTAGGATTACACCCAAATAAGGTCATGACGTCACAAGCCTTGCCTGTCAAATTTAACATTTAAAATGTAAAACTGGGAAAAACGGACTTTTTAAAAAAAAGTCGAAAAAAGTTATAAAGAAAAAAAGATTTTAGCTTTACATCTATATGCCAATTTTCAAAAAAATTTGACAAAAGTCACTTTTTTCAGTTATGTCACCCAAAAATGATAATCTAAAGTTTTTTCTTATAAATTGTGTTATATACTTTTTTAGTGGTTAATGTTTTACTAAATGTTACGAAAAAAATTAATTAGGCCCTTAAATTTATTTTTTTCAAAAAGTTGCAATTTCACAATGCAATATTGGTGCAAAGCTGCTTAATATTTATGAGACGTCAATTTTTAAGGATTACTGTTATAAAAAATTAATGTTCTTTACTAAATAAAAGAACGTTCTTAAGTTTCTACGCTTCTTTCTTCCTTGTCACTGCTCATAATAGTTCTGTTATAAATATCATGATGAAAATTCGCATAGAACTCAGGCTTGATTTCATTTACAGACTGACGAATAGTTTCCTCTAAGTACGCGGTATTATCAAAAGGTCTCTGAGCATAAACTAAATTTTTTAATTACCCCTCACAAAAAAAAGTCACAGGGCGTAAGATCGGGTAACCGCGGCGGCCAAGGTATCTCATAGGAAAACCTACCAATCTACTTCCCAGAAAAGTTTTCGTCCAGCCAATTTCTAATTTCCAAGGTACTGTGACTAGGTGCTCCATCTTGTTGGAAGTACAGTTTCATTCTTTCCTCTAAACTAAAATCTTCCAATTCACTGGAAAGTTCGTTGTTTAGAAATTGTAAGTACCTCGCGGCTGCAAGATTTTCTCTAAAAAAAAAGCGGGCCAATAATTCTGTTATTAAAAATACCGCACCAACGTTAGTTTTAAAGGAATATTGATCTGTTGTATCTATTGTAAAATTTGGATTGGTATCCGCCCACCATCTACAATTTTGCGACCAGACAACACCATTAGAATTAAAAGTACATTCATCACTGAATAAAATATACTTTATAAATGACGGGTCTTCTTCAGTTTTACTTTGCAGCCAGAAAGAAAAATACATGCGCCTATCATAATCTTGTTCTTTGAGAGTGGGGACAAAGTTTGGTTTATAAGGTCTAAAGTACTCTTTGAACTGAATTATAAGATAAACCTACATTGTGCGATATTTTGGCAATTGAAGTTCTAGGCGTTTCAGTCACACTCTGCATAACTGCAAACTCAGCATCTTCATTAGTAACCCAATGTTCATGTTGACGTTTAAAATTATTCTTCACACATCTAGTATTTTTAAAGTTGGTAAGAATTCTTCCTACTGTTGTATACATTATAACTTTTTCCGGATGTCGTTGGTTAAAAATGACGGCAGTTTCTCTTTGAGTTTTGTAGTTATCACCCACGATCAAAACTATTTCTATTTTATCTTGCTTAATCAATTGAATTGCTGTTACTGTTGCATTAATGATAATAAACAAACTAATGTTTGATATTTTATGTGACAAAGGAACAAAACAACAAATCCATGGCAACTGCGACAAAGTTACGTGAAAGCCTATCATATTATAATTTTGTTTGACTTAATAGCAAAACATGAATGTATATTCTTACCACCAATGTTTTTGACCTTTTGAAAATATATTAAAAAACATTTAGAATAAACTATTCCCAGAACCTGTATATGAGTTTAAGAAAGAGCTTCTCGTGAATGTTCGCCATACAATTTATAAAAGAACTATTTTGTGCATTGAAGAAAGAATTAAGAAACTTAAAAAAACTAAGAATTTGCTCAAATTTATTACATAACATTAAAATTTATTATATTAGCCCTTAGAAATTGAGCTGTCATAAAAATTATGCAGCTTTGCACCAAGATTACATTGTTAAAAAACGACTTTTTGACAGAACTCGTTTTCTTAACATTTAGTGAAATATCAACTAATAAATAAGTATATAAGAAAATTTATGTGGAAAAAAACAGTTGCTTGTCATTTTTGGGAAAAATAACTGAAAAACGTCAATTTCATCGAATCTTTTCGAACATTGATACATCAATGTAAAACTGCAATACAATCATTTTTTCTTTATAACTTTTTTCGATATTTTCAATAAACATACGATTTTTTCACATTTTAAAATTTAAATGTCAAATTTGACAGTCAAGGCATGCGAAGTCATGACCTAATTTGGGTGTAAACCTAGACATAAAACATACACTAACATATTTCGAAGTTAAATTTTCCAAAACCCTTATAACAAAAATTTTTCCCATATGGTGCAAACTTTCTGAATGGCACTGTATATATACATATATATATATATATATATATATATATATATATATATATATATATATATATATATGTATACATATATATAGTAGTATAACAAGCGGGGTTCTGGGACACCTCGATGGCCACTTTTTCTTTCAGGAGTTACCAATGCCGAAGACTTTGACCTTCATTTGCCCTTCAATCTACAAGAAGTACATTTCCTGAAAATCTACAAGAAGTGCTGAAATTTCCTGAAACTTTACAAGAAGTCGTCGACAATGACGTCACACGTCCAGTGAATGTTGATCAGTGCCCTTTTGGCACTGAATGACCTTGAGAGAGAGAGAGAATTTGACGTCACATTGGCATAAATGTGTATGTAAATGTTGTGTTAAAATTAAATAAGTTAAAAAAAGTGGTGTCTGTAGTAGGATTTGAACCTACATATGTTGGTTTCAATACTGCAAAACCAGGGACTTAACCTACTTAGCCAAATAGGATTCGTAAGAGAGAATGTAATAATTGGGATGACGTAAAAAAGGTATGCTGAAAAGTCTGCCAGATGTGTTGAAATTCGTACTCGAAGTGGTCGTCAATGAGGTAATATGTCCAGTGGATGTTGAATCAGTGCCTTTTTGGCAAATAAGTTGTCGAAAAGGAGTAAAACTAGATGTAAATAGGTGTAAAATAGGTGTAAATAGATGTGAATAGCTGTAAGTGTGTGTATCCGAAGAAGTCTGCAAGAAGTAGTCGTCAATGACGTAATTTGTCCAGTGGCTGTTGAACAGTGCCTTTTTGTCAAGTTTAGATGTTGAAAATGTCTTTCTAGAGGCAGAATCGGTGTAAATAGGTGTAAAATAGGTGTAAATAGGTGTGAATAGATGTCTTAAGAGCTTGCAAGAAGTGTTCGTCAATGACGTAATTTGTCCAGTAGATGTGGAAACAGGGTATCTTAATTTCATTAAAAACTTCGTAAACTTTCATTAGAGGAGAAGTTTAGCTGTTATTGGTATCGTTGTACGAAAGTAGGCGTAACATGATAAGCAAAGTAACATTTGGATAGGTTGAATGTGTATGTAGTGATAAGAAAATTGTTGTTGGTTGGTTGACTAGGTAAAATGGCTTCTATAAGGCATGTATTTGATTGGTTTGTAGTGTATAGGGGTGATAAGAAATTTGTAATTGATTGGTTGATTAGGTAGAATGGGTGTTGGCTATTCGAAACTGCACTTCTTTGATATTTTGGAGTGTAAAAGCTATGGTGTAAAAGTTGATCAAAAAGTAATATATTAGTTGGAAATTGTGTTGAAAAATGCCTTATCGGGATGTATTTTCGAGATAAAAATTGGTAAACGTTCCCCTAATTAGTTGTATGGCGCCGTAAAGTTGGTAAAAATGTTGCAGATAAGGCTAAATGTAAACAAAAAGTATGACTCATGCTAATTTCCTTGAATTGAAACCAAGTAAGCTTCTGCGAATTATTCTAAAAATAGAAATGACGTGATAGCTAGAATGTTCTAAATGGTCTGATAGGTCACACAATAGATAAGAAAGGTCAAAAATATCTGATAAGGAGTTGCTTTGAATGCATACAAGTGTAGTAAAATTGATGATATTTGTCAAGAATAGTAAAATAAGTATGAAATGAGCTTAAATTATTCTAGTTGGACCTCGTTAAAATGTGTTGTGAACTCGTTGGAGATTTTGTTAGAAAGCAAAAGTTAAATAAAACACATATTTGTCAAGAATAGTAAAATAAGTATGAAATGAGCTTAAATGAATCTCAAAAACGAGCTTGTCGGAATGTTTTGAATTTGTAATAATATTAAAATTTTAAATAAATGAGCCTAGCCTTTTACCGTATGTGGGAACGTTGTAAAAGTTGTTGTTTTTGTTTTTCACAAAGTTAGTTTTGTTGAGCTTAGTTTGGTCTCGTTGGATTGTAATAAAAGTAAAATATGTAGGAGCCTAACCTAGCCTGTACTCGTTGTCTATATTATGAGAGGAGAATAAAACATAAAAGTATGAGCACACAGATTTAATAAATATATATTAATACCAATTAACAAAAACAAAAGAGCCTCGTCTAATTTGATTAAAAATCTTTACAACTACTCTATATGCCTTATATACCTTAAAAAGGAGAAAATTTGAAAAACTACTTACTAAAATACTTAAAAGTACAAAATATCTATAAAACAATAAAACTAACTAAAATCTTAAGATGTAAATAATATTTTGCCTGGTACGAAATGATACAAAAACCAGTTGTTATAAAATTAAATGAGAGTTCAGTAAAAACAAATAAGAAAGGTTAAAATTAGTTGATAAGAAGTAGATTCGAATACATTGATTCCAATAAATTTACGATATTTCGTTGTGGGAACGTTAAAGTCTGTAAATATAATATCAATATTATTTGTCTACTAAAAAGCAAACAGGAAAATTTGAAAACTATGAATTGGTTTAAATTATTGACTTACTTAAATACTTAAAAGTACAAAATCTCTATAAAACAATAAAACTAACTAAAATCTTAGATGTAAATAATATGTTGCCTGGTACGAAATGATACCAACAAAAACCAGTTGTTAAAATGAGAGTTCAACAAATTTGATAAGAAAGATCAAATATTTGTCGATAAGAGGATGTAAAATGTATTGGATAATGTACAAATTGCAATGTTATGCTTTACTAATAACTTGACTAGAAATATTAAATATGTATAAATGAGAGAGAGTTTAGTAAAAACAGATAAGAAAGGTTAAAATTAGTTGATAAGAAGTAGATTCGAATACATTGATTCCAATAAATTTACGATATTTCATTGTCATAACTTTAAATGTAAACGTAAAAGTTGTTGTTTGTTTTCAAGTTACTACCACTACTTAGTAATTCTGATATTTGTATAAATCAAAATTTGTTTCCAAAAGAACAAAGATTTGACTAATAATAAACTCAGAAATATAATATCAATATTATTTGTCTACTAAAAAGCAAAACAGGAAAATTTGAAAACTATCAATTGGTTTAAATTATTGACTTACTTAAATACTTAAAAGTACAAAATCCCTATATAAAATTAACTAAAATCTTACTACTATTAAAATTATTATAATACATTAGAATTAATTCATATATGGACCATCCTGGCGGGAACGTTTCCGTATAGTGGAGGCTGACATCTTCAACTTCGCTGAATACGGGCCGCTCATTCCTGCTAACGCGTTCATTCGATTGGTGTATCGAAGACATTTGCGGCCTATATGATGTATCGTGTCCCTGAACCATGCATAATGTTCCTTGTCCAGGATCAGCTTCTCGTGTAATGGTCTGACCAATACACAAATCTTGTCTTTGTAATAAGTTTGAATCTCTAACGGTTGCAAACAATTTTTGCATTTTGCTTCACCTAACTGACTCAACATCAGGGACCAGCTCTTCATCTAAACCATTTCAGCACTCCAACAAAACTTTACCGTTGCACCACTCCGAGAACATTTTACTTCTACACTATATAAAGTACTTTGAGAACAATGTTGAACTGATGTCATCGCGTATTAAATTGCTTTTCTTCTCTAATTGTAATTGACTCGGTGTAAGACTTGTGTGTGTTTATATATTAAATACAGTAATCATCCGATACGCATTTTTTTAGAAATATATACTAATTACACATGTTTATCAGTATAAATGCAACAAAATAGTTTAATTTGGAAAAGTACCACTTATCTAAATAATGATGTATGGAGTCGACTAGTCGCTAAAAATCTCAAAAATAACAAATGGATTAATTTAGTTTATAAAATGATAAGAGATAAATGTCGAAAAACATGTTTATAATAACAAATATCTGGTGATTGGAAAATTTGTTATGATTTAATTAGCACTATCTTTACTTAAAAACAAACTGCAAAATACAAAATAATAACAATATCTGGTGATTGGAAAATTTCACAGTAAAAGTATCAGAGAAGACAATATTAGATAGTAATTTATCATTTATTTAACATTGTATTAAAATTTATTTTTTAAAGCAGCTCAATAGATTTACAACTAGTTTAGATAATTGTTCAATCAACCTATTACTATTCTTATTATGATTGCAATAAATACTACATTGTACGCATTTGTTTGATGTCGACAACGATGACAATTCTTCATTGACACGTCTTAGTACCATACGAATGTGGAAACATTCACATGTATCGGGTCTTTCCCGAACTCCAGGATGTGACCATACACATGATACATAATGTGTTTCTAAATTATTATTTGTCGTAACTTGTTTGCGATCGATAAAAGGTGTTAAATATTCTCGATAAGATATTAGTCGAATCCTTGTTTCACAACAACATGATAATTTCTTGACAAAATCATCAATTTTTCTACAAGTTTTATATACTAAATCATCTTGACTGAATAAATTCATTTTGCAAATAAGATGAAATTTTTGACAATTTAATAAATGTGTTATACTGAGATTCTCCTATAATCAACTGATAAGTTTTTAAAAAACCATTGAGAAGGGATATGTATATTTAAATGGATATGTTGTGACTGGGGTTAGTAGTCAGTATTTGATAAACATAAAATCAAAATAAACAATGAGTGAAGATCGTCAACGAGATCAAGTATATGTAGTAACAAAAAGAAATGGACAGATTGATTTTTGATATTGATATACATTATGGGATGAATATCGAAAGCCATGTCAATAGTGTCATACAATTTGTAGTACTACATTGAACTTTAGCATTATAGGTTAGATTATGATCTAAACAGGAAGGTGTTGTATTTTTAAATGTTGGCATGTTCCATACATTTAAAGTATCTATATTAATCATCTTGAAATTGGGATTAGTATGCATATTAGTAGTAGAAGCAGCAATGTTGTCTTGAACGAATCGAAAAACATGTTTTCCTTTTACATACAATACATCAATATTGTCCAGTACTCTATCAAAAATTTCTCCAACTTGATTGTAATTTACATAACCGGAAGAATATCGTAAACCATGTTCCTTTTCAGCCTTACAAACAGCTCTTTTACTGAGTCGAGATAATTGAGCAAAGGGTATTTTCGGTTTCAATACATAATGACTTGTCTGTAAACCATTTGATATCGTAATTTCTTTAGCATGGAATTCTTCCACATACACATCATGATTAGCATCATCGGCAACAAATAAAAAGTTAAATCCCTGAATATCGAGAACAGCCAACTTCATCGTGTCACAGTTACTTTACAACTAATACAACTTTTACAAAGCACACATACATATATAATATGACTTTGTGACTCACTATAGAGAAAAATGACATGTATTTTCCTTGTTTAACTGAATTGATTTCAATCTTAATTGTTTTTTCATAGTATTTGTAGTGAATGGAATAAAAATAGTTAGGTCTCTAGAGATTTTAATGTTAAAATAAACAAAAGTTTTATACGAGAGAAATATTTATTTTCTTCTTAAAAGCATTTATGTTACTATCTAAAATCTAAACTATAATATCTGATATCCTAATTTAATTATATCCTCCCAACTTAAATATTCATTATCATCATCCACATCCATTTCACTCTCTGATTGGTCAATCATCTCTTCCTCCTCATTCTTTGTCTCCTTTAACCATCTTTGTTTTAATATACTCAGCGGGATTTCATCATCATCATCATCATCATCATCATTTTTCATCATCATCATCATTTTCAACTTGAACAGTTTGTTGTAATCTTTCTTTTAATATATTTAAGGGTAAATTTTCTTCTTCCTCTTCAAAAATTTCCATTTCCCTTAATTCCAGTAGTCTTAGTAATTCTATATTTCGTTTAATAACGTTGTTGGCATAATCTTCTTCTTCTTCTGCTTCTTCATTAAAAAGCGACATTATTAAGTATTATTTTATCAAGTAACTATTAGACGAATGAAATTTGTATTGATTTTAATACCATTCTATACACCTATTATATAGGGGATTTAATCACTTCATACACAGTCGTCATGAGAGTCAATTAGTCTATTAAAAATTCCAAAAGATAAGCAAATATGTAAACTAGTGGAGTCGTTTTGTCTGTAAAAATGTTGTCTGATAAGGTTTTAAGTAAACAACATATTAGTAAAAATTTGATAATTTATTGCTCAAACTAGTCACATAAATTTTCCAAATATCAAATGACGTGATTTATTTTTTTCTTGTATTTACTATATAAGCATTAAAATTCTTACTCAGAGTCAGAGTCAGAGAAAAATTTATTCAAGTGAGTATTTTGTTTTTTATTATATATTCTGGTGTTGGAGTGAATTTTACAACAAAGAATTTTCTTAACATTATCCAATATATATACATCTCTAATAAGAAAGACATATATTTTAAAATGAAAAGGACATACTAAAAATTAAATTCTGTTTGTATTGTTTTATTACAACATGTGTGTATGTATTTATTTCAGACGTGGTGTTCAACACATCTGTATACAAAATGATCAAGTCTATGTGTATGTGGCTGAAGAGATTCCACCGACTAAAATAGAGGACATTACATGGATGATACCTGCTAAATATTTGAAAGTTGAAGCCTCGAATGAAGAAGAGGAAACAACATTTAAAGAAGCAATAGAAAAATATCCTAAAGTAAAAGATTATATATTAAATAATCTATATACCTTATAAACAAATATATTAAAAAAAAATATATTTACTTTGTTTTATTTGATATTTCCTTGTTCTTATGATTTGCTCACGTATTTTCCTTTTATATAGTTAGATATAGGATACATGTGAAAACAATATAAGTATTTAGTTATTCATCTAATATTGGTTAGATCTCTTAGGATGTGTTTTATTTATTTGTACTAGTTTTTTAGTAAACTCTAATAAAAAAACATGTTATTACTTAAACATATTGTCTATTTTATAACTGAATACAATTTTAAATACACAAGTACTAAATATTAACTAATTACATAATAAGAAATTTTTAGTAAATCTTAGTTTATTCTTCGATAAGATACCAAATAGTCGTGCGTTCGCATTTGTAACAATAACCTCGTAATCTGAGACGAGGTCGAAGTTGTCGAACAGAATTATTACGTCTAATGATTAAATTTACTTGAGCTATATGTGGTTGAAAAGGTATACTTTTCGATTCTCTCCAACAACCACTACATAAATAAGTAAAATTCATGTTTGTTAAGCAGCAGTTGTTGTTATTTCTAAGACTATTTCTAAGATACCAATTTGTTAAATTATTATTATTCCTCCAGAAGATACCACATAGTTATACGAGCACATTGATTACAATAAATCCGTATTCGAGTTCGAGTTCTTTGATGATTTGCATATGGAACTCTGTGTGTACTACATAAATAAGTAAAAAATTCCATGCAGACTAGTAAGATGTCAATAGTATCACACAAATTTATGTTGTTTCTATTACAAATAAAGATAATAATCTACAATCATTAATCGTAAGATAACTATGCAATGACAGTAGTAGTTCAAATGCACCAATATGATCTAGGTGTGTTCTTTTTAACTTTCTCCTCCTCCTTGTCGCAATTTTCTATTATTTTTTCTACATGTAGACAATCGAATAATATATTTGTCTTTCGTTTCCAAAAGTACTTCTTCTCGTTCTAAACAGTCTTTCAGATTTACGAAAATTTTCGTTTCATCTTTCCTCTGTTGTTTTAAATCCTTTTGACATTTGGACAAATCGTTATCTAACTGATAGATTTCACGAGTCAGATCAGTCAAATTACTTTTAAAATTTTCAATTTCCTCTTTTAAATCGGCAATTACGACATATGCTACTTTGTTTTTTTCTTGACAAATTTGCAATGTTTCCGTTAGATTGATTCTCAATAAATACAATTCCAATTTGATATTTTCCTTGAGCAGAGCAATATGTTCCGTATAATTTAACGACATTGTTAAATTCACAGCCAGGTATTCATATTCTAGAATTTTTTCCATACAAATATCATTAACAGCTTGTTCATTATCATATAAATCCATATAATTGTCCAGTGATTTAATACATTCCTGATACAAGTTTAAACTGGTATTATAAAGTGAATGATAATCCTCTAATAAATATTCATAATTTTGATTACAAGAATTATTAACGATGACATCATCATCGTAGTTGTTTGTACTTTGAACAACAACATTTGTAAACAAATAGTTTAACAATAGATAGAACGTTGTTTTTGTTGACATTATGAGCGAAGGATTTAATTAAAATGAATCAAAAGTTTATTTAGCGTCTGTTTTATAGAGATTGTTTTCCTCCCGAAAATAATAATAAGAACCTCTTGTTGTTTGAAATATGGAAAATGTAAACTTTAACTGTTTAAAATGTGGATGTAAAGTTAACAAAACTATAAATAGTTACTATCGAGATCGAGTTAGAATACGCAAATATTGTACATATTGTTTAATTAATTATGTATATAGGAAAAATAGTCTAATTTCCATGATTCTATCAATTACGACGATGATAAATAGGAGTAGTAGTAGGGAGAGATAAAGATACTTGTAGAAAACATTTATACACATCATATCAGTCATTCAAAAATGCCAGTTATTGTACGAGTAAAATGTCCACAATGTAAAGGTGAAAGTAAAATACGAAATCAAAAATGTTTTGTCGTGTGTGGTCAAAGATCGAATCAAAAAGAACGATGGAGCAAAACACGTACCTGCTGAATTTCTTTCCTTTGGCAAAGAAGAACGAGAAATCGAGAGAGAAAGAACTGCTGCTGCAAGACAAGGAAACAGATAAATCGGTTTCCTGTTGATCATATATAAAAACATACATCAACAATACAATCATATTATTTGTATACTCTGCTTGCTATTGACACATATAAAATAATAATGGCTTGTCTAAGAGCTTGGTGGAATGAAATATCCAATTTTCCCGATTTACCAGCGAAATTTATCATTTATTTTCAAGATTTTGTCAATTGGAATATCATATCACGAAAACAACATTTAGATGAAGATCTAATACGAACTTGAATCAATAAAGTCAATTGGCAACTTATCTCCCAATATCAGCAATTAAACGAACGATTTATGACGGAATTTGCCGGAATGTTGGATTGGAATGCAATTAGTATCCATCAAAACTTGACTGAAGATTTTATCCGTCGACATAGAGAACAAGTTAATTGGACATTTATTCAAAAATTTTCAACGAGGAATCAGTCCTGCCTTTTTACACGAAATGAAACCCTACATTGATCAACTTGAAAATTGTTGTTGTTAAATCATTATAGTTTTCTCTTTTATACTTTAATTTAATAAATCCTTTTTTGTAACAGTACAATTTGTTTTTTTTGTTATTTTTAACTACATACTGCTAATACTACACTTTAATTTTATCATTGCATAAAACACGAGTTATGTTAATTATATTGTACATTCAATGTATTTGAATTTATTCCTTATCTGGTAAATTTTAACCTTCTTATCTGTTTTTACTGAACTCTCTCATACATTTTTATGGGATTTTGTTGATATAAAAAGATTGAATTGGTAAATACAAGCAATACAGTTGTCCTCTCACAACGTATTTATATTTTGTTTGTTTTTGTGTGTGTGTAATTACTTAATCAGGTGAGTTTAACAGGTTTTATACAAACCATATCATATCTAATTTGAATTGTTATTTGCAGTATGTCCTCTTTAAACGTTGAATCTACCATGCCTACAACATCATCATCATCTAATCTAATAATTGATATGGATGTAACAATTCCTACTACTAGTAATACTACTACTACTAAGGAAAAATTTCCACTTGCTAAAAATATATTTTTGGATGGTCTTACACATATGGGACTACTCAAATTTCCCAAGAGATATTCAAATGTATACCTCTATAATGATGTTAAACAAGAAAATAATAGGGAATCATTAAAGACTTTTAGACAAAACCTGTACACATTAACAATTGTGCATAAAATGCAACAACAACAAAATGAAAAATCTCTGTTTGAACGTTCACCACTATCTCAATTGTATTTTTCGTTAATATTTGACTCGATGGAAAATTTTGATGAAAAGAATATCATTGAATGTATAAAGGAAATTCCCACAGAAATATTTGAACAATTTCCATCGGTAATTGTTATCCCTAATAAGTACAATCTTAAGGACATTGTTTGGAAAATTATACAACTACAAGAGCTAGATTTAAGTTCAGCCATAAAGTCTGTAAAGACTCAATTTAAATTTTTCACCTTATTGTCCAAATACAACCTTTTCAACAAATATGTCTTTTTACCTCATTATCCACAAATGTATGATAAAGCTTACTTTTCCGACTTGTATGTACATATAGAAAGAGCAATTCAAATACTCAATGACGACGATGATGATGACAACTCGAAAATAATTATTCCGGGAAATAATTCTTGTTGGAAAGCATACAAATCAGATGCAGGTTTCGATCTTTGTCTTAAACACGATACATTTTGTCCCGCAGGGAAAGCCACAAAGATTGAACTGATTGAAAAAGTAAATATTCCTATAGGAATCTATGGACAAATTGTTGCAAGATCCTCTACGAATGCTATAGGAACTATACGAACAGGTATCGTAGATGCAACCTATAACGGACCTCTAATTATTTATTTTATATCGGATGAAAATATCTTATTGGAAAAGTATAGAAAAATTGCTCAATTAATTATATGTCCTTCGGTAAATGCCTCGATCGAAAGAAATACTACAAGTCTAAAGAGGAGTTTTATCAGAAAATCCAACAATTTTGGTTCTTCGGGAAAATATAAAATTCCCGCTGCTCAATTTTTGGGTGGACGACAATATTGTGCACAACCGCAAACAGATAATGACATTGCCGAATATAATCAATCTTTTAAAAATTTAGTATATTCAGATTCTTCCGATTCTGGATAAATTATTTTATTTATCTATATGTTTGTTGTTGTACCTCTAAGAGTCTTTTTTACCTATTGTAGTACAAACTGTATTAGATTTATCTATTATTAGTTTTTTAAGATTTATCTATTAGTATATAAACTTTAACCTAGGAATAATTTGGTTATAAAATAAAACAATGTTTATAAGGTTTTTTGGATTTTATTAAAGACTACAGCATTTCCAGACAAAAAACTTTTTCAACAGGAAGCCTAGCAATTTCATCCCATACTTTTTGTGTCGGTTCCTTCTCCAAACACACATGAATACGTCTCCTTTGCCTTTTTATTTCCAACAAAATATCTCTGAAAATAAATAATAATAATGCTAGTAAGATGAGCTATGAATAGTAAAATATACTCACTTGAATAACTCTTGGAGTAATAACATATTTGTCGATAAGGCATTCAAATCTTCAGATTCAAATATTAAAAAGATCATATTTTTGCTTTCAAACTAACTAGAAACTTTACACAACAAACAAAAGGTTCTTTTTCTCGAAAAACTGCTACTTTGATCAGACTTTTCTCTTGAACATTTCTGAATTCTTGAGAATCAATATCAACTTGCCTTTCTTCTTCTCTAATTGTAATTGACTCGGCATAAGACTTGTGTGTGTTTATATATTAAATACAGGCTATTAATCATCCGATACGCATTTGATTTTTTAGAAATATATATATTTATCTATTATTAGTTTTTAAGATTTATCTATTAGTATATATTCATAAGTTTAAGCTAGTAAAATGTTAATTTGGTTATCAAATAAAACAATGTTTATAGGATTTTTGTATTTATTTAAGAGACTACCTAAGAATTTCATCATAAAAAACAAATTTCACAGGTAACTTGTAAAATTCCTCCCATTCTTCTCGTGTCGGTTCCTCCTCCAAACACACATGAATCGTGTTCTGTCCTCTTCTTATTTCAAACAAAATATCTCTGAAAATCAATAATAATAATAATGTTAGACAAGAAACAAGTAAAATTTTAGAAAGGTGAATAGTATACTCACTTGAAGAACTCTTTTAGTAACATATACAACATGTCTAATGATATATCATCATCTATTAAGTCGCCTGCGAAAAAGATCATTTCGTTCAAATTAGTGAGAATTACACAAAAATTTGACTCAGCATAAGACTTGTGTGTTTATATATTAAATACAGGATATTAATCATCCGATACGCATTTGATTTTGTATAAATATATACTAATTACACATGCAACTAATATATATACTAATTACAAATGCAACAAAACAGTTTAATTTGGAAAATTACCACTTATCTAATAAACTTGCATCATGCAAAATTTCCAGTCTATTTGTTATTAAAAACATGTTTTTCGATATTTATCTCGTATCATTATATTTTTATAGACTATTTTACTTGTTTTGTTTTTGCAATAAAGCAAAACTAATTAAGTAAGACAAATCTATAAAGTTTAAAACATAAATAGAACGATTTATTAAATATATTCATCAGTTCAAACGTTTAACTTGAACAAAAAATAGTAGTTTTTAGTCAGTTAGTCAGTCATTCGATAGATCATCATTCAATATGATTGAATCAGATGTGTTTATTGACATTCAAGGATATAATTGCTCTTTTGGATATGTAATCAAAGAGTTGGCAATTTATGATGGTCATCGTTGTGCAAATTATTTATTTAAACCACCATTCTCGAGAACTATGATATCTAATGCTAAAGATCAAAAATTGATTGATTGGTCAGAAACATATCATGGATTATATTGGGAAAATGGATTTGTGGAAATAAACGATATCGAACACATTTTACAAGATGTATTGAAAATTTATCAAACTCCATATCGAATTTACGTCAAAGGAAATGCAAAAGTGAATATTTTAAAGAAATTCTTAATTGAGGACTATATACACAACATTCCCATTCTACAAGAACCTAAATTAAGTCAATTTAAAATGATTCCAGAATGTTATTTTCATAAAGATATTAATCCATGGCATTGTGCATTATCCAATGTAAAACTACTATATAATTATCGAAATTGTTGAAAATAAAGAACTCTCTCTCTCTCTATTTAGAAATATGTCTTCTACCAACAACAGTAGCAACAAAAGCAGTTACAAAGTTTTTTGGATTCCTATTTAGTATTCATATTATATTTACAGACTATTTCTTAGTTTATTATTAGTCAAATCTTTGTTCTTTTAGAAACAAATTTTGATTTATACAAATATCAGAATTACTAAGTAGTGGTAGTAACTTGAAAACAAACAATAACTTTTACGTTTACATTTAAAGTTATGACAATGAAATATCGTAAATTTATTGGAATCGATGTATTCGAATCTACTTCTTATCAACTAATTTTAACCTTTCTTATCTGTTTTTACTGAACTCTCTCTCATTTATACATATTTAATATTTCTAGTCAAGTTATTAGTAAAGCATAACATTGCAATTTGTACATTATCCAATACATTTTACATCCTCTTATCGACAAATATTTGATCTTTCTTATCAAATTTGTTGAACTCTCATTTTAACAACTGGTTTTTGTTGGTATCATTTCGTACCAGGCAACATATTAGGCAACGAATTAGAAACAAACTTCTCGCTTGTCCCAACAATTCCAGGTCCTTTTGGGCAGTCGCTAAGGCAGTTAGTCAGAACTTTACCAAATCCACGATACCACCACTCACACGGCCAGATAATTCCATTGCAACCACACCTGTTGAGAGAGCGAACTTGTTGGCTGAACTCTTTGCTTCACATTCTACTGTCGATTTCCAAGGAAAAACAACCACCTACTATTCCCATATTGCAGTCAAGGATACCCGATGTTGTCTTCAAACAGCGCATCATAAAGCGTATTTTAATGAAGCTAGACACCAAGAAGGCTTCTGGCGCTGACGGAATACCTGCCATAGTTCTCAAAAACTGTGCAAGGGAACTAACACCAGTTTTTCTGTAGACTTTTTAACCTATCCTACAGAAAGGGAATATTTCCGTCCTGCTGGAAATGTGCCACGGTTCAGCCGATACCTAAAAAAGGTAAGAAGACCTTGCCAAATAACTACCGACCAGTTGCACTGCTTTCAATAATATCGAAAGTCATGGAAAAGGTTATCAATGAGCATCTTCTAAAATATCTTGAACGATTCAATATTATTAGCGATCACCAATATGGTTTTCGTAAACATAGATCAACAGGAGATCTTCTGACTTATGTAACACATGTTTGGAACAACGCAATTGAACACTTTGGAGAATCTCGAGCGGTTGCTCTTGACATATCCAAGGCATTCGACCGTGTTTGGCACGATGGACTGTTGGCTAAGTTGCGCTCTTATGGTATGTCTGAAAGGTTCTGTTTGTGGCTCTCATGTTTCCTCAGAGAGCGTTCTTTACGAGTGGCGGTCGACGGATTTCTTTCTAACAACCTTACTATCAACGCCGGTGTGCTCCAGGGCTCCATACTGTCTCCTACTCTCTTTCTCATTTACATTAACGATCTGCTGGAAAAGACCGGGAATCCAATCTATAGCTTTGCAGATGACAGTACGCTTGTCTCTTCATTTACCTTGAACGCTCGGACATCGGCTGCTCAGGCGAATATCCGCAGACAGCAGGAGGTCGTTCAACTTAACAAAGACCTGGAAGAAATTCTATCTTGGGGTGACAGTAACCAAGTGGAATTTAACGCTACAAAAACCCAAGCGGCAGTTTTTTCTAAGAAAGTTAACGTTGCTGAACCCGACATAGTTATGTCGGGGCACTCCATTCCCCTAGCATCGTCGCTCAATTTGTTGGGCGTTAGTTTGGGAGCAAATATGTCTTGGCATGAACATGTTGCAGGCATAGCAAGGAGAGCTTCTCAAAAATTGGGAATATTATTTAGAACCAGAAAGCTTTACACCCCACAGCAACTGTTAATTCTTTACAAAGCCCAAATTCGACCAACTATGGAATACTGCTCCCACGTTTGGGGCTCCGCTCCCAAACATACACTGCATTTGTTGGATTCTGTTCAGAGAAGAGCGGTCCGTCTAATTGGGGACCCGGAATTGACCGGCGGCCTTGATTCGCTGGAACATCGAAGAACGGTTGGCGACTTGAGTCTGTTCTACAAGTATTTTCATGGAAAGTGTTCGAAGGATGTAGCCCGCTTAATTCCTCCCAAAGCGGTGCATGTTAGAAATACACGTCGCGCTGGTGCTTCGCATCCGTATGAGGTTCAGCTTGTTACTCCGCGTACGACGCTTTTCAAGCAATCTTTTATATGGAGAACGTCATCCCTTTGGAATGATTTGCCCAGCGCTGTGTTTCCCACCGAGTACAATTTACAGCGATTCAAGAACAACGTGAATCGCTTTTTCCGCACTCGTGCCGCTCCTGGGGCGCTTTAGGGACTTCCCTGCAGCACGTGTGCTAGACCAATAAAAAAAAAAAAAAAAAATACATCTAAGATTTTAGTTAGTTTTATTGTTTTATAGCGATTTTGTACTTTTAAGTATTTAAGTAAGTCAATAATTTAAACCAATTCATAGTTTTCACATTTCCTGTTTGCTTTTTAGTAGACAAATAATATTGATATTATATTTACAGACTTTAACGTTCCCACAACGAAATATCGTAAATTTATTGGAATCAATGTATTCGAATCTACTTCTTATCAACTAATTTTAACCTTTCTTATCTGTTTTTACTGAACTCTCATTTAATTTTATAACAACTGGTTTTTGTATCATTTCGTACCAGACAAAATATTATTTACATCTTAAGATTTTAGTTAGTTTTATTGTTTTATAGATATTTTGTACTTTTAAGTATTTTAGTAAGTAGTTTTTCAAATTTTCTCCTCCTTTTAAGGTATATAAGGCATATAGAGTAGTTGTAAAGATTTTTAATCAAATTAGACGAGGCTCTTTTGTTTTTGTTTATTGGTATTAATATATATTTATTAAATCTGTGTGCTCATACTTTTATGTTTTATTCTCCTCTCATAATATAGACAACGAGTACAGGCTAGGTTAGGCTCCTACATATTTTACTTTTATTACAATCCAACGAGACCAAACTAAGCTCAACAAAACTAACTTTGTGAAAAACAAAAACAACAACTTTTACAACGTTCCCACATACGGTAAAAGGCTAGGCTCATTTATTTAAAATTTTACTATTATTACAAATTCAAAACATTCCGACAAACTCGTTTTTGAGATTCATTTAAGCTCATTTCATACTTATTTTACTATTCTTGACAAATATGTGTTTTATTTAACTTTTGCTTTCTAACAAAATCTCCAACGAGTTCACAACACATTTTAACGAGGTCCAACTAGAATAATTTAAGCTCGTTTCATACTTATTTTACTATTCTTGACAAATATCATCGATTTTACTACACTTGTATGCATTCAAAGCAACTCCTTATCAGATATTTTTGACCTTTCTTTATCTATTGTGTGACCTATCAGACCATTTAGAACATTCTAGCTATCACGTCATTTCTATTTTTAGAATAATTCGCAGAAGCTTACTTGGTTTCAATTCAAGGAAATTAGCATGAGTCATACTTTTTGTTTACATTTAGCCTTATCTGCAACATTTTTACCAACTTTACGGCGCCATACAACTAATTAGGGGAACGTTTACCAATTTTTATCTCGAAAATACATCCCGATAAGGCATTTTTCAACACAATTTCCAACTAATATATTACTTTTTGATCAACTTTTACACCATAGCTTTTACACTCCAAAATATCAAACAAGTGCAGTTTCGAATAGCCAACACCCATTCTACCTAATCAACCAATCAATTACAAATTTCTTATCACCCCTATACACTACAAACCAATCAAATACATGCCTTATAGAAGCCATTTTACCTAGTCAACCAACCAACAACAATTTTCTTATCACTACATACACATTCAACCTATCCAAATGTTACTTTGCTTATCATGTTACGCCTACTTTCGTACAACGATACCAATAACAGCTAAACTTCTCCTCTAATGAAAGTTTACGAAGTTTTTAATGAAGTTAAGATACCCTGTTTCCACATCTACTGGACAAATTACGTCATTGACGAACACTTCTTGCAAGCTCTTAAGACATCTATTCACACCTATTTACACCTATTTTACACCTATTTACACCGATTCTGCCTCTAGAAAGACATTTTCAACATCTAAACTTGACAAAAAGGCACTGTTCAACAGCCACTGGACAAATTACGTCATTGACGACTACTTCTTGCAGACTTCTTCGGATACACACACTTACACCTATTCACATCTATTTACACCTATTTTTACACCTATTTACATCTAGTTTTACTCCTTTTCGACAACTTATTTGCCAAAAAGGCACTGATTCAACATCCACTGGACATATTACCTCATTGACGACCACTTCGAGTACGAATTTCAACATTTCTTGCAGACTTTTCAGCATACCTTTTTTATGTCATCCCAATTATTACATTCTCTCTTACGAATCCTATTTGGCTAAGTAGGTTAAGTCCCTGGTTTTGCAGTATTGAAACCAACATATGTAGGTTCAAATCCTACTACAGACACCACTTTTTTTAACTTATTTAATTTTAACACAACATTTACATACACATTTATGCCAATGTGACGTCAAATTCACTCTTCAAGGTCATTCAGTGCCAAAAGGGCACTGATCAACATCCACTGGACGTGTGACGTCATTGTCGACGACTTCTTGTAAAGTTTCAGGAAATTTCAGCACTTCTTGTAGATTTTCAGGAAATGTATTTCTTGTAGATTGAAGGGCAAATGAAGGTCAAAGCCTTCGGCATTGGTAACTCCTGAAAGAAAAAGTGGCCATCGAGGTGTCCCAGAACCCTGCTTGTTATACTATTTATATATATATATATATATATATATATATATATATATATATATATATATATATACATACATATATACATACATATATATATATATATATATATATATATATATATATATATATATATATATATATATATATACATACATATATATATATATATATATATATATATATATATATATATATATATATATATATATATAAATAAAGAAAGAAAGCGAAAGATTGCCGTATCTACCAAAATTCTTAAAAAAATACAATCTTAGTTGGGGAACTCGGCAAAAAGGGGGGCGTGATAAGAGATCACACAATTTTCGTAAAGCCAATATTTCGGTCCTGGATTGGGACCTTCTTCAGGGCAAAAATGAGAAGTGCAAAGATTTCGTTAGTCCGAATGGCCGTAGGTAGCTTATACATAAAAAAGTTGTTACATAAAAAAGTTGGTCAATCCATAAAATATATAAAATACACACTAAAACACTGTAGACAAAATTATAAAAACCAAATTTAAAACAGAGATCTCTGTCGGTCAGCTGGCTCCTGTCGTCCTTGTCATCTTTCCTATATGGCGGTGGCCATATGTGGTGGTCACAGGTGAAATAATTAACAACGTTCTCAACATCCAAGGTTCCCAATGACATCCATGTTTTAAATTTGGTTTTTATAATTTTGTCTACAGTGTTTTAGTGTGTATTTTATATATTTTATGGATTGACCAACTTTTTTATGTATGTACTTCGAGTACGAATTTCAACACTTCTTGCAGACTTTTCAGCATACCTTTTTTATGTCATCCCAATTATTACATTCTCTCTTACGAATCCTATTTGGCTAAGTAGGTTAAGTCCCTGGTTTTGCAGTATTGAAACCAACATATGTAGGTTCAAATCCTACTACAGACACCACTTTTTTTAACTTATTTAATTTTAACACAACATTTACATACACATTTATGCCAATGTGACGTCAAATTCACTCTTCAAGGTCATTCAGTGCCAAAAGGGCACTGATCAACATCCACTGGACGTGTGACGTCATTGTCGACGACTTCTTGTATAGTTTCAGGAAATTTCAGCACTTCTTGTAGATTTTCAGGAAATGTACTTCTTGTAGATTGAAGGGCAAATGAAGGTCAAAGCCTTCGGCATTGGTAACTCCTGAAAGAAAAAGTGGCCATCGAGGTGTCCCAGAACCCCGCTTGTTATACTACTTATATATATATATATACATATATACATACATACATACATATATATATATATATATATATATATATATATATATATATATATATATATATATATATACATACATACATCATCTTTCCTATATGGCGGTGGCCATATGTGGTGGTCGCAGGTGAAATAATTAACAACGTTCTCAACATCCAAGGTTCCCAATGACATCCATGTTTTAAATTTGGTTTTTATAATTTTGTCTACAGTGTTTTAGTGTGTATTTTATATATTTTATGGATTGACCAACTTTTTTATGTAACAACGTTTTTATGTATAAGCTACCTACGGCCATTCAGGCTAACGAAATCTTTGCACTTCTCATTTCTGCCCTGAAGAAGGTCCCAATCCAGGACCGAAATATTGGCTTTATGAAAATTGTGTGATCTCTTATCACGCCCCCCCCTTTTTGCCGAGTTCCCCAACTAAGATTGTATATATATATATATATATATATATATATATATATATATATATATATATATATATATATGTATATGTATACAGTGAAATCTCCCTTGGGTAGACACCAACTCGACCGACCGAAAGTATCCGTTCAAGAGGGGTGTCCGCTTAAAAGTAATACAAAAAAAATCGTTTTTTTTAATAAAAACTGTAATTAAAGAATTTGGGACATTTAAAACGTATACTCGTACTTATGTATGTACATATTTTTAGAATAAACAAAAAACTGAAAACTTAAAGAAAAAACAAAGATTTGTTACCTTTAGATACATATAAAATATAATAAGATAGAGTTATTCATATGAAATGAAAGGTCATTTTAATGACGCAAAAATTCATATATTGTTGTTTGTCTCCTCTTTTTCTTTAAAATTGCGTCCACAAATCGTATTTCTAATTTGGAAAGAAGCTCTAAAATCTCTGCATCTCCGTGATCTTCGGCAAAAATTTAAAGCTGCTGTATCCAGT
>CM032446.1:86106348-86236348 GCA_019049505.1 Pachyrhynchus sulphureomaculatus | reverse complement strand
TATATATATATATATATATATATATATATATATATATATATATATATATATATATCAGTGGTGGATCACTGGAATTCGTGTCCTTGGATTGAGAGAAATGCGCTCCTACTCCTCCTATAAGTTGATCTTCATTTTTGGTTTTAAAAGGTGTAAATTTCTTGGCAATAGAGAATTCTTTTATCTAGGAATCGATTTTATTTGACAGCAAAACTTCGTTATATTGGAGAATCTTTTTTTGGAGAACCTCCCTTCCCTGGTGGTCTATTTAATTACGACGGACGACTCCTGGTAATCGCTTTTAAAGTTCTAATGCTACAGGGGATCTTTTTTGAGAAACCCTTTTAATTATCGATTTTCTAGCTGTCCCTCTGGTTAGAGAATTCTCTTTTCCTAAAAAGAGCCGCTCCACCCTTAATGTTTTCTTTTGTTCCTTACCAAAATGCCCTTTGGTTTCATCATTTCTAGCTATCGTTTTGGTTCTTTTGGATTATAAATAATTAATTATACCGTGTTAGAATATGCAATATAATTGAAATTACGTTAATTAATATTAGGTAATTAGTATGACCATGAACGAGGGGGTATCCTATTTTTAATAGGCACTTATGTCACATTAACATAACCTTCCCGTTGGATGTATTACATTTAACGTCGGAGATTTTTATTTTAATATGCGATTTATCCAAAAAAATTTTGTTTTAAATTTATTAAGCCCCTTTGCATGTATTCAAATTTAGACTTTAATTTCGTTAATAAAAAATTTAGGCTTTGTGATCCGGCTTCATGCAGGCATATCTTGTTTAGTTAAAAACTGCAAATTTAGTAAGTAACTAAATCGTGTAGAAAGTTTCTCAAATCAACAAATAAAATATACCGTATAATTGTTTATTATTAAACGATAAAAATTTCAAATCTAATTTAAGGTTGCTTTTAAAATTGGTGGAAATTTCCGTATTCCTTATTACTGTCCGCCGCGCAAAAGGAGTATTTTCTATCTCAATTCTCTGGTCCAGTAACGCGAGAGCGCCAACTATGTGACACATCGCTCCTTACTCGCCTCCCTATAGAGAGATGATAGAGGTATATTTCTCATAACCGCAGCACATAGTACTAGGCCTCTTTCTTACCGTTTCAACCCACATTTATCACCAACAACCGACCTAGGCAGAATACCGACTATACGTATTATAAGCTACCGAAACAGATAGAAAAATTACCAATGCCATACCGGTAGCGGTAGATACTTACTCGTCTCCATGAAATATATCTCGTCTTCATCATAGTAATGGTTGACAAGAATGGGTGAGCGTATACAATTATACATACATATACTCGAAATTAAACTGGATGATAAATACAAACATAGCATGCACAATTAGGAATGCAAGCAAAATTTGCACATCGAGCATGCAATATTTTATTAAATTTTGTCGTTTATGAATATTGAATTGAATATAAATATTTTTTTAATTAATAAATCAAAAAAAAAGCAGAATAATAAATATATAAAGAATAAATATTTATTCTCTGGCCTTAGGAACAGTTTTAAATTAAGATAAGAAGCAATTTCATTAATATAATACAGGAAATTATAAAACCTATATATTCTCAATCCTTAAAAACAATGAAAATAAGTAAATTAATATTACAACAAAAATAAATTCTATAGCAACGGGGGCTTTTACGCTATTTTTTCATTTCTTAGCACTCAACAAAAACTGATTATAGTTGAGAAAAATCAGTTTATTTACATGATTTGATTTGAGTCTGTTACGCCGTTCAGTAATAATCTGACCAGCCACCGCCTAGTGTACGTAGGTACCTTGGCAAGTACGTGACGAAATCGGTACTTTGTATCGGGTACAATATAACGGGTACTTTTTTAAGAAACACCGGGTACCCTAAATACTCGAAAGTACCGATACTTGACATCACCACTGGCCAGCGAGCAGGTTAGCGGCTGGTTTTTTTTTTTTTGTCCTTTTTCCGGACCCGAAGATGTACTTTAGTGGGCAGTATTGTATTTGGAGAGTTGGGCGCCGCTATCATTTCACAAGGTTGATGTTGGAAATGCTTAGTGGGGTTTTAGTGCAATCTAATTTGGGGTAGGTGTACATAAATGTCTGTAAATAGTGTATGGTTTAATTTATAAATAAAGCTTCAATGCATTAATAGAGGATGGTGATTTACTTTTTCATTCCGACGTCTCGTTCTCTGGAGTTTCTTTTGTTTTCCCACTAGAAGCCGCCCGAATCAAGTGTAACCGAAGTACTTAGGCTAGCGCCCGAGATCGGCCGACATAAAAAAAAAGAATCGCTCCTATATATTTTCCAATAAAGAAGTAGAATATATATATATATATATATATATATATATATATATATATATATATATATATATATATATATATATATATATATACAATCTTAATTGGGGAGCTCGGCAAATTTGGGCGTGATAGGAGATCACACAATTTGCCGAGCTCCCCAATTAAGATTGTATTTTTAATAATTTTGGTAGATACGGCAACATTTTGCTTTCTTTCTTTATTATATATATATATATATATATATATATATATATATATATATATATATATATATGGTGTATATATATATATATATATATATATATATATATATATATATATATATATGGTATATATATATATATATATATATATATATATATATATATATATATATATATATATATATATTTCTCTGGAGTTTCTTTTATTTTCCCACTAGGAGCCGCCCGGATTAAGTGTAACCGAAGTACTTAGGCTGGCGCCCGAGACCGGCCGACATAAAAAAAAGAATCGCTCCTATATATTTTCCAATAAAGAAGTAGAATATATACGAGGCTGGTTTGAAAAGTCCGTGCAAAAATAAAAACTACTTATGTGTTTGGGGTAAACCTTTTTTATTTTTCGACATAGTCTCCTTTTAGGCTTATACACTTCGTCCAACGATGTTCTAGTTTGTTGATCCCTTCCGAATAATAGGATTTGTCCAAGTCTGCAAAATATCCATTAGTGTCTGCAATCACCTCCTCGTTTGAATAAAATCTTTGTCCCGCCAGCCATTTCTTCAAATTGGGGAACAAATAGTAGTCCGAGGGAGCCAAGTCTGGAGAATAGGGGGGATGTGAAACGAGTTGGAATCCTATTTCCATTAATTTTGCGACCACAACTGCTGAGGTGTGTGCTGGTGCGTTGTCGTGATGGAAAAGGACTTTCTTGTGGGCCAATCGCGGACGTTTTTCTTGCAGCTCGGTTTTCAAACGGTCCAATAACGATGAATAATATTCACCTGTAATAGTTTTACCCTTTTCCAGATAGTCGATGAAGATTATTCCTCGCGAATCCCAAAAGACAGTCGCCATAACCTTTCCGGCCGAAGGAACGGTCTTTGCCTTTTTTGGTGCAGATTCCCCCTTGGTAACCCATTGTTTAGATTGTTGTTTGGTCTCAGGAGTATAGTAATGTATCCATGTTTCATCCACGGTGACGAAACGACGCTTAAAGTCCTCCGAATTCTTCTGGAACAGCTGCAAACCATCCTTGCAACACTTCACACGATTCCGTTTTTGGTCAAGCGTGAGCAATCGCGGCACCCATCTTGCGGATAGCTTTCTCATGTCCAAATGTTTATGCAAAATATTATGTACCCGTTCAGTCGAGATGCCCACAGCACTAGCAATCTCACGCACCTTAACTCTTCTGTCATCCATCACCATTTCATGGATTTGATTAATGATTTCTGGAGTCGTAACCTCCACAGGCCGTCCAGAACGTTCAGCGTCACTTGTGCCCATATGGCCAGTCCGAAAATTTTGAAACCACTTATAAACTGTTCTAATCGAAGGTGCAGAGTCACCGTAATGTTTATCAAGCTTCTCTTTAGTCTCCTGAGGCGTTTTGCCTTTCATAAAGTAATGTTTAATCACCACACGAAATTCTTTTTCGTCCATTTCTTGAAAATCACTCGACTTCCTTGATTCACACGAATGCCACACAAAGAAATTGACCAATATGGCTGAAACTTGGTGTGCGTTCATTCAAGAGATGCTACTAACTAAACATGACCTCGATACGCGCCGGTGGTGCCATCTCTCGGACTTTGCACGGACTATATATATATATGTATATATATATATATATATATATATATATATATATATATATATATATATATATATATATGGTATATGTATATATATATATATATATATATATATATATATATATATATATGGTATATATATATATATATATATATATATATATATATATATATATATATATATATATATTTCTAATTTCACAGCATCGATCAATTTGTGTATTCATTCGTTAAAAAAAAATTTTCCGAGGCTTATAATTTTCTAGATATATGTAGAAAAGTTGTTTAACTTACATCCAATTCTTTCTGAAAATCCAATTATTAAAACTCCACAAAAGACTGAAAAAAGAGGTCTGGCCAAGGCCACATAGACAGATGCCCAAAATGCGTTGTGGTTATTAGAATATAAAAGAATTACTAATCCTGGAACCAATACGTTACCTACACCTGTTCCAAGCATTATAACCCACCAGAGAAACACGCGGAACTGAAAAAAGGTACATATTAAACCATTAGTATTAACTTGGAGAAATTTATCTTGTTTTGACCTACAAAAATTATTCTGATAACTCAGCGACAATGAGAAATAGTCTTTATCAGTTATCAGTATTGGAAGCTATACGAAAGTAATTTAAGAAAGAAGTACAGCTAATAAAAATGGAAGAAAAAAATATCCTCAAAGATTTTTCCAGTTATTTTAGCTCTCATTTGACTCAATTTACTTATGAAAATTGAAATCAATAATATGTAGCGTACAAAAGGTATTCTTGTAAAGAAAAAAGTTGAAGCAGAAAGTATTTCATCAATTTTTACAAGAAGTACTTTATTTTGTTTGAAAAAAATTTAAATTATATAAGTTGTTGGCATTTGATTTGTTTTGTTATAATATTAAATTTGTGAGCGTTAAAAATTCATTCTATCAATTGTCGATACAGGTAAAGCATTTCAAATTTCCTTTTGAGTATGTTCAGGGACTCTTAAAAATTCATTCATTAATACTGAATGAACAGTCATCGTTACTGAAATAGTATCATGGTTCTAGAAGTAGAGCCCATATAAAATATCCGAGAACTAAACTTGGCACAAAATTGCCAAGTAATATGAATTATGTTGGAACTTTTGCATTAATTAGGTCGTTTAAAACTTACGAATATTATACATATCATGATGTTTACTCAAGATGAAACATTCATTTGAAACTACGAAAAAGACTTGACCTGTAACTCGATTCTGTTTAGTGGTATTATTTCTGAGTTATATTATTTTAAGAATTTTTTAATTAAAAAAATCTGTAGGCTATTAAAGAAAGCTGCAGAAAAAAAAGATAATTAAACTAGTAATTTTTAAAAAATTATAGTCAGTCCACTGATTATTACAAAAAGAAATACAACAATTTTCAACACACAATAAAAAAAAATAGATAATATTTGTTTTTTTCCTTAGTGTTAAAAAGCTTCCTTTTTACCTTAGTGTTACAAAACATATTTTTACCTTAGTGTTAAATAGCTTCTTGGAACTATTATTTAAATATTTATTGAAGTAGTATCCAAAAGCAATACCTTCTATTACTCCTCCTAAATTCATAATAAATTCTCGAAGCTGGTATTTTATCTGAGGATCGTTAAAGAAATTCTCATAATCATAGACTTTCCTGAAAATAATCAATGTAAAAATTAAATTGTTTTTAAATTGAAAGGTGATAAAATTTGAAAGTTTCTTGGTAGAATGTTTTTAAGAGTTTTACAAAAGATATTTGAAACAAAGATATATGGCATCCGAGGTCTGCGAAGAGCCTTTATATGAGAGGTACACATTTTCGTTAAAATAGATTTTTTCGAGTTATTACTATTATCAGCATTATTATTATTACGCGCACTTGGTTTCAGTACTTCAATTTTTGAATTTTAAGACATATGACATGTAACACTTGATATATTTATAATTAAAACCGTTTTCCTTCGCAAGGACGTCTCATATAAAATGAGAGTGATTGTTCAATTGTGTTTTTTTAAGTTATCGACCTAACAATAAAAGACAACTGGAAAAGCTTATCTTACAGAACTAATGTCTACACTAATAGACTTAGTCGAACGTTTTTCAAGTTGTCTCGCCAAGAAAAAGTTTTTTTTGCACTTTAATTCACGATACTTCAGGTGTTTGAACAAAAAAGAAGTCACAGAACGCTAAATCAGGACTATACGGTGAATATTGTAACTCGATCAATCCAGCGCTTTCGATAATGGTCTGTGAGAGCCTTATGAACCCTGCAGTTGTCGCGCAAAGGTAAAAATCCATTATAATCTCAAAAATTAGTCAACATTAATTTTCCCAAAAAGTTTTAACTTTCTGTGGTGGTGTAAAGTCCGTAAGAACACATTGCATCGATGCTAGCTTTGTAGAAGGACCCCAGTTGAGCACCGAAATCTCGTCGGCTGTAACAACTGGGGAAAAATAATTGAACCATCCTCTAAAGCGGCCAAATGTTCTTTCCTCACCAATATATGTTGTATTGTAGAGAGTTTGTAGATCTACTGTGCACGACACTTTTTTCATTCCTAAAACTTTGTCGTAATCTTCAAAACTGTCGTTTCAGTACTTCTTCTTTAGCAAGCACTGGAATCTTCATTTGTCAATCAGACAGTCGCAAATTCTTAACAAACTTGATGGTTTTCTAAGTTCTTTCCTCAGCTATGTCGTCCTGATGTTGGATCATCCGCCAAAATGTTTTTACTTATTTTTTGAAAAATAACAAAAATTATAAAAAATGCAAAATGCAATGAGCTTATACAAAATTTCGTCAAAGAACTTAAAATAACGACAGTAATTTGACAACCAAGGAATTTTTATGACGTCATTTTCATAGCTAGGTAGACAACTTAAAAAACAGCCTTATACATAATGCTAATTATAAATTTATAGCCATAAACTATAATCGATCCCGATGTTGCTAACAAGATTAGTAAAACATATATCGAGACCAAAATTTTCCATATGCGGTATTATAGACAAAATAGAAATTTTACTTAAAAGAATTCGCACAATTTTTGACAAAATTAAACCATGCTCAAGATCACCAAGAGACAAATATCTCTTCTTGTGATACAGTGTACTGAGAAGAAAGTTGAAGATATCAACTTGAATTAAGGAATATAAAAGATGTATTGTGCAATCAGCTGAAGCTGAACATCAACTCTCTAGAGGTCATGCCATCAATATACGAGAAATTAATATTCTTTCTTCATTCTCCAATTTCTGTAAACGAAAGCTTAGGGAGCAGTCAAAAGTTACAAACATTAACAGAGATCCGAATTATGGTCCGTAACACATGTGAAAAACGATCATTATACTAAATCAAGATTCAGTGAACACAGGTCAGTTACAAATATTTGACTTCGTTCGAGCTTACTCTATGTTCTAATTCCGAAAAGTAGATATCCAAGAAGATGACCCATGTAATTGCAAGTAAAACATCGGAAAGTTATTCCCAGTTGAAACGATCTTAACCCAAAACCATAATTTCTCATCTAACCAAAAAAGTGAATGTATGAATAAAGTGAAAAAATACTCACTCAGTTGGAAACAGTAGAAGGGATGAAAAGTCAAAATAATAATTTTGCAAAAAACTATAACATATTACAAATGTAGTTGTTGTTCCTATAATTACCCAAAAATAGTTTTCATATTTCTTGAGTATCCAAATGAAAAACAGGGATAAAATAAAATACTGGGTACTAACAGCTAACCACCAGGAAGCTTTAAGACACTAAAATTTTTAAAAAATATTAACACTAAAAATAAAAAAAAGAAAATAATTAAAACAATATATTTACTAATGTCACAGGCAAGATACAGCGTTAGGCGTGCATGGCTTAAAACAAAACCTTATTTTGATTGCGACGACCTTGCACGGGTGTTTTAACGGCGGATTCATATTTTTCTCACTTCTTTTCTAACAAGTCTTGGACTAAGTTACCACAAATGTTGATGTTCTGTTGTTAAGTTGAATGCAAGGATACATTTCTTAATATTAATTAATGTTCGTTATTGATCCCTCTTTATGGGCTAGTGTGGCCTTTTGGAAAATTTCAAAATTGCGGCTCAATATGGGGGACAGAAATCAGAGAAAAATCAAGATTTTGGAGTAAAAAATTAGCAAAAAAAAATTTACGGCCAATTCGATTAGTTTTGGGTGCAAATTGTTTGTAATTGAGAGCCCTAAAAAGTTGATAGGTTGGTTGGCGAAATCCAACATGGCGAATCCAAGATAGCGGCTGAAACCTCAAAATCGTCGAAAAATGAAAAAAATCAAGACTCTGATTAGAGTTTTTGACACTTAACCTGATTATATTGGCCACAAATGTTGAGTTTCAATCACTCATTACATATACAGGTTATTATGAATCCAAAATGGCGGCCCCAATTAATCTCAAAATGTAATAAAATCGGTAAAAAACGGTGAAATTTAGGTGAAAACAGTCCCGAACGAGTATATTGATGGTTCGTAGATCGTCAAATGCTTTTTTGTATCATGAAGTCAAACTTCATAAATCAAATATGGCGGAGTCAAAATGGCGTCAAACAATGCCATATATAAGGAAAAACCCACTGTCAAATAAACTCGCACAACCCATTTACTTGAAATTCTTAAGCGAAACGTGTTATCTCGTGGTTTTGTGCATTCTGAATACGAATCCGCACTCGGAATTGGAAACGCTGAAGAACCAGTGGAAGTATGGCTGAAAGTTTAATAAAACCAACTAAAACTTTAGAATTTTGCTTGAATCTATTAATTGAGAAGAATGTTAGAACAATTCCAGCTTTCAAAAGCTCTCTGCATTTTATTTCTTTGTTTTCTTCTTTTCATTTTTTTTTTCTAATTATTTTTTTTTTAAATATTTTGTTGTTGATAATATTTCGGATGCACTAAAGTATCTAAATGCAGTAAGGGTTTTATCGGACGAGACTTTGAAAGTATGAGCTTTAGAAATTTTTTATGCTGCTGGTGCTGTGGCAAATCTTTTTGCCAGTTTTCTAGACGTTCTATTATAGTCTTGTTTAGTGTAGTGGAAAAATGTGATGTTAGGGGTTTTTTTCACCCAGTTAAAAAGTTGAATAGAATCCAGCATAGCTTCAGGCCCTTTGTCTTGTAAGCTACCTCTTGTTGCCTGACTCTTCAATGTTGCCCCTACTCTGTCACAAGACCACTTGCAGTCAGCTGTAGCATTATAATGCCACTCTGCCTTAATAGAAAAATCTTCTTCATGGCACACTAAATTAACCATTTGATATCGATTTTTGAAGTGTTGCACTGCTCCAACCGACAGATAAAAAAGTTTTGTTAATTGTGGACATTTAGTTCGAATAGCAGGAACCAAATATGTTTGTGATAAATACACAGCTGTTGTGTCATAAGTTGTGAACTCGGAGAGCAATACAAAGCTGCAGTGCTTCAGTTCTTGGCCTACTCTGTAGTAGAGGACAGCAACGTGTATACTACACTGGTCGTTGTTGTAGTGAAATTGTTGGGCAGCGTTCTGAACCACATAAGCGTAATTTCCGAATAGTCCATCTCCATTAGATTTCAAATTGTTTTTTAGATCGATTATGAATTGCGATTGATTCTTGGAAATGAAATTATGCGGTATCAATTTTTCTAGGCTCTGAGATAGTTCCGGCACGAAGTCATGTACGTTAAGGCACTCCTTTTTTAAAGTGCACTTATTTATTGACTTCCAGATGCTGTAAATAATATCTTCAATGTCATTTTTAAGTAGCGTAGATTTTACGAACTCTTGGAAATCTAATAGTTTTGGGCATTTTTGGTAAATTCCTAAGTAACAATCAAGTTTAGGATTTCTGCAAAGGAAAAACTTGATGCAATCAGTATAACCTTGCAATGGGTAGTGCGATCCTTTTGTTAGTTCAATCAAATTGGAAGCATCAAACATTGCCTTGAAATTCTGGTGTATTACACATACGCAAACGCTGTGAGTGCCTCTCGCTCCAGCTAAAACACACCATTTAGACCGCAGCTCAGCAAACTTACTCAAAATTAACGGTATTTGTTGATGGTCTTCCGTAAAATTCCTGTACAAAATCTTTCCGTCCAATAAAAGCAATCTTTTTGGCACAAGTATTACCTTACCACCTTCTTTGATTTTCGACACATCTTTTTTGTTTGGCATAACGCGACTGTTGAGGTCGGAGTTATACTATTCCACAACTTTGCTAACAGATAATGTCTTGTCCTTTTTTGGATTAGAATTTGCTAAAATACCAGCTTGATGTCTTACATCTCTTGAGTTCTTAACCATTCTTATAGAAACATTAAACTCCTCCATAATATCTCGTAATGTCCAACAATCAGGTAATATTGTTAGAATGGAGACCCTTAGTGGATCGTTTTCTGGAAGAGACGAAAACTTTTCTTCTAGTCCATCCATCCATTGTTCTAATTTATCTTCTCTCGATAAATAGATTTTTTTAGCTGGCTGAGGTTCTTCATCATCCTGAGGTCCCGAGATTCCTTAATCTATCGAAATATTTGATGAATCTAAGGAATTATAGTTCTCCTTTCTACAATTTGTACAAATCACAGCTTTTTCAGAAATATCAGGATGCTTGGATAAAAATGAATTTGAAACCCGGCGCAGATCTTTTCCTTTATGCCCTTCTTTACCGAAGGGATTACAACATTTATCTTGACAAACTTTTTCAGAAGAATATGAAATATTGAACATACAATGTTAGATTTAAAATAGTTATAATAAATGGAAATATTATAAAATATATGATTATCCTAATATATTTTATGACTTACAATTATGACATATATCAAGGAATGACTGGTTTTTTAACGCAAATAATAAAAAAAGAGTATTTTATGGTGCTAATTAAGAGACGAAACACTATACTAAAATGCTTTAACCTCTCTATTAGGTTTACTCTAAAAGTCTATTGAACCGAATTTTAGTCTCTAAAACTCTTAAAATCTACTTAAAATTTGATCTCAATAATTTATTTTCAATTAGGAAAAAATGCTATAATGAGCACAGAAAAGGTATTTTCAGACCAAACAATTAAAGAATATTTTATTTCTAAAGAGCCGTTACATGATTTTCACTAGTCTTGGAGAATATTCAGAATTTTGTCTTTAAGAGTCAGAAGCGAAAACCTCATCGTCATCGAATGTATTATTACAAAAAATTTTGTATTCATATTTATTGAAGCGAGTTATATAAGAAGTCGCGAAAGTGAAAAGTTCTCTATTTCACCGCTCGGAGGCCATCAATATACTCGTTCGGGACTGTTTCCACCTAAATTTCACCGTTTTGAAGTGATTGAAACTCAACATTTGAGGCCAATATAATCAGGTTAAGTGTCAAAAACTCTAGTCGGAGTCTTGATTTTTTCATTTTTCGACGATTTTGAGGTTTCAGGCGCCATCTTGGATTCGCCATGTTGTATTTCGCCAATCTACCTATCCAACTCTTTAGGGCTGTCCATTACAAAAAAATTGCACCCAAAACCAATCGAATCGTCCGTATATATATATATATATATATATAAATATATATAAGGCCATATATATATATATATATATATATATTAAGAATATATATATATATATAATTTTATAGAGCCTATATATATATGATATATAATATATATATATATATATATATATATATGTATGTATGTATGTATATATATATATATATATATATATATATATATATATATATATATATATATATATGTATGTATATATATATATATATATATATATATATATATATATATATATATATATATATATATATATATATATATATATATATATATATATATATATATATATATATATATATATATATATATATATATATATATATATATATATATATATATATATATATATATATATATATATATATATATATATATATATATATATATATATACGTAGTAGTATGCTTGAGGTGCAGAAGGTCTCGGGTTCTAATGCCGTGGAATACACGGCATTAGAACCGTGCATATATATATACATATATATATATATATATATATATATATATATATATATATATATATATATATATATATATATATATATATATATATATATATATATATATATATATATATATATATATATATATATATATATATATATATACGTAGTAGTTGCTTGAGGTGCAGAAGGTCTCGGGTTCTAATGCCGTGGAATACAAAAAAGTATGTTTCGGTACTTGAACAACTTTAACGGATATTACGACATCCCCGCCGATATCCTCAGAAAAAGGTAAAATTCCTACTCAGGCGAGGAGGTGAACGATAAAAAAAAAAATAATAACCACACAGCAGTATAATAATACAAGTAGTATCCTCCAAACCATTTCGAAACCGCTTTAGATAACATAATGGCAGGGATGGAAATATTTCAAAGTACGAAGGAAAAGCGGTTATTTTTAAATGAAACACTGTGTATATTTTTCAGAATTACCCGTAGAACTGAATAAAGCATTAAATTATATCTTACATCTAAAGTCAATGTTCTAAAATTATTATTAGAATCACAACAAAGGACAGATAAGAATACAATCGAAATAAGAAAATCAGGCTCATATAAAAAAAAACCAGTCAAGTGCAAGTTGAACTTGCACAATTAGTGTTCCGTATGTTGATTGTTTTTAAAATAAAAATTTTTGTTAGGGTGGTATAAAATGATCAGTGACTTTACAAAACACACCTCAAATGAGTTTTCAACAAAGTTTGTTTCCAATCTTTACTAAAAACTGGTGACCTTGAAATTTTTTTTTTTTTTTATACCAAATAAATTATTAAAGGTAATGCACTCGTGATAATTTTCGTTCAAGATAACCCCGTGGAGAATATTCCAGAATTTTTTCAAAATTTTTTGTCAGTACTTTTCAAGATAAGGTAGGGGCAGCGATTTTTTAAAAGTAATACGAAGAAAAGTGTGCGCAAGGATTACATTATATATATATTTTTTACTCGTGTTTTCACAGGCTTTCATTTGACACCACACTCGATGACCTAGTAAAAAAAAAAAATTTTCACTTCCGATTTCACCCCTCATAACAAACCCCTTAAGTCAAAATTTATGTTACGGTGGTATAAAATGATCAGTGACTTCACAAAACACACCCCAAATGAGTTTTTAACAAAGTTTGTTTCCAATCTTTACTGAAATCTGATGACCTTGAAATTTTTGTTTTTTTTTTATATACCATATAAATTATTAAAGGTAATGCACTCGTGATAATTTCGTTCAATCTACACTCCGTGGAGAATATTCCAGAATTTTTTCGAGATTTTTTGATAAGTACTTTTCGAGATAAGGCCCGGGACAGCAATTTTTCGCGAATTTTTAAAAATAATACATAGAAAAGTGCGCGCAAGTATAATATTATATATATATATATATTTTACTCGTGTTTTCACAAGCTTTCATTTGACACCACACTCGATGACCTAGTAAAAAAATTTTTTTTTCACTTCCGACTTCACCCCCCAAAACTAACCCCTTAAGTCAAAATTTAATTCTCAAAACTACATGGCTCTGATGAGGCCATCAATTCCTATATTATTACCAAATTTCACCTTTCTATGTCAAATAGTTTCGGAGAAAATCGGGTGTGACAGACAGACAGACAGACAGACAGACACCGAAGTGATCTTATAAATGTTCCGTACGGAATACTAAAAAAATGGTCAAGTGCAAGTTGAACTTGCGCAATTAGTGTTCCGTACGTTGATTGCTTTTAAAATAAAAATTTTTTTTTTTTTTTTTATACCAGATAAATTATTAAAGGTAATGCACTCGTGATAATTTTCGTTCAATCTACACCCCGTGGAGAATATTCCAGAATTTTTTCAAAATTTTTTAATCAATAATTTTCGAGATAAGGGGGGGACAGCGATTTTTCACGATTTTTTAAAAATAATACAGTATTACATTATATATATATTTTTTACTTGTGTTTTCACAAGCTTTCATTTGACACCACACTCAATGACCTAGTAAAAAAATTTTTTCACATCCGATTTCACCCCCCAGAACTAACCCCTTAAGTCAAAATTTAACTTTTAAAACTACATGGCTCTGATGAGGCCATCAATTCCTATATTATTACCAAATTTCAACTTTGGCAAATAGTTTTGGAGAAAATCGGGTCTGACAGACGGACAGACAGACGGACAGACACCGAAGTCATCTTATAAGTGTTCCGTACGGAACACTAAAAAGGTTTTATTTCGTTGCACTAAAGATGGGTAATTAAATTAAATGAATTTTATAGAAGGCAGTCATGATTTAATCACTAGTGAAACTAGAAATATTTAGTTCGGTTTTTAAAAATATAATAAAAATTAAAATTTAAATGATTTGTTGTCTGTCTGTGTACTGAGTACTGTTCCACTATGCAGTATTTTTGAGGTATGATCTATAAAATTTTCTACCATTTAATTACAATAAAGACATTTTATTATTATTATTATTATTAAAATCATCATAACATTTCTTTCACAGATTGTCGTGCGACGTCTGTCACACCCGATTTTCTCCGAAACTATCTGACATAGAAAGTTAAAATTTGGTACTAATATAGAAATTAATGACCTCATCAGAGCCATGTAGTTTTGAGAGTTAAATTTTGACTTAAGGGGTTAGTTTTGTGAGGTAAAATCGGAAGTAAAAAAGAAATTTTACTAGGTCATCGAGTGGGGTGTCAAATGAAAGCTTGTAAAAATACGAGTTCAAAAATATATATAATAAACCACTTGCACACACTTTTCACCTCCGTAACAAAAATTTGCAATCAACGTACCGAACACTCATTGCGCAAATTCAACTTGCACTTGACCGGTTATTTTTAAATATTTGAACTGAACGGTCAATATCAGACACATTATGTGAAGCATATCCTACAATCCTAACAATCAAACAGTTTTCGAAACATTAACACCAGAAAAATGTTATTTTTTTACATTTAGATGAGTTCTAGTATCCAAATAGTGTTATCAAAATATATGTTATATATATATATATATATATATATATATATATATATATATACATATATATATATATATATATATATATATATATATATATATTATATATATATATATATATATATATATTATACTTGTAAATACAACGGAAACTATTACATTGTTCTACTACTACTACACAATTTTATTAAAAAAAAACATGAATACAAATGGTATACTCTTATACAAATAATAAAAACATATCTACCATATTATCGGCGCCTACTAATGTATTAATAAATAACAAATTTGTCCACCAATTTTTTCGACAATCCAGGAATTCAGCAATTATGAATCTCTCCCAGTGGGGTCCATTACCCATGTGACGAATCCATGTAGCGTGGAATAATATTACTATAGCAAGGTGTGGTAGCTGTCTAAAATAAAATTAAGTACGTTAACAGTAGTTTAAACCAATCAAAGATTGGTTAAAACTAATTGGTAGGAGGATTATGTCATCAAATTAATTAACTAAAACTTTATTTCATATTGCTTTGAAAAAAATTTACAAAATCCTCTATAACGAAGAACTGATGCCAAAAACACTGGAACTTACATACTTGCAAAAGTGTTTTGCAGGAAATTACCCACACATAGTTACATTTAGACAGTTACTATAGTTATAATTACATAGTTACTATCTGAGTCTCCAGATTTTATTTTTAAATTAGTAACCAAAAAAAATTTATTAAAAAAAAATCCGTTTAGGATATGCTTTTTTAAACTGTTACATTTCCATACACCTTATAACAGTATTACGACTTACCTAAATATTCTAGCAATAAAAATCACTAGACCTGTCCTAAAACTTAAATTTTTCTTGGTATTCAGGTAGCCAAACAAGTCATTAGAAAATAAAAATGAAGTAATAAAGAAAAATGTTGTCATGCACAGATGACCACATCCAAAAAATATTGTCAAAGGTTTCTCATGTAACTAAAATTACGAAATAATAATTTATTATAAGAAATTAAGTTCCCCAAGAACCGTCAGTTATAATATAAAATAAATTATTACTATGATATGTAAATAAATAATACAGCCTAGGTTAATACAGCAGTAGGTTTTTAGAAAGTTATTTTTTAAAGTTATTACATCTCTACAAAGTTTCAGGGCAAGAACACGGTGAGTCCAAACAAATTTTAATATTAGAGAGCCCTCTACAGCTCGAGTATTTTGATATTTAAATAAATTCTTAAGTAAAAATGTAAAAAAAACTCAAAATTAATTTTATAAAGAGTTTTGAGCGACTTCAATTAAATCAGAAATTTACTATACAGTGTATTTAACGTTAAAGGATTAACATAGTATAAAAGAAATATTTCTAAATTAATAAAAAATCGACCAATCATGATATTTGTATTCTAAATTATCACTAGCTTCTAAAAATGTTAAAATATTTCTTATATCTATACATATGATTCTTAAAATTAATGTCAGAAATTTTGTCTTGTTAAACTGAAACAATTACGATAATATCCTATTTTGTTAATAAATTACTCCGTTGTAGAAATTATAACATGAAACAAAAAGTTGTAATCAGATTCCACGCAAAAACTAGATTAACATCCAAAATAATGAAAAAAAAACAATAATTGTTCATTAAGAACATAAGTTTTTGAATGGCATAAATGTTTTCTGGATGCAAAAAAACAGCTTGAAGGCAATACACACTCATGGCAGATAATTACAAAATATTACTGGACATGTTAGAAGAAGCGTTAAATATCAACAGGAATATTTAATCAAGACAAGAGTTTGCGTAGGATTTGTTCTACACACTTTAAGTGAAGATTCAAAGTTAACGACGAAATAATTTCCCACTTCCAGGGAATAGTACGAACCAATTTGGTAATTAATATATCCCCTATCACGTCATCCTGAAACTACCATACTTATTCGTCCTGCTAAATTTTACTGACAGTCTTGATACGCAAATAAGTATTATTTGAAATCATTCTCCACTGTAAACTATAACCTTATAAAAATTAGCACATATCTCGCGAATGTTTATTTTTATTTGTATATGTTTTTACCTCATTGCCGCCCTTTATTTAGACATACGTCATGCAAAACTAAATTTACTTTAAACGTGTAGGTCAAATTTATGAATAGGTAATAGCATATACTAAAGAAATATGTTTTCAAAGACTATGAAACTATACAAATCAGCAAAATGGCCAGCAGAAATAGTATTTTTGGTGTTCCGTACGGAACACTTATGATAACTTCGGTGTCTGTCTGTCTGTCTGTCACACCCGATTTTCTCCGAAACTATTTGTCATAGAAAGTTGAAATTTGGTATTAATATAGGAATTGATAGCCTCACCAGAGCCGTGTAGTCTTGAAAGTTAAATTTTGACTTAAGGGATTAGTTTTGGGGGGTGAAATCGGAAGTGAAAAAAAAAATTTTTACTAGGTCATCGAGTGTGGTGTCAAATGAAAGCTTGTGAAAACACGAGTAAAAAATAGATATATAATGTAATACTTGCGCACACTTTTCTTTGTATTATTTTTAAAAAATAGTGAAAAATCGCTGTCCCCCCACCTTATCTCGAAAAGATTTTGAAAAAATTCTGTAATATTTTCCAAGGGGTGTAGATTGAACGAAAATTATCACGAGTTAATAATTTATCTGGTATATAAAAAAAATAAAAAAATTCAAGGTCATCAGTTTTCAGTAAAGATTGGAAGCAAACTTTGTTGAAAACCCATTTGGGGTGTGTTTTGTGAAGTCACTGATCATTTTATACCACCATAACAAAATTTGTGCAAGTTCAACTTGCACTTGACCGGTTATTTTATTTATTATACATACATAAATATATAATTAAGATAATGATAATATCATTTTATCGTGTGTATCGCCGCGCTGTCGCAGTTGTTGCTGTTCATTCAGTGTGATGCTTCTTCTATTTCTGCTGCCCAGTATTGACTTTCATGTCGTATACAGGCGGTCAAGTAAGAACGTGTCGCGAATTGTTCATTAAAAAATTTAAAAGTAAAGGATTGCCATTAAAATGCTAATGATTCAGTAGTTCGTCCAGTCCCCATCAGCGCTGATGATCGCCTGGCATCTTCGGGACATACTTTCGAAGAGTTTTTCCGCGGATTCTTGCAAATTGCCCGAATTTGCCATGACGACTGCTTCACTCACTCACACCATTTTACTACGAAGCTTCCCTCTGATGTATGATCACACGTTCTCGATTGGGTTTGTATCAGGTGACTGGGATGGCCAATCTAGTGTGACGATACTGAATTTCCCTTTCCTCTGGCTTCACGTTTGGCAGTTGGTACTAATACCTCCTTGTAGATCTGGAGCATTTTTTTCAGGGTTAAAATTATAAGTAAAGATGGAGAGTGTCCCAAAACCTTTTTCCGAAAGACATCCCCAAGCATAAGATCCATGTGCAGGGTGTTTCACGGTGAGCTGAACCAGTCGGCTAGTGAAAATTAGCTTTCCCCACGCGAGTCGTTTCTCTCCTTTTTTCGCTCAGCAATGATTTCTTGATTACACACCGCCACTTCAAATCGGTAGCCCGGAGATGAGTGCGAATTGTTTCATACGATATATCCAAACCTTCGGGAAAACATGTTAATAATCATTTTTAACTAAGATTATCATTTCATCCACTTGCTAACGAATGCCCTCGACTTGCCTCTATACTTAGCAGCCGCTGTGGGCTTCATTTTCGGAGCTTTTGGATGATTACATGGAAATACAGTCTGGAAGCGTGAAGCGTCTGCAGCACTCATGTTCAATAATGTACTATTTAACCATAAATAAAGTTAGAAATGAATCTTTTTCCAGAAAACGTTGTTTCTAGGTGGACCAACAGTAACCTCAAAAAAAGGGAATTTCTTTTACAGACTACAAGTTATAGGCGACACATTTTTACTCGAGCCACTGTAACAATACCAAAATTCTTTAGCCTATGATAATACTAATAAAACTTACCGTTTCTACATATTTCGTATTTGCCATTGGAAAAACGACAAATGTCATAACAGTATGACACATTACTACCAACGCCGAATTATAAAATCTAAAATCAAAGACTCTAGTAGATATTACAGAATTGCCTATTGGTATTTGGGCCAAGAAAACTGTTTTAGTAAGGATCATAGACATAAGTTTTAACCTGACAAAACTGACCTCTCTCTAGAAAGAGACAAAGCGACTGTGCGGCCAATACCTGTCTCTTTTCTGTAAGCTTGTAACAATCAAGGCGCAGTAACCCGAGATCGAATTCAAGGCAAAAAAGCCCACCCGATTTTAGTTTAAATAGAACTCTTAGAAATATTACTTTCAAGAGCGCTTTAGGTCAGCAGCAAAGAGCTCGAATCTTGCTGACTTGGGTTCAAGTCACGTAGATTTTTTTATTTTTTTAATTAATATTATTTTTTTTTTTTTTTAAGAAAAATCTAGGACATCCTAGCTCATTTATTAAAAATTCACGACATTTTATTGAAAGGTTAAAAACTATAAAGATGGACCCTGGAGATATATTGGTTAGTTTTGACGTTGAATCATTATATACAAATATTCCAATTAACAATTCAGTTTCTATATCAGACATATCTCGGCATAATAACCTAACCTTCGTAGACTTAAGATAAACGTGTCTGTTGACTACATATTTTACCTACAAAGAATCTTTTTGTGGACCAATTTCAGGAGCAATCATGGATTCTCCACTATCTCCCCCGAATATATTATGGAAACCTTGGCAGAAAGTACTTTAATTAATAATAAAAAATAGCGTAAAAATAATAATAACAACTCTTACGCTCCAGCAAGCCTGTGACGTGGGCTAATCAGAATTCTAGAAAGAGACAGCCACTGGCCGCATATTCACTTTGTCCCTCTCATACTTTTGCATCCGTATTTACTTCACAGGGAATATGCAACGCTCAGTCCATCCCCTATGTCTATGATAAGGGTCATGGAATTTGAAGAAACTAATATTATGAAGAAATTAGTTCGTAAGTACAGGGTTACTTAAAAAGCGTATTAGACGAGACATACATTTTTTTAGTGTTATAGCCTATTTAGTATATAATTTCTAAATTCTGTCACTCTGAACCTATTTAATAATTCATAAGATATTGGCATCTTAAAAATTATATTTTTCGCACATTATCTGATGAGTATTTTAATAGTGCAATTTAAAGAATAATAGCTGACACATCTTAGTTTATTATGTCGTCTGTTTGAGAGTGCCAACATCCGATAATTTCCGATTCACTTTGACACCCGATCGTAATTTCGGTTTTACTTTCTCTTTGTCTCTCTCTGATTTTCTTAAAAAATTCAAGCCACCTTAATTCACATACTAATAGGGTATCCTATATGGAATATCCTTAAAATACGATAAAAATGATTAAGTACTTAAAAATATAATTCTTTTGGTTTACTCCTCTGTCGTTTGAATAAGCGATACTGACGTTTTGCCGATCATACTGCCAACTTCTTCAGAGCTTGCTCCGAGAACTGACTGAAAAAGTCAGTTCTCGGAATAAGCTCTAAAGAAGCCGGCCGCATGATCGATGAAACATCAACATCACTTATTCAAACGACACAGAAGAAATCAGGAAATATTATACCCATAAGCTCTGAAACCTGTGGAAGTTACCTGTCATTGTTTAGATACTTATACCAATTTTAAACAAATTTGTGCAATCTTTATGGATAAAATAAAAAATTATATTTAAACAATAATCTACATTTTTCACCAAAGTATAATATGTATAACTTTACACAAGTCAGGGCCCGTTAAGATCGTTTTCATTCTAGAATATTTGAATAATAAGCAACCATTATACCTTATTCCTTGAATACATTCAAATTTTTCAGTTGGAGTGTGTTTTATTGTCTTTAGCCGTTGCCAGTTTCTAACTAATGAAAAAGCTGATAGAACCTTGCCCTTTGAAGAATTCATTAGTTTCTTATATTCTTCCGAAGATTTGTAACTTGCAACATGTTCATAGTATGTAGCATACAGGACAAAAATTATATAACATATGTAGAAAATGCTAAAAAATATATCATCATTATTATTTTTGCAAAATTAAAATTTAGTTTTTTTGTGATAATAATTATTTTAATCTTCTAAAAATTCTTAAAATGGGAATTTATATATATATATATATATATATATATATATATATATATATATATATATGTATATATATATATATATATATATATATATTATATATATATATATATATGTATATATATATATATATATATATAATCCCACAATTTTGACACCGGCAGGAAGTTTTGCTTATTTTGCATGATTTTCTTTGTTTTCTAAACACTGAACCGGGCCCGATATAAATTATTTTTAAATAAAAATTTGTCGCTTTAACTTGTATAAATCGGAAATATTTACTCAATATTTGTTCTGTAGAAAAAAAATAAAGTAGATATTAATTGTATTTTTTAATTAGATTGTTAAATTGCTGTGTTTTATTGTGAAACTGTAATTTTTTAGGTTCTGTCATTTGGAGCTTAAAAATACCCATAATCTAAAATAGTCATTTATTAGCTACATAGCATTTATCCCCCCCCCCCCCCCGGCCATACAAATTTGAAAGCATGAGTTGATATTGGTATAGAAAATGCGGATAGTATTTTTTTTTAACTTAAAAGTTATTAGCATATGCTACCGAGACATATTAACATTCTATAGCAAACTGTATTTAAAAAGCTGTATTTCACAACGTTTAATACCACATAATTCTCCCATTTTCTGGTTCTCCTCTCACAAAAAAAGGCTGACTGGGCAACTGCAACTAATTAGAATCCTCGATTTCTTAGAGCATTGAAGAATAGTTGGTGAATAATTTGTTTTATAATTACTTTCATGAGAAGTGTTAGATGAATATAGCCAATTTTATTCCGCCCAGAGCAGTACATGCTAAGAATACACTGGCACTAACACATTACATCCGTATGAGGTTTAGTTTGCCAATACCGTTACAACCCAGGACTGTGTTTCCAACCAGATATAACTTGCAGGGATTCTAGACTAATGCGAATTGTGTTTACCAGGCGCGCGCTCAACTACTGTAGTAATTTAAAGATTTCCTGATGCACATGTGCCGTGCTGTGGAATTTATAATAAAATTTCATTATTTTTACATACCATATATCCAAAAGCTACTCAAACTGAACAATATCTTCAACCTCAGAATATTTATCATAATATTTTAATGAGATAAAAAGGATTGCAATTTATTTTATCTACAGTTGGGTAATCATTCATATACTAGAATATGGTTAGTATTTGAAAAAGTAATTCAGCTATTGTAAAGTGTTTAAAAAGCATCTTGTCCCTGGTTCAACAAACACTTTTTTTTTGGAGCTTGCTAACACTTTTCGTACTTGAGTTACCAGGAAGAATTTGAATTTAAAGTACTACTAGAGTAATTCAGAACTATTTTATACTTGCATGCACCACAGATGCAGTATTTGATGCTAGGTCCTAGTAGTGTTTATTATGCTTCAGATAATCATGTAACTGCTTTACACATATTAGCCCAGAACAGTAAAATAAACAATAAATAGAAAACATTTCCCTAAAATATGACTGACCGTCAAACTTAATGTTATAATAACCCACTAATTGAACGTCGCACTGTCGAGATAAATTCTGCAAACTGGTACCATAACAACATAAAACATTAGAATGTTGTACGCTCTACAGTAACTTATTCTAACTCTTAACAACTTACCCACTAACTATGTCTAACCAATCAACTGGATATTTAGGATCTCCAGTATCACACCTTACTTCTGTTATGGTCCCTTTTAGATCAATATCTTTAAATTTTTCATTATAGCAATTCTCTAATTCTTTTTTTAAAAACGGATCATTTTCATCAGTTGTAATTATGCCAGGGCAAGTTTTTGGTACACATATTGAATGTCTAAGAATGTCATGTCTATAATTCGTTTCAATCGAACTTATATTCTAGAATTAAAGGTATTAAAACTTATAATTTATTTTATGTAATTAACTTTCTCCTAGATATTATTTCTTAGTTACAGAATATTATTAAGATAATTTATTTTAGCCATTACACCCATAATTCTTTGTATAAGATAGTAATATACAAAAAAGTTTATTCTTATAATATCTACAGTAAAGAATATATCGATAAATGAAAAAGTCCTTATTATATATTCAACTAGTCTTTGGAATACTATTTCTGAACCATAATGTTATCTAAATGTGAACCGTTATGTTCTAAACAAGAGTTGAAATCAGTGCTTGGTGTGTCCCGTCTGGGAACGTTGCGAATTCTAGCTGGGAATTACCTTTGAAATGTTCCAGGGAGTAAAAATTGTTCCGGTAAATTTAATTTTTTTAAGATATAACCACAAGAAAACTCTATCGGCGTCTAATCAGGGCGTTGTAAAATTTATTCGGAAAAATTTTACAAAGGACTAACAATGATGTTTTAAGTGCGTGATGTGGCCCCATCTAGCATACCAGGTTCTTTGGTTATACGAGGCTGGTTTGAAAAGTGCGTGCAAAAATAAAAACTACTTATGTGTTTGGGGTAAACCTTTTTATTTTTCGACATAGTCTCCTTTTAGGCTTATACACTTCGTCCAACGATGTTCTAGTTTGTTGATCCCTTCCGAATAATAGGATTTGTCCAAGTCTGCAAAATATCCATTAGTGTCTGCAATCACCTCCTCGTTTAAATAAAATCTTTGTCCCGCCAGCCATTTCTTAAAATGGGGGAACAAATAGTAGTCCGAGGGAGCCAAGTCTGGAGAATAGGGGGGATGTGAAACGAGTTGGAATCCTATTTCCATTAATTTTGCGACCACAACTGCTGAGGTGTGTGCTGGTGCGTTGTCGTGATGGAAAAGGACTTTCTTGTGGGCCAATCGCGGGCGTTTTTCTTGCAGCTCGGTTTTCAAACGGTCCAATGACGATGAATAATATTCACCTGTAATAGTTTTACCCTTTTCCAGATAGTCGATGAGGATTATCCTTTGCGAATCCCAAAAGACAGTCGCCATAACCTTTCCGGCCGAAGGAACGGTCTTCGCCTTTTTTGGTGCAGATTCCCCCTTGGTAACCCATTGTTTATATTGTTGTTTGGTCTCAGGAGTATAGTAATGTATCCATGTGCAACTGCAAACCATCCTTGCAACACTTCACACGATTCCGTTTTTGGTCAAGCGTGAGCAATCGCGGCACCCATCTTGCGGATAGCTTTCTCATGTCCAAATGTTTATGCAAAATATTATGTACCCGTTCAGTCGAGATGCCCACAGCACTAGCAATATCACGCACCTTAACTCTTTTGTCATCCATCACCATATCATGGATTTGATCAATGATTTCTGGAGTCGTAACCTCCACAGGCCGTCCAGAACGTTCAGCGTCACTTGTGCCCATATGGCCAGTCCGAAAATTTTGAAACCACTTATAAACTATTCTAATCGAAGGTACAGAGTTACCATAATGTTTATCAAGCTTCTCTTTAGTCTCTTGAGGCGTTTGCCTTTCATAAAGTAATGTTTAATCACCACACGAAATTCTTTTTCGTCCTTTTCTTGAAAATCACTCGACTTCCTTGATTCACACGAATGCCAAACACAAAGAAATAGACCAATATGGCTGAAACTTGGTGTGCGTTCATTCAAGAGATGCTACTAACTAAACATGACCTCGATACGCGCCGGTGGTGCCATCTCTCGGACTTTGCACGGACTTTTCAAACCAGCCTCGTATATATATATATATATATATATATATATATATATATATATAATATATATATATATATATGGGTTTAACTGTATATATACACAAGTAATATATAACAATTATACAACTAAGTGTTGTGTTCCCATTCGCCTTCTCCAAACCTCTCTGTTGTCCACCATCTCTTCGTCCATTCCTCGTGACCTCATGGCTTGTCTCACATCTTCATTCCAGGATCTACGTGATCGTCCTTTTTTTATTTCTGCCCGGTGGTTTCCATGTCAAGAGCCTTTTGAGCCATCTTGTATCTTCATTCTGAGTAGGTGTCCAAACCATTTTAATCCTCTATTTTCTATTTTTTGTATAATTGTTTCTGTTGCTGTTATTCTGTTGCGTATTTCTTGGTTTGTTATTTGTTGGAATTTGGACACTCCGGCGCTTCTTCTCAGGTAATCCATCTCTATCGTCGTTATTTTTTTGTTGTCAATCAGTACTCCTAGATATTTAAATTCCTTGACTTGTTTGACATGTGTATCGTTGTTAATTAAGACATCAAATTCTATTTCCAAGTTCATAACCACATACTCCGTCTTGTCAAGGCTCACCTCTAGTCCCCATTCCTTGTAGTCTGTGTATAATCTCTTCAATACATATTCCATATCGAATGCATCTTGTGTTATTATTACTTGGTCGTCTGCAAAGTTTAACGATAATAGGTGTTTATTACTAATGGGGATGCCCATGCTTTGGCAAGTGCGGTTCCATTTCTTGAGGCGTTGTCTACAAATATATTAAATAAGATTGGTGAAAGGCAACACCCTTGTCTTAGACCTTTTGTAATGTGGATAGCTGCCGAGAGATAGCGTCCTTGTTTCACACATATCCTATATTTTTCATTATATAACACTTTTATTGTTGTTATCATCCCTTCTTTTGTCCCTACTGTTCTCAAGACATGCCAAAGTTTATTTCTCGGTACACTATCGTATACTTTCTTAAGATCTATAAAGGTCATATGTATTTCGTCATCTTTTTGCATCTTCTTTTCTATCAATTATTGTAAAGTAAACAAGTTGTCTATACACGACCGTCCCGGAGTAAATCCGCTTTGGTTTTCGGCTATCTTTCCTTTAATTGTTTCTCTTATTCTATTCTGCAATATTTTACCGTACAGTCTCCTCATAGTGCTTGTAACGCATATACCTCTTTTTTTTTTCTTCTTTTTTTATGGGTTTAGCACACGTTCTGCAGGGAAGTCCCTAAAGCGCTCCAGGAGCGACACGAGTGCGGAAAAAAACAAAAAAAAGCGATTCACGTTGTTCTTGAATCGCTGTAAATTGTACTCGGTGAGAAACACAGCGCTGGGCAAATTATTCCAAAGGGATGACGTTCTCCATATAAAAGATTGCTTGAAAAGCGTTGTACGCGGACGTGTATTTCTAACATGCACCGCTTTGGGAGGAATTAAGCGGGCTACATCCTTCGAACTTTCCATGAAAATACTTGTAGAACAGACTCAAGTCGCCAACCGTTCTTCGATGTTCCAGCGAATCAAGGCCGCCGGTCAATTCCGGGTCCCTAATCAGACTGACCGCTCTTCTCTGAACAGAATCCAACAAATGCAGTGTATGTTTGGGAGCGGAGCCCCAAACGTGGGAGCAGTATTCCATAGTTGGTCGAATTTGGGCTTTGTAAAGAATTAACAGTTGCTGTGGGGTGTAAAGGTTTCTGGTTCTAAATAATATTCCCAACTTTTGAGAAGCTCTCCTTGCTATGCCTGCAACATGTTCAAGCCAAGACATATTTGCTCCCAAACTAACGCCCAACAAAATTGAGCGACGATGCTAGGGGAATGGAGTGCCCCGACATAACTATGTCGGGTTCAGCAACGTTAACTTTTTTAGAAAAAACTGCCGCTTGGGTTTTTGTAGCGTTAAATTCCACTTGGTTACTGTCACCCCAAGATAGAATTTCTTCCAGGTCTTTTGTTAAGTTGAACGACCTCCTGCTGTCTGCGGATATTCGCCTGAGCAGCCGATGTCCGAGTGTTCAAGGTGAATGAAGAGACAAGCATACTCTCATCTGCAAAGCTATAGACTGGATTCCCGGTCTTTTCCAGCAGATCGTTAATGTAAATGCGAAAGAGAGTAGGAGACAGTATGGAGCCCTGGGGCACACCGGCGTTGATAGTAAGGGTGTTAGAAAGAAATCCGTCGACCGCCACTCGTAAAGAACGCTCTCTGAGGAAACATGAGAGTCACAAACAGAACCTTTCAGACATACCATAAGAGCGTAACTTAGCCAACAGTCCATCGTGCCAAACACGATCGAATGCCTTGGATATGTCAAGAGCAACCGCTCGAGATTCTCCAAAGTGTTCAGTTGCGTTGTTCCAAACATGTGTTACATAAGTCAGAAGATCTCCTGTTGATCTATGTTTACGAAAACCATATTGGTGATCGCTAATAATATTGAATCGTTCAAGATATTTTAGAAGATGCTCATTGATAACCTTTTCCATGACTTTCGATATTATTGAAAGCAGTGCAACTGGTCGGTAGTTATTTGGCAAGGTCTTCTTACCTTTTTTAGGTATCGGCTGAACCGTGGCACATTTCCAGCAGGACGGAAATATTCCTTTTCTGTAGGATAGGTTAAAAAGTCTACAGAAAACTGGTGTTAGTTCCCTTGCACAGTTTTTGAGATCTATGGCAGGTATTCCGTCAGCGCCAGAAGCCTTCTTGGTGTCTAGCTTCATTAAAATACGCTTTATGATGCGCTGTCTGAAGACAACATCGGACATCCTTGACTGCAATATGGGAATAGTAGGTGGTGTTTTTCCTTGGAAATCGACAGTAGAATGTGAAGCAAAGAGTTCAGCCAACAAGTTCGCTTTCTCAACAGGTGTGGTTGCAATGGAATTATCTGGCCGTGTGAGTGGTGGTATGGTGGATTTGGTAAAATTTTGACTAACTGCCTTAGCGACTGCCCAAAAGGACCTGGAATTGTTGGGACAAGCGAGAAGTTTGTTTCTAATTCGTTGATTGTGTGCCTCCTTGGTTTCGTCGATAATTCCCTTGCATCTGTTCCGGGCTTGAACAAAGATGTTACGATTTACGGTGTTAGGATTTTCATGCCATTGTCGATAGGCAATATGTTTAGAAGCAACAGCTTCTTTGCATTTTCGGTCGAACCAAGGCTTGCCGTTGGACAAGGATTTCTTCGAAAAAGGGATGTAAGCTTCCATACCAGCCAAAATAACATCGGAGACCTCCCTGGCGCAGTCAGATGGGTTATCGGATCGAAAACAAATGTCCATCCAAGGGAAAGTTCGAAAGTATTCCATGAGATCTTCCCATTTAGCAGATTTGTAGTGCCAATTCTTGCACGCCCTAGGCGCCTCTCTGTCACTGATTGGCAGGATACTCGATGTCGAAAGCAGTTTATGGTCGGAAGAACCTAACGGCGGATTTACGGTGACCGTATAAATCTCCGATTGGTGGTTTAAAAACAGATCAAGAAGACTGGCGAACTCCCTGTCTCGATCAAGGATCCGTGTTGGTTCGTCAATAAGCTGAGGTAAGCCATAACTGATTGAGAATGATTCAGCTTCACTACCTTGTTCGTCGGTAGTATTTGAATATTTAAGCCAGTTGATATTGTGGACATTAAAGTCGCCCAGGATGGCAATTTCGGCACTTGGATAGTTACTTTGTAAATGATCGATGGTGTCTGCAAGAGAAGCGAAAAGTGTTCAAAAAATTGGTATCACTTGATGGTCGATACAGGATACAGATGAACCTTGTGGTTTGTTGAGTCGTTATTTTTAACCACATAACATCAAAGTTTGGGGGCTCCAGAGCTTCTTCTCGTTGACAAGAAAGGTCGCTTCTGATAAAAAGACAGATTCCAAAGTTACGCCTAAATCGGGAATAGAAGTCGTACCCAGGATAAAGATAGTTGACCGTGCTGGTCGATGGACTGACCTTGGTTTCACATAGAGCGAGTACACGAGGTTTATTTGATTGCAGGTGTTGATGCACTGAATTTATGTTCGAGTTTATACCTCGTATGTATATTATGTATCGTGTATAATTTTTAGGGTATTTTCTATTTCCTTTGGTTATAACTATCAAAATTTCGAAAAAAAGTGTAAATTAAGAATGAGGTACAGTTACTTTTATACACAAAGAAGTACCGGCCAATCCCTCCACGTACCAACATTGCGGCAAAAGCCGTTACTTTAGGGGTATACAAAGGCTCAGTTTATTAACTTCGGTAAAGTGAAAATAATGAACATTGGTACATACCACGCATTCATGATGGAATAAAATTTTATAAAAATAATGCAGTTAGTGACTCAAGTTCGTAGAATTCGTATAAGGCAGATAGAAGACGATGCGAAAATAAGGAAAGAACGCGAGTTTCTTACCTTATGCAGGAATAATAACATTTACTAATACAATCCCGAATTAAAACAAGAATGACTACAGGGGACAGAAAAGAGGAATAAGCTACCTCACAAACGCAATATTCAGGTTGATTCTTATTAACTATCTGAGAGGCAATTATTACGGTGAATTAATTATTCTAATATCGGTGACAAATATTTCAGCGGGTATATACGGTGAAGGCCCTAAAAATAAAGTAAAAACCAAGGAAATTCTGGCACTTTTTCATATCCCTTATTACTTGAATGATGCAAATTGGGTAACCTACGTGAACGGCGAAGCACATATTAGGTTAAGGTAAAAGTATAAGTTATATGAATAGTAACCTATTTTTAAAATTTCTGTAAATATTCGTTTATAAGCTCCCAAGCATTATGCTGCGCCCCAAAAAAGCACAGTTTATATTTAAAATAATGTAGATATGAAACATTTCTATAGTTATAAGAGGGAATCTTGTAGCCTGGCAATTAGACCATAATGATATTTTTGTCTTAACTTTTGAAAAATGTGAGCCAGATTAGTGCTACAGCTTAACGTGAGCTCAGCATCACATGATCGGCGGATGGCACACTCTGCTCTCGCTAGACAACGAAAAGGACTTCGCCAGCCTTATCTGTTCCAAGCGGTCCCCCACCTTTGGCAGTTTCCGTCGGACTTACTACTCAATTCATTAAAGTCCGACTTCAGATACGCGTCACACCCTAGAGCAAAACGGGAAGATCACCATCGTCATTTTTTTTCGATTAAAGCGAGTTTCTACTAACACGCCATTGCAACAATGTCGAGTTTAAGAGTTTGCCGATGTAAACTGCAGGGCAACATGACGTGGTGTCTGGTATACTGGCCTATCGGGAAACGAACTAGGAGCATTACTCCCAGTAAACAGGAGCTATGCTGAGAAGATATGGTTACATCAACCTTTGTATGATTGATTACCAGTAGTCACCAATAAAATATTCTTTGTGAGGCGAAACATAACGTGGCATTTTAAAAGTGTTTTTTGGAGTTGTACATGTTTTTTTATGCAAAATATGTAATTCTTCATTTGGTCTACACTTGAGCTTTAAATATGAAGTTTTCGAAATTCTGATTTGATTGAATAACTCCATTCCAAAAAGATATTTAAAAATAAAGCTCAAAAACACATTCTCTTCAGTGATGATTAGTCTTTGATAAATACTTGCAAAAGCCGGTGAGTATTCGAGTTCTTCACTTAGCTGAAATAAGGCCAATTTAAAAATAATAAAGTAATAATATAAAAAAATGGCCGTATACACATCATTTTTTTACCGAAATATAATTCCACATTGCTGAAACATTTTCTGTATTTACTGGCTCTAGAACGTACTTTATGTTACAAAAAAAGGTTCTGTCTCCCAGTAACATGCAGTTGTCATAGGTATCATGGTAAAATAACTCTGGCATTGAGCCATATTGTATATCTATAATAAAAGAAAAGTATAAGATATTTATGAGACCGGTATAAGTATAGAAGTACATAATAATGGTTAGATTAATGACTGTAAAAAAATGTCTTTGAAAACATGGTGAACCAGTCATGTAGAAATTGAATAATAAAGTGATAAGTTAACAAAGTAAATTGTTCATATTCAATATTGTTCTACCACGAAATAACGAACAAATCCATCAATAAGTTAAACCTTTTACGTTGTAGAAATTATAAATATTAGACAGTGTAAGAAATTGGTACCATATTCGATAAAAAAAGACAATTGGACACTGTGTTGGGAAGTCTAAGATTTTAACACGAATGAAAATAAATCAGTTAATAATGGAGGGAGAAAATTCGATCTAATTAATAATTAAAGTAAAATTTATAATTATTATTTTACTTAATGCAAAAAGTAAAGAACTCACTGAAATTACCAGGTGTACAAATATGAAATGTGGATTTTTTTTCTAAAAAAAACATGTTAAATTCGGAAGAATGAATAAAAAGTGCTTTATTCAAAGTATGTTCCATCGCTTGTTATACATTTGTCCCATCTTTCGGGCAATTTGTGAATACCACGCCAGTAAAAATCTTCTCCTTTTACTGCGAACCATTCATCTAGCCATTTTTTCACATCTTCGTACGAACCAAAGTGCTGCTCAGCAAATGCGTAACCCATCGATGCAAACAAGTGGTAATCGGAAGGAACCAAGTCAAGTGAGTAAGCCGCATGGGGTAGAACTTCTCAGCTGGGTCCTTCCAACGTGTCGCGAACTGGTTTTGCCGTATGTGATGGAGCATTGGCATGAAGAAAAATGACTTTGTGTTGCCTCTTTCGGTATTTTGGCCTTTTTTCAAGCAGCGAATGGTTCAAATCGGTCAATTGTTGTTGGTAACGTTTAGTATTAACCGTTTCCCCCCAGGTTTTAACAATTCATAATAGACCACGCTCCTTTGGTTTCATCAAACACAGAGCATCGTCTTTCTGCCAAAGCGATTCGGTCTTGCGGTCGATGTGGATGGTGCGCCTGGGTCTACTCATGATTTTTTGCGCTTGGAATTCTCAATATAATTCTACTCTTTATCCCCTGTAACTATACGATGCATAAACGACTTCCTTTTGTACCGAGCGAGTAAAATGTCACACGTGTTTTTGCGCTTTTCCATTTGCCTGTCATTCAACTCATGTGGTACCCATCTACTGGTCTCGGCGAGTTGTTTTTATGTTTTGCGAATCATCTTCGTCCAACAATGCTTGCAATTCCACATCTTCGTATTTTTTTGGCGGTTTTCCACGTTCCTTGTCTGCAACATCGAAGGCACCACTTTTGAAATGCCGAAACCATCGTTCACACGTATCTTGCGATGGAGCATGTTCACCCTAAGTTTCTCGAAGTAATTGGTATGATTCAACAGCAGTTTTCTTCAAATAAAAATAAAAAATTAATGCTGTCCGCGAATGCTCTTTATTTGGTATAAATTTCGACATATTGAACACAACACAACACTATGCACACATTTTTCCAATTTATCACTCCTGCGTGTCTGACACTTGTTAATGACACAACAAAATGGCGCAGTGTCAAATCTTTATAGCACAAACTGCATTGAGCACTATCAGTTGTGTAAAATCCGCATTTCATACTTGTACACCTGGTAATCTCGATAGCATTGAAGACAACGGCTCCATTTTTATTATGCAACTTCCTAATACAAAAACTAACATAGAACTCATTTTACAGTTTCCAAATTAGATTATATCGTTTAACGATAGTGCTTGTAATTAATAGATGCTCCTCCTCTTCCTATATCACTTTATCCTCGAGAGGGTATGGTGATTCTGTGCTCAATAAATGGATTCAACTGTCATCTGCCACTGTTCTCGGTTCTGTGCATGCAATGACTTCCCGGTGAACTATTTCATCTGAGCCACCCAACGTCAAGGTGATCTATCCCTGCAGCGCTTACCTTCAACCTTGCCCTGTACGACCAGCGATTCCAGCTCATGTCTTCTGCTGAGGTGGCCGAAATACCTCAAGTATGTCTGGTTTATAAGCGAGTTGAGTTTTTTTGGTAATTTTTAGTTCTTATAAAATAGGGTGATTAGTTCGATGTTCCACCCATGATATTCTAAGAATTCGACGATACACCCATATCTCCAATGCAGCAATTTTATATCAGCTCTCTTTATCGTCCATGTTTTCGATGCATATGTTGCAATCGGAAATAATAGGCATTCTTGCGAGCTTTAACTTAGTCGATCGCGAGATGCTCAAGTCTTTTCATATTTTGACTTATTTTGTAGTTGTAGGGCGAGCAGTTGAGTCTTCTACGTATTTCTGAGTGACACTGGCCGGTATTGGTAATTAGAGACACAAGGTATTTATAATAATCTACGATTTAATAACCTAGTAGATGTTGACGTTGATAATGATCATTATTTTCATATTACTAATGTATTTGCATAATGATCTCTAATTCACTTTCATTTGCGGCTATAATCAAGGTGTCTTCTACTCAGCGCAAGTTCTCTATAAGTTTTCCTTCAATGGCGATACCACCATTCCAGTTACTGAAAACTTCGCGCCTTATGTACTCCATATAAATGTTGAACAGTTGTGGCGAAAGAATGCATCCCTGCCGGAAACCAATTTTCGTGGTGAAGCTTTCTGTGTACATGTTATTAACACACACTTTTGCTATGTTGAATTTATAAAGCGTTTGCATTATCGTTAATAAGTGTAGTGGAGTTCCGATTTCTTTCAGAATCGACCATAGTTTCGGCCAGCTCACCTTGTCAAACGCTTTCTGTTGAAGCAGAGATAAATTTTGATGTTAAATTATGTTCCTTTCTCTATCAGCTGACTCACATTCAAAATTTGCTCCCGTGTTCCCTTTTATGGTATAAATCCTCTTTGTTCTTCTGATATTTGTGGCAATAGATAAGACTTGAGACACTCATTCAATATGGTTAGAAAAACCTTGCTAGCGTGAGAGATCAAGGAGAAAGGTTTATAGTTGGGATATTTTGTATATCGGTATGAATATTGACTCTCTCCAGTCGTCAGGCTATTCGCCAGTATTTCACACCATACTGAATACATCATGTAGTAAATCTATCCCATGCTCCCCCAGAGCTTTAAGAACTTCGGCTGTTATGGTATCTGGGTCTGGTGCCTTTCGATTTTTGAGTTTCGCAATGATATTTTCTTCTTCTGATCTCAGAATACTTGGTCCATGATGGTTTACTTGAAGGGAGGGGAGCATGGATAGGGTCAGAAAAGTCTTTATCTAGTTCTTCGCGGTGTTCTTTCCAAATCTTTGAAATCCCTTTTTGGTCCCTCACAATCTCACGTTCCTCATTTTCAATCGCCTGTGTTTGGGGCTTGAATTTTCGCGCTAAAGATTTTATTTTCTTATAAAGTTCATGTGGGTCATTCTGAGCTGAATCTTGTTCCACTTCACTGTATATACTGTTTATGTAAGTGTTCTTGTCTCTTCTGCCGAGATTTTTAATTAAATGATTCGTGTGTTTTAAGCGAACTTGTTTTATGTTATCAGCTTTGACCATCGTTTTTATATGTCTTCTTTCTACAATTTCTTTCATTGTTTTTTCTGACATCCAGTGTTTCTTGTACATTCTCTCTATAACTGTACTTTTCTCAGCTGTTTATGGAATCCAGCTTCTAGACTCTTCCCATTTTGTATTGATATCGTCTGTCATACTCGGCATTTTAGTTTCTCGAATGTCTCCGGATTTAGATTTCTAATCGCTGGTTCTGTTTTTTAATGTTTTCTTATTAGAAATTAATATATAGCCCAGTCAAAATAGAAAAGTATCCAAACTTCGGAATAATTCCAATAGTGTTAAAAATTTGCACAGGCCTTCAAATCATCATTCTGAATAAAATTTCGAAAGTCTCCATAAATTCTGCCTATGCTAAAAATTGTATTCAAGGTCAAATTTGAAAAAAACGGTAGTTCAATAAAATCTCTTAAACAGTGAGTTTTTTCGTAAAAATAGATATTATAAAATTTGTAGATCATGCGATTCTCTACAAAAAAATGTTCGACACTTTTTTCCTATAATAACAAATCGCCGTTTTTGAGCTATCGTCTTTCAAAAATCGTAAAATTCATATTTTTCGTAATATGCACTCTTACGTGGTATGTATACGTTACTGGGCGTCGAATATGAGTAGAAATATCGAGATATTGGTGTGTGTTCGGAAGGACGTGAACGACCTAACAGTAAAATAAATATTTAGTTTTGAACGATTCTTCGCAGTGAACGAACGTGTGCATTGAAAACATTTTTTGATTTGAGTTAACACAGTGACATAAGTTTTTAAAAAAGTCATCAGTCTGCTTCATTTGTAGTAAACCTTTGGCAGAAAATTAAATTATTGCTATCGTTAAACGCAAGATAAAAACCTAGATTGAATCTAGCTTTGAAAGAAACCAAAGGAATATTGAATACTTAAAAAACATACAATCTGTAACAATTAATGTTGACTGTCGTAGGGCGTATACTTGAAAGAGTAGTATTGCTGCAGCTAAAAGACAACGAAATAAAAAAGCCGTTACATCTACAATTAGTCCACCTCGCGCTAGAGCGCAATCAAGTGAGTCATTTTTTTGTTTCAATAAATTTTATGTATTTTGTGGTGACGAAGCGATTGAAGAAGCTGAAAAGAAAAGATCACATGATTCTCGGCGTCAAGTATCTCGAGTTTCTACAATTTCGTTTAAAGATAATATTCTTGAAGTAGCTCGGAAACGTTCTAACGACGTATCAAAGGCTATTATTGCAAGCATAGGATATAAATATGATTTAGTTATTGCTGAAAATAAGTATCATCGATTGTTATCATTCTTTCGTTAAGCCTAAAACAAGAGGTAAAGTTGGCCGCCCTGAAGATAACACTGTTACTTTAGCTATGGAAGATATATTTAAACATATTGAAAATAATGATGCCTGTGTTTTCATTGTAAGAATTAAAAGATGTTAAAATAATTAAAAGAAAATTAACGCTAAAATATGGTAGTAAAATTATTATAACCGAGAAAAAGGAAAATTTAATAATTATTTGTTTTACTGACACTCAGCACGATATGAGTCCAAGTACAGCTAGGTAACCATCTGAATCCTGAATATTGGGGATGGGCATCAAATGACAACTGTTTGGAGCTAATTCAAACTTGCTCCCGCCTACTCCAGAAAAACTGCTGAATACAATTTTTTGTAATTGCATCAAGGGTTGTAATTATAAATGTGGATGTAAGAAAGTTTGAATATCTTGTTCAATAGTATGTGGGAATTACCGAGGGCAGTCTTACTCCAATCTTGCATTAAATACTACAGATGATAATGCTTACGATATCAATGAAGAGATAGTAGATCCATATTGCCTCTTAGAGCAATCCACGGAAACACATCAGCCAGAAGAAGGAGGCGAAAGAGAAGAAGAAAATACAAACAAATAGAATTCGAAAACAATTAATCAGACTATTATCTTTTTTTTACATCAATAATAAGAACTCTTCCTGTTTAATAACACAGCTATACAAAAAAAATCTGTTTTTTAAGCGAAACACGAGCATTTTTTATGCTGAAACTAAAAAAAATCATAAAAGACATCCACCGTGAGGTTCTATCAGAAAACAGACTTAAAGTTGCCAGAAAACTATTAAATTGAAAAAAAAAAAACATTTTAATAATGTGAAACTGTATAATCATTAAAATATCGAATAAAACTATTATTTCGGATATCTTTAAATATTCTGACTCTACATTTATCATAAAAACTTATTATTAAAATATTAGTTTTTTTTTTCTAATAAAAAAACGAAAAAAAAAATTAAAAACAGAATTTATAAACGAAAGATTTAATTTCAATTTTATGTCAAATAGTTAAAATAAATAGTAAATAAGTAAACAAATCACTCACATGCTAACTTACATATTCACTCACTCGCATATCATCATACTCAATGATTCACTCTCTCAATCACTTACTTACTAACTAAGACACTCACTCACTCACTTGGTCAGTCACTCACTCACACACTTACTCATTCACGTAACTCCATACTCACTCACTCACTTCTACACTCACAAACTCATTCACATACCCGCATACTCACTCACTTACTCGCTTACTCGCTCACTCACTCACTCGCTCGCTCACTCACTCACTCGCTCGCTCACTCACTCAATCAATCAATCAATCTATCCACAAAACTGACTTCCAAAACTGTCAAGGGATATACATTAAACTGCATTTTGCAACCGCTTGTTCCTAAGTAGTAAACGAATATTTTTTTTTTTACTCTAAACACTATTTCTCATGTTTTGATATCAAATTCGAATTTAAAACTTAAAAACTTTGTTTAGTTGTTGCATTTATTTTCTCAAAAAAAAACACATAACACCCTTATAAGGGTTAAAAAAAGCGAATTTTTTGTTGAAACTGAACATAAAACCTTAATTTTTGAAGTCAAGTCAGGATTAAGGACGTTAAAAAACACTGGAAATAATAGTTTTGTATATATTAATAAAAATTAAAAACAATTTTTTAATTTACTACATATTTATTTTAAACATCATCTTGCTTAGTACTTTAGTTAAAGGTGGTGTTGGTGTCTCGAGTTTTTTGTTAAACATGAACAAAACCTAACATTTTTCAGTTTTTATGATAAATGTAGATTCAGAACATTTAAAGATGTCCAAAATAATAGTTTTATTCCACAATTTTAATGATTATACAGTTTTACATTTCATTTATTAAAATGTATTTTTTTAAAATTAATAGTTTTCTGGCAACTTTAAGTCTGTTTTCTGAGAAAAACTTACAACGGATGTCTGTTCTATGATTTTTTCGTATTCAGCATAAAAAAATACTCAAGAAAACACGTGGCTCTCTTAAAAGACAGAGATTTTTTTTAAGTGTGAGTATACCGATGTTATCTGTAATTTAATTATAACACCATTCTTATTTTTTAATCAATAATGAAAAATCTATTACTATTTCATCAGATTACCACCTGATGGATCCTATACCTACAGGAGATATCACGTAAGAGAAAAAACATGCGTCAAGCTACTCCTCCACCTCGAGTAGTGCGGAAAAGGCAAGGTGAATATCCGTCAGACAAATATGAATTTTAAATTTTGAACTTGCGATAACACACAAACGGCCATTTGTAAGGACAAATCGTTTTTGTAGAGAATCGTATGATCGTACAAATTTTATAATAACTATTTTTACAAAAAAAAAAACTCACCATTTAAGAGATTTTCTTGAAATACTTTTGAAATTTCATTTAAAATGATGATTTAAAGATCTGTACAAATTTTTAACTCTATAGGAATTGTTTCGAGGTTAGATGTCTAGTTTGGCCGGACTAATAATTGGAGAAATGCCTATGCTAACAGTAAAGTACCTGAAGTTGTCAAATTTTCAGGACTAAACTAACGTTTTTTTTTAGAAAACGTCAGCCACAATTTTTGTTAAGAAAGAGGGCGATATATCTGATTTGAAGGCGCGATCAAAGATGAAAGTCTTCGACTATGGTTGGAGGACAAGTGGAAGATTCAACCAATAATAAAATTCAAATTTGAAATAAAATTTTAACCTATGATATTTCAAATTAAAGGACTGTTTCACTTCTACATCTCGAGCTGCGTGAACGAGATCAGGAAAAAAAATTGGCTCATGTAATGACTAGATTTATTGTTTAAGTTTAAAAACAAAAATATGAAAAAATTGGTCATTTAAATGGATGTGATCGGTATGAGCATTATGCTTAATAAATAAAAGTGGAAACTGTGATAAAAAAATTAATTTTCGAAATATTGTCTAAAATTTAATTTATTTTGTAAATATAGTTCTAAGTAGTTTGAGAAAGTGATAAAAAATTTACGTCAACATCAGCTCTACATGACAAATCTGTTTTAAATGCAATTTTTAATGAGATGAATATTGAAAATCAATTAAGTGCTTGATTAGAAACTGTTGAGAAACTCGTTGTTCAACATCTATAAAAACTGGTTTATTATTATTGTTTCTAAATTACCTAATCAGGAATGTATCCTGAAATGGTTATGGAAAACTAATATTTACTTACCAGAAATATTTGCATTACCTATGTTGCTAATAATTAATAATACCAAAATTAGTTTATAATTCATTTTTGCTTAACACAATAATTTTATAAAATGAACGAATTTTATTCGTATGTGCTTACTTACAAACTCTATTAAAACTGTCATTATGTACTTACTTGAATTTACATACATGTTTTTTATACAGACTATTTTTTATGTTAATTCGAAAAAAAAAATATGTCTACAAGGTTTTAAAAAAGTCAAGTTTCTTTTTTTTTTAAACTGAATCTAACAAATATATTCAGTAATATTCAGTTTATATCCCATTCTCGAAAAAAAACTTTCCAACAGCAAGACTGAAAAAATTCAAAAAATCCGTTGCTTCTAAACATCTGGCGAAAACCCTAACATAATGAATCATAACATCTTTGTGAGTTCCTGAAAGAGGCGCAACCAAATAAGCGAAGAAACTCAGAAAGTGCATAATCAAAGAATTAAAAACAAATGTCAGGTCTTCTTGACCTGTCGTTAAAGGCATTAGTCAAAGTTTCACTAAATTCACTATAGACAATACTAATGCCACATCATCGCTGAGAAAGCCATCTTTATAGCTAAACTTCTTGAGTCATACTTTACTGGTAATTTCCAGGAGGAAATACCACTTCCCAAAATACAGTCAAAGATGTCCGATATTATTTTGAGACATCGTGTTATAAAACGTGTTTTAACGAAGCTAGATACTAGAAATACTTCTTGCGTGGATGGAATACTTGCCATACTACTGGAAAATATGCAAGCGAACTAACACCAGTTTTCTGTGTGACTTGTCAACTTATTCTGCAGAAAGACGTTGCCAAGCAATTGCCTACAAGTTGCATTCATCTAAGCAATATCAAAAGTTGTAGAAAAAGCTCTAATCAATATATTTTAAAATATTTGGAAGGATATGATCAATATAACTTCTGTAAGCAAAAATCCACAGGAAATCTTCTGGCTTATGCCACACATATTTGGAATAACGCAATTGAACATTTTGGAAAATCTCCATCGGTTGCACCAGGATTTATGCATAACGGATTGATGGTGAAGCTACGCTTTTAGGGTATATCTGAAAGCTTTTGTTTGTAGCTCTCGAGTTTCTACAGAGAACGCGAGAACAGTTTAGAGATTTTTTTCCGATACCTTCTCTATCAACTCCGGTATACCCGACTGCATACTGTCTTCGTCTCTCTTTCTCCTTTACATTAACATCCAGCCGGAAATGATCAAGAACTCACAAACGATTTGTCTCTTCATTTACCTTTAAAGATTAAACATCAGCTACTCATGCAAATATCCGCAGATAGGAAGAAGTTATTCAACTTAACAAAACCCAGAAAAAATCTATCTTGGGGTGATAGTAGCCAAGTAAATTTAATGTCACAAAAAGCAGACAGCAGTTATTTCTATACAAGTTAACATTACAGAACATGACATAGTTATGTCGGTACACTTCATTCCACTAGAGTCGTCTATCAACTTGCTGGGCGTTAACTTAGGAGCAAATAGAGTTGATATAATCATATTGCCTGCAGAGCAAAGAGAATTTCTCAAAAGTTGGTCATATCATTTCGTACTTGAACCCTAAACGCTCCACAACAACTGTTAATCCTGTATAACGATGGAATAATGCTCCTTCCCATGTTGTGTGCTCTGCTCCCAAAAAATGCGCTACATATGTTAAATTCAGCTCAGGAGAAAAAGAGCTATTGATACAGGACCTGGAGATCCAGAACTCATCAGAAACATCGATCCTTTGAAATACCACATAACGATTTGTGACTTGAGTCTATTTATAAATCATAAGAAATGTTCGATGAATATAGCCCACTTGATTCCTGATTGGTTCAGATATCGTGTATTCGGGCTCTATGGTAGAAATATCATCAAAACAAATAACGCAGCTTAACTTAAAATACACCTCCTATGAGCTACCTGTCTTAACGACAGTACACGACTTTCGGTGGTCACCTGTCCAAGCACTAACAAAGATGGATATAGGTTAGCTTCTTGCACAGAAGCTGAATCAACTAGACTCCTAATAACCGCGTAAGTTTGAATTATTGAAAGGAGATGGAAGAAATCGACGTAGAAATATGATTTTTAATTAGAAAATTTTTAACTTCATGCTAGTGGAACAAAATATTTTATTGTTTTATTTTAAAATGTACTTGATGTATAGGCTGAAAAGTTAAAATGACTTGCTTATTTGAAGAACTTAAAAGTATGAAATACAAAAGGTAAAGGAAACTAATATAAAATATCGCCACGGCCATCAGGCGCTATATTGCTGTAGGTATAGTATATATTATAACCAATTGCTACCCCATCTTATGCAAACAATATCTTACTATGCTTCCATACAACATCGCTGATCGCACGTGGTCTGGTAAAATCTGGTTTGGATACATACTAATGTTGTCACTTACATTTGGTAAATTTTACTAAAGATATTATTTTTATACCTAATAAGGATGTTAACGGAACTATTTTGTAATTTTAATAATATATTTATAATTAGAATGCTTTTTCCTAAGAAAGAACTTGAAATTTTATAATAAAGGATAATACGATTTATAAGTATTTTATTGTATATACGTTGTAAATAAGAATGATTAGATAATTGAATATATTTAAAAATTGCTTAGATATTTTGAAATTATTAGTTTTCCGTACTAAACGCTTATGGGATCACTTCGGTGTCTGTCCGTCCGTCTGTAACATCCGATTTTGTCCGAAACTATTTGATATAGAAAGTTGAATTTATGGCCAATTAGGGCCGTGTAGGTTTGAAAGTTAAAATCGAGTGGGGAATGAAATGAAAGCTTGTGAAAACACGAGTTCCAAAATATATATGCTGTAATACTGGCGCACACTTTTCTTTGTATTATTTTAAAAAAATGGCCAACAATCTCTGTCAACCCCCTCTCGAAAACTACTCATCGAAAAATTTTGAGAAAACACTGGAATATTCTTCATAAAGTGTAGATTGAGCGAAAATTATCACGAGTGTATTACGTTTGACATAATTTATCTGGTATAAAAAAAACTATGTAGCATGACACAATGGTAAAGGTTTGGAAAGTTGGCAATTCAACCGGGACTAAAAGCTACGAAATATCAATACTTATTCGGTGCAATCAGTAATATCATAACAACTGGTGACCAACGGATAGGCGCCGAAGAAAAATAATTTTATTTCATTTGTTTATAATTCAAGTATTTAGGTAGTAAATGTTTATTTTAAACTTTTACTACTGGATTCTAGATTGAGCTAGATTTATTTATAGGCTATTTTTATTTTAAAAATAAGCACAGTACGGAACGCTAATGGCGCAGATCCAACTTGCACTTGCCGGTTTTTTTTATATATCTCTATGTATTCTTATTAATTAGTTAAAATACTGCAGTCAAAAAAATATTTTCAGATTATTTTATGCAAGAACTTACAGAACTATTAGCAAGTACTCTTTATTTTGTATTTAGTATTTTGTGAATGTAGCTAAATACTTTAAAATATTTCGTGATATTTCGAATTATTCTAGGAATATTCATCGGTGGCTGCCCGGGACTCCTTTCAATATACTAAACATTTTCCCATCGATAACTAATTCATATTTGTAAGTAGGCTGAAAGTTAATTTTCTCGCCTTTAATCTTTCTTCTCGCATTTGCATTATTTATAATAGCTTTTTCTACCTCTCATAAACTGCTCATTCGTAAATACTAGTACTCTCAAAGATATTTTTTTCTATCTATGTAAATTAAATCATATTGGTAGTATTGCTTACAAGTCTTGATTTTATTCAAGAAATTTTACCCACAATATGTTTTCAAAAAAAATATTTCAATTATAGAAACTATCCCTGTACTGAACCATTTAGTTTCTGCAGTGTAGGTTTAACAACAAAAGGCCTGATATCCATTAAATGAATATTCTGTAAGCCACACGTAATGACAAATATATTCAATTAAATATTTTAATTATTCGTAATTTTAACAAACAAGTACCATTGACCATTATACAACAACTTAATTCCATAATTAACGTAACAGCGAACATGTATATTGCGTATACCAAGCAGAAAATTCCAAAAATAATGATAGAGTTGAAAATATTTTAGATTACAATGGATGGACGGTTACTGACATCTTCGCCGAATAGTCCTAACTTTTTTATATCTTTGAGAATTATCGGTAGAAGATTTAATAAATAACTAAAACGAGTTACAGAAAACTTCAGACTTCGAAACAAAATAACTAAGTAAAAATTCAAATAATTTGTAACATCCTGATTGGTTGATATGACACCTGGTACAAAATTCAATGAAGGCAATCGGGGTATATTGCTGTTTATAACAATAAAGATATTTTCTTAAGTTCAACTTGGTAAAATAAAAAAATCAAATATATAAAAACGGCAAAAGCTATAGTATAACGTGGAGAAAGTGTTAACAAAAAATTTCGAAAAAATAAAAAAAAAATTAAGAACGACACTTACAAGTAATCCAATTTTAACACAAATATTGTTGACCAAGTAAAAAATATGGCAGTAAAGATTTACGAGTTGTGTTTTTATCCAAAATGTGTCTTGATTAAGTTGTAATTTACAGGATGTGTGATTTAAAAAAGAAATAATATTCATTGCGTCATACAAACTTGACTATCGTCTGCTATCTAAAATGAAAATCACAATATTTAGCATATCGTAACACAATCACGAGAGCAGAGATAATTGAAGAACCATATCTCGAGAGAAATTAGTTGCCAACAAGGCTCAACGTCATCTCTAGTAAAAGCGCCAAAATCTTTTATTTCAAGAGCAAAACCCAACAACTCACGTGACAAGAAAGATGCTGTATTGCTTCGGCCTAGGCAAATAGGGGTTAATATCGGTATTAACTGTTGAGGGGTAAAATTGAATGGTGACATTCTTTTTTGTGTAATTTTTACGGACACTAAACACGTATGTTATACATAATAGATTAGAATAAACAAAAACAAATTTACCTACCATATTATTCTCGTCAACCAATGTATTAATAAATAACACGTTTGTCCACCAATTTTTTCGCCAATACCAGTATTCAGTAATTATGAATTTCTCCCAGTGTGGTCCATTATATGACAAAGCCATGTAGCATGAAATAATACTACAATAGCCAGGGTTGGCAGATCACTTCGGTGTCTGTCTGTCTGTCCGTCTGTCTGTTTGTCTGTCACACCCGATTTTCTCCGAAACTATTTGACATACAAAGTTGAAATTTGGTACTAATATAGGAATTGATGGCCTCAAGGAAATTAAATTTTGACCTAAGGGGTTAGTTTTGGGGGGTGAAATCGGAAGCGAAAAAAAAAATTTTTATTAGGTCATCGATTGTGGTGTCAAATGAAAGCTTGTGAAAACACGAGTAATATATATATATATATATATATATATATATATATATATATATATATATATATATATATATATATATATATATATATATAATGTACTACTTGCGCGCACTTTTCTTTGTATTATTTTTAAAAAATCGCTGTCCCCCGCCTTATCTCGGAATTCTGGAATATTCTCCACGGGGTGTAGATTGAACGAAAATTATCACGAGTGCATTACCTTTAATAATTTATCTGGTATATAAAAAAACAAAAATTTCAGTTTTCATTAAAGATTGGAAACAAACTTTGTTGAAAACTCATTTTGGGGTTTTGTGAAGTCACTGATCATTTTATACCTCCGTAACAAAATTTTTTTATTTAAAAAAAAAATAACGTACGCAACACTAATTGCGCAAGTTCAACTTGCACTTGACCGGTTATTTTTTATTTCTATGCTGTATTATAATTTTTAACGCCTGTCTTTATTTTTAGGTATAAAGGAATGAAAAATAGAAACTTAAGAATTGATTATCTACATTTATTATTAAATAAGCAGTACACAAACATCAAGACTGCAACTTAACTTCAACGTAAATGTTCAAATGAAGTTATATGTTAATATAGTTTTAATAAATGATTTGAAAAAATAGAGCTTCTTATTGTATTAGAATAGTCTGTAATAAAAAAGTAGCTAATGAATACCTAAATACAATTAGATACATATGAAAATAAAGGGTAGAATTGTAATATGTAATGTTTATTTGTTTCAATATTATTTCTATTTCTTTTCCGTCTTTCTTAATAACCGAAGCTATTAAAAGTAGAAGTAGTGGTTCGTTCTATTCGAATTTCAATTTCAAATTTTTTTTTATCACGTATAGTTTATGCGTTTATAAGTCACACAAGTGTCAAAAACTGATCAGTACATCTTTTAATTTTTATTTGTCAGCAAGGAAATGACATTCAGCCAAATTTGTAAAATTTAGGCAAATTCTGACTTTCATCGGACTTTCTGGGTCATAACGTGACCATTTGATATATGCCGGCAGGATGAGAATGTTAAAAGAGAAAGAAATGAATCAGTAATCATTAAAAAAATCACTCCACTCTGAACCATAATACATTTTGCGTCGGTCACCCCCCATAAAAAAGATGCACCCCATAAACATGTGTATGTTTGGAGTAAAAATTACCCTTATCCCCAGAGGAAGTGGGAAGTGGATGGAGGTGGTAGGGGAGGATGTCCTCTCTACGAACCATCATAGATTTTACGGTGGCGCCCCCCCCCCCCCCCCCCCCCCCATAAAAAAGATATACCCCCATAAACACTATGTAATTGGAGTAAAAATATGTTTATTATTATATAGAACACGAGTCCTTTATTGCAATATTTGAAGTCAAAACTTAGTGAATTATGTATTCACAGCAATCTCTATTCGCCAGCAGGTGGTATGTTGGGAGTGTGGTACATACATTAGGGTAAACTGAGAAACGTTATATTTAAAGTGTCGGGGCAACACATTCAAATTGATCAATACAAAGAAACGACGGAGAAGTAGGTGCACGTACAAGCTATCGGCACTAACGGCTACCTGGTTTAGGTTAGTTCAAGTTGGTTCAGGTTAGTCTAGGTTAGTTCAGGTTAGTTCAGATTAGTTTAGGTTAGGTCAGGTTAGTTTAGGTTAGGTCAGGTTAGTTCAGGTTAGTTGGAGTTAGTTCAGGTTAGTTTAGATTAGTTCAGCTTCCACCCCATGTAGAGAAGGTCGACCTTGACTACCTCCACCCACCCCCCACCTCCCCTGGAGTGGGGATGTTCTTTAATCATTACCGTAAGGGTAATTTTTACATCAAATACACAATGTTTATGAGGGTTCTTCTTTTTTATGGGGAGTGACCGACACAAAATTTATGGTGGTTCGTAGGGGGAACATCGTCCTCTACCACCTTTACAGCCACCCTCATCCTCTTCAGGAGCGGGGCGGTTTTCTTAACCATTATTACAAATAATTAATAATCATATTAATGATTATTAATTATTTAGTATCCATTTCCAGCCATATAAGCTCCATTCTTGAAATTGTAGAATATATTCCCAGGAGAATATATTCCACTAATAAATTTTGTGTATTCTCAACCAATCATTGGATAAAATTTATTTATAAGAGAAAATATTCTTTTAGTAGTATATATCGAATAACAGTCGAATAGATGTACTATTGAAGATACTATATTTTGAATATAAAGAAGAAATATATTCCTTTTCCCTATGCTAACCTATAAAAATATAATAATAAATTAATATTTCTATTATATAGTTCTTGTCGGATAGGTGCACACCTTAACTAATTGTTTAATGTGTGACAGATTTTTAATATTGTCATTAAACTCATATATAACTTATGCACGTTTCTTTAGACAGATCAATTTTAGTAAAAAGGTTGTTAAAAACTGGATGCTCTTGTTTCAGAAACTCGATTGGTACAAGAGCGCAACAAGAGCTAATAAAAAAGAGAATGAAACAAACACAGCTATTTTGATGTGTTTGATTTCTTATAAAGCTTCGTGAATCAATAAATCATTTAAATTTGAAAGTAAAGGCTCGAAAAAAGTTAAGGTATTTAAAGAAATTTGAAAGTCCAGTAAAAAATTTTATTGTTTTATTTTTTAAATTTTTCAACGGACATCGAAGTTCCGAGAGTTTTGAGAACTCTCTTACAGATTTAAAAACCTGTATTACATCCGTCTTAGTATTATATAACGTTTTTTTACGAGGCGGAATAGTTTTAGGAATTTTCGATAAAAAGATACAACACATATTATTACAAAAATCTAACATTACTGTACAGGAAGCCATTAATATATGCAAAGGTATACAAGTCAGTAAAATATTATGAAAAATTAAAAATGCTAATATTACTCAATATGAACGATTAGCGCCGAATTTACAATGAAATAATCCCCTTCAATAAATACAAATTTAGAGTACCTAAAACTAATCATCTATTTAAAATCGGTTATTTAAATTGTGCTAATATTCATAAATATAATCACCATTCAGGATTTTATAAAATATGCACACACATGTGGTCAAAAGATAATACTAGTATAAATACTAAAACTAAGAAAGCACATGAATTTTCAGAGGGTGGCAGCGACATGACTACTAGTAAGAATTATTTTTTAGAGTTAATTTTTTTCTTTAAACATTATACTTTTCAAATTTGTAGAGCTGGAGCCATATTCAATTTTTCCTCATACCTACCCTGCAATTTTTTCTACAACTTCTCGTGCTACGAGGGCCGCCTTTTAAGTTTTTACAAATGACCACTAGATGGCGCTGTTGAGATGTGACATTATCATTGTAAAATTTGACATTTGTCGTTTTTAAAACAGTGTTAGCTCAGAAATTGGCAAAGTAGTTTGTTTACAGTAAGAGTTTAAAAAAAACTGTTTTGTATACAAATGATTTTCGTTGGATGACTTTTTACGATTTTAGTAAAGTCCTAACTCAACAACAATACCTTGAATCTCTTCGTTCAACTTTTGGTAATGAATCACCAACAAAAAAGACTGTTTACAATTGATTTGCAGAATTTCGTCATAGTCGTGCTTCTGTCAGCGATGAATTACGTGAAGGTGGAGCAAAATCAGTTGTTGTTCCAAAAAACATCGATGCTGTGCGCAGCATGATTAAAGAGGATCGCCATGTGACTTACCTTGAGATAGGGGCTTCCTTAGGTATATCGAAGACTGCAGAATACTCGATTTTGGATAAACATTTCGCTGTGAAAAACATCTGTCCCGATGGATGCTGCATAATTTGACCGAAACTCAAAAACAGACTCGTGTCAAAAATTCGACTGAGGACAAACAAAATCCGTATCCAACATCGTAACCCAAAAAAAACTGGGATATGGTACGAGCCGAAAACTAAGCAACAATCAACTGTTTGGGTGTTCCAACATGAACCGCATAGAACAAAAGTGGTTCGTTTGCAAAGCACTTTCAAGAAAATGATCGCTTGTTTTGGTTATACTGGACAAGTTGCTAATTGCTTTAATGGATCGAAGAACCATTAATGCTGAATAGTATTGAATAGTTTGTTTGCCAAAATTCATCGATGAAATCCGGAAAAACAACTGAAAACATCATTCTTCAGCATGACAATGCCAGCTCTCGCACAGCACGTCAAACAGTTGATTATTTGACAGAGAAATACATCAAATTAATGTCTTATTGCCCGTATTCACTTGCTTTATGGAAAAAATGTTTCGAGAATTGGTTTGAAAGCATACAAAAGTATATACATCTTAAAGGTGAATATTTTGAGAAACACGATTATACCATTTTTTTTTTCTTTCATTGTTTTTGTAAAACGGTAGCCCTCGTATTACGAAGTAACCTATTCTAGTTCTTTTATATAACGAAATTAGTTAGTTTTTTGAATATATTTAAAAGCAGTGATTTTTTCAAATATTTTTCAAAAGGAAGATGTTTGAGGTACAGAAAAAAACAATTCTAAAAAACTAACAACTTAGCATATTTCAATTGAGTGTATAGATCTTTGTATACGTTAAATAGAGAAAAAAAATTTCTTATATCTATATATATATATATATATATATATATATATATATATATATATATATATATGTATATATATATATTATATATAAACTCCCTCTATACTTCTGAATATTTAAATTATAGGACTGGTTATGAATGAATGTATTTACTTTCTTAGATTAAGGCACCATAGGTTAAGACTATACTCTATTTATTTCAAATTGATAGCAATAAATCATCTAGAATTACGCAAATTAGCAAGTAGTAGCAGGGGTCCTAGAGTTTTACCTATATTTTACTTGTAATGCAGCAGTTCAACAACTTTATTGGAATACTATCTGGCATCGGTCTAATATTCGCAATCTCTTATATTTGAATATAATAGGAAAACGGCCCTTTTTTGATGTTTGGGGCTAAATAGTCTGAAATAGTTCTGGCCAGTGGTGGTGCACCTGAGCGTATACGTATTTTTTGCGAATAGTACGAATAAAACAGTTTTATAATGTTTAAAAATTCATTAGATAAAAATAATATTTTATAAGGAAACATTATTAATTAAAAATACCCAAATGAGGAAGTTAAATAACAATGAGAAAAATATTACCAATCTTCTATCTCCAACATGTATAATTAAAGTTCAACAATGGCATCCACAGCCATGTCCACAGTCCACATTTTATCTTCCACCCTCAATACATGTTCGTCAATTGTCTGTGGAAATATTAGATATGGCATTTTGAAAAAAGTTTTGTAAGTCTGCTAATTTATAGGTCGTATTATTCCTGGCGACTTCACCTGTGCCCACATAAGTTCTGTCGGATTGAGTTCGCAATGATGGTGGCAGGCGATAAACAGTAATATTACGTTTTTCTTGCCGTTTCGTCGATGACGAAACTTGTGTACTTGTCTTTGTTTCCGGGAACTTTAAGCTTTACAAGTTCTAATAAGTATCTCTTAATGCTGCCTTTTCAAACTGAAATTTTGTTCTCGGTCACCTAAGATTGGATGCTCCTTTTTCAGCCAACCCAAGGTTGAAAGTCATTCTAATTTTTTAGAATGATAGCTTGCGTTATTCATTACAATAACAGAACTGTCTGGTATTAAGTCTATCATCTGCGAAAACCAATCTTCAAATACATCTGAATTAATATCTTCTTAATAATCTCCTGTTTTCTCGGATACGAATGTTATAAGAATTATTCTACGTCCCTTACTAGATGCGGGATTAAGACTAGTATCGAGACCTTCATTGAATACTTGGCGAGCATTTTTGATATTACCACCTTGCCAAAACTTATTGACTGTGTGCCCTTCATTTATCCACATTTCATCTAGGTAATATATCCTTTTTCCTTCAGAGCGAATTTTTCTAACTTTTCTCAAACAGTCTCTTCTCCAGTGTACAGTTTGTTTACTTTTTATTAATAAAGATTTTATTTTACACTTTTTCCAATAAAAATTCACACCTTTAAAACACTCCATAGTTTTACTCAACTCATTTTTGGAATGTATGGGTAGTTTTATAATGTTTAAACATTCATTAGATAAAAATAACATTTTATAAGGAAACATTATTAATTAAAAATACCCAAATGAGGAAGTTAAATAACAATGAGAGAAATATTACCAATCTTCTATCTCCAACATGTATAATTAAAGTTCAACAATGGCATCCACAGCCATGTCCACAGTCCACATTTTATCTTCCACCCTCAATACATGTACGCCAATTTTCTGTGGAAATATTAGATATGGCATTTTGAAAAAAGTTTTGTAAGTCTGCTAATTTATAGGTCGTATTGTTCCTGGCGACATCACCTGTGCCCACATAAGTTCTATCGGATTGAGTTCGCAATGATGGTGGCAGGCGATAAACAGTAATATTACGTTTTTCATGCCGTTTTGTCGATGACGAAACTTGTGTCCTTGTCTTTGTTTCCGGAAACTTCAAGCTTTACAAGTTCTAATAAGTATCTCTTATTGCTGCCTTTTCAAACTGAAATTTTGTTCTCGGCCACCTAAGATTGGATGCTCCTTTTTCAGCCAACCCAAGGTTGAAAGTCATTCTAATTTTTTAGAATGATAGCTTGCATTATTCATTACAATAACAGAACCGTCTGGTATTAAGTCTGTCATCTGCAAAAACCAATCTTCAAATACATCTGAATTAATATCTTCTTAATAATTTCCTGTTTTCTCGGATACGAATGTTATAAGAATTATCCTACGTCCCTTACTAGATGGGGGATTAAGACTAGTATTGAGACCTTCATTGGATACTTGGCGAGCATTTTTGATATTACCATCTTGCCAAAACTTATTGACTGTGTGCCCTTCATTTATCCACGTTTCATCTAGGTAATATATCATTTTTCCTTCAGAGCGAGTTTTTCTAACTTTTCTCAAACAGTCTCTTCTCCAGTGTACAGTTTGTTCACTTTTTATTAATAAAGATTTTATTTTACACTTTTTCAATAAAAATTCACACCTTTCAAAACACTCCATAGTTTTACTCAACTCATTTTTGGAATGTATGGGTAGTTTTATAATGTTTAAACATTCATTAGATAAAAATAACATTTTATAAGGAAACATTATTAATTAAAAATACCCAAATGAGGAAGTTAAATAACAATGAGAAAAATATTACCAATCTTCTATCTCCAATATGTATAATTAAAGTTCAACAATGGCATCCACAGCCATGTCCACAGTCCACATTTTATCTTCCACCCTCAATACATGTACGCCAATTTTCTGTGGAATTATTAGATATGGCATTTTGAAAAAAGTTTTGTAAGTCTGCTAATTTATAGGTCGTTTTGTTCCTGGCGACTTCACCTGTGCCCACATAAGTTCTATCGGATTGAGTTCGCAATGATGGTGGCAGGCGATAAACAGTAATATTACGTTTTTCTTGCCGTTTCGTCGATGACGAAACTTGTGTCCTTGTCTTTGTTTCCGGAAACTTCAAGCTTTACAAGTTCTAATAAGTATCTCTTAATGCTGCCTTTTCAAACTGAAATTTTGTTCTCGACCACCTAAGATTGGATGCTCCTTTTTCAGCCAACCCAAGGTTGAAAGTCATTCTAATTTTTTAGAATGATAGCTTGCGTTATTCATTACAATAACAGAACCGTCTGGTATTAAGTCTATCATCTGCGAAAACCAATCTTCAAATACATCTGAATTAATATCTTCTTAATAATCTCCTGTTTTCTCGGATACGAATGTTATAAGAATTATCCTACGTCCCTTACTAGATGGGGGATTAAGACTAGTATTGAGACCTTCATTGAATACTTGGCGAGCATTTTTGATATTACCATCTTGCCAAAGCTTATTGACTGTGTGCCCTTCATTTATCCACGTTTCATCTAGGTAATATATCCTTTTTCCTTCAGAGCGAGTTTTTCTAACTTTTCTTAAACAGTCTCTTCTCCAATGTACAGTTTGTTCACTTTTTATTAATAAAGATTTTATTTTACACTTTTTCCAATAAAAATTCACACCTTTTAAAAAGACTCCATAGTTTTACTCAACTCATTTTTGGAATGTATGGGTAGCTTGTCTCAGCTTGCAGGATTATATCCAAAGTTCAAATTCTTTTTTTCAATAAAAAAGTCATGAACAACCTTACTGATTGTTTTTTGTTGTCTGTCAGCTGGAGGTCTTTTCTGCCTGGTCTCTTTTTTGGAGAGTCTATACCCCCTAATTTTTTTCTTCTAAATCACAATTTGTCAAATATATTTTTAACTATGCGCTTTTCATTATGCGTTAGCTGCCCCAACTTTTGGCGTTTCGCTGGAGAAAACATTTTGTTAACACACTAACTTTCTTGACACTTGGCATGCTGCTCTAAATACGTATATATAGTTGGAGCAACAGGAAGGTATGTAAATAAAATGGTTTGATCGGATAAAACTTCGTTACAAAAAATATCTGGGAATAGATAGTACGCCTCTGTTATAGGACCGCCGGTCAGTACACTGGTGTTTTTATTACTATCAGTTTCAAATAAATAGAGTATAGAAAATAATTGTCAGTTTTATAGAACCAAGCCTGTAATAAAAACACATTTTTGTTTGCGAGTTTTGTTTTTGTTTTTAAAAACGGTTTTGCAACTCGTAAAAATAAAATTATTCAACTTCTGCTTTAAATATCCATTTGCCACTGTGCATGGTTTAAATAACTGTAACAGCATATCCATTAGGTTTATTTCCTTTGTTTTAATACTTTAAATAACGATAATCACAAAATTATGCTAATATAAGCCTTGCAAAATCCTTGTCGAACTTATAAATCAAAATCAACTGTAGAGTGTAATAGAAAGTGGATCAAATTACAATCAAAAAGTTTGAAATTGGCATGCACTTAATATTAATTTGGAAAAATTGGTAGTAATCAACATTTGCATGTTTCTTGAAATCCATCGCAAGCAGTTCAACTTTTTATTAGCGAGTCAGTGATTATGATTGTTCTTGTCGCTCATATCTGACAAAATTCCACTATTGTTTACTTTTCAAATTAGTGCATTAATTACACTCCGGTTTATTGTGACAAGCTATAACTTTTGCCAACCGCAAGTATTACCTGGCATGAGTAACGCGAAAATATAAAAAGAATTTAATCACGGTAGACCTTTAAAAAATCTTCCGCTTCTGTGTAGGACACCTTTATATAAAAGTGTTATTTTCATTTTGTCTTCCCCTACCCCTGGATAAGCTTAAGTTAGTCTTAATTAATTTTAAATTTAATTTAAGTTTTATGTTCATCTTAAGTTCAAATATCTTATGTTCTTCCAAGACATTTATATAAAATCCTTAAACAAGTCAATTAGGTTCTGTCATGTATATATCTTAAAATCCAATATGTATTCTTTGTAATCAATCATTGTATTCGTAATCGTGTAAAACTAGCTAATTAGTCAATAAATAGTTCTGGTTCCATTTTGTCTCTGTAGTGGTGTATCTTTCGTCGCTCGCAGCAAGACGCCCACGTAGTCATAACCTATACAGAGTGATAGGCAGAAACCATGCGATATATGGGATTTTGCATTATTACCAAATTTAGCACAAAAGTGAATTGGTAGGTGGATTCTACATCACTTGAAACTCAAAAAATAATTTTGCAGTGCCTGCAGTCATTTGTCGTTTGGCCGAAAATTTGTAAGAGTGTAAAGACCAAAAGCACTTCGTTAAAATATAGAAAACATGTATGGGGAAAAAGTATTTAAAATTGCATTTTTACAATTTTAGACCGATTGGAAAAAAATCGTATTTCGTCAGTTTTTGGCCAACGTCTCACACAGGGTGTAAACAAGATTAGATCCTAAACTACCAACCGAACACTGTCAAAAATCCTTGTTACTTTGAACCAAAACTATCCTATATACAAAGAATCAAACGAGAGGAAAGGTACTAACAACGTCTTCCAAAGAAGCGAAAAACAGTTCTACCGAAAAACTATATACAACGAACAGACATCAGTGACTGAATCAGCAAATAAACAAGATCTCACAGATTACTAGAAAAGTATCTAGTCAGAACCCAAACTACACAATAATAACACCCCCTGGATTAAAGCCGAAGAAGACAAACATGAATATGTGACAGAACAAGAAAATTCCACGTTAACTACACAAGAAATTGCAGAAACAATCAAACATACACACAACTGGAAATGCCCTGGAATAGACAATATATAAAACTTCTGGTACAAATAGTTTACCACCACACACGAAGCACTCACATATCAAATTAACAAAGGCATTCTACAACCACATACATTCCTCACTTTTCTTACACAAAGAATAACATACGTCAAACCCAAAAGCTCAGACACTACAAACCCGTCAAACTAATAAACCAACCAAATAGGATCCAAAGAGCAGCTAAACATGGATAGCGTGATCAGGGGACAAACCAAACAAAACACAGGAACCTTCACACCGGTTACATAGACTAAAACTTTCGACTCCATACCCCACAGCTGGTTAATCAGAGCCCTAGAAATTTACAAAATCAACCAAAACCTCAGGCAATTTCTCGAGCAAATTATGAAAACATGGAAAACCAAAATCCACCTAAAACCACCTCCTATATGTGGATGACACAAAACTCTACGCTGCCATAGAAACACAGCTGAAAAAACTCCTCAAAATCATAGAAACATTCACCTTAGTATCAATATGGAATTTGGTATAAGTAAATGTAAAGGGCTCCACATCAACAAAGGCCAATGGAAAGGCCACCATGACATAGAAACCATAAACAATGAAACACTCGATAACATGCTCGACAAAGAAACACACAAATACCTAGGTTTCCATCAAAACACTAAACTCAACCACACTTACATCAAAACAGAGCTCAGAACCGAATTCAAAAACAGACTCACGATACTTAACTCTAAAAATCTCACTAAAGCCATCAACACGTTCGCTAACCTATACTCATGTATTCATTTGGTATCATGAAATGGTCACAAAGAAACCCCAGCAGCACAAAACCAAAATTCAGATGGCAAATAGGAATAGAAAACAAAATCAACAACATCAGAAGAGATGTAGGACACCTTACCCAGTTTATAAACGGGAACGCGTCCAAAGATGTCACACCGGGTGTAGACAAGATCAAATCCAAATCTCTCATCGAACACTGCCAGAAATCCTTGATACTTTGAAACAAAAACTATCCGTATATGCCGGAAGACTCCGTAGATACAAAGAATCAAACGAAAGGAAAAACACGAACAACCTCTTCCAAAGAAGCGAAAAACAGTTCTACAGAAAAACTATGTACAACGAACAGACAGCAGTGACTGAATCACCAAACAAACGAGACCTCACAGATTATTGAAAACTCAAACTACACAATAATATCCCCTGGATCAAGAAAAAAGCACTAGCCACAACATACAAACTCATATAAAACACAGATCTCTACTACAAATACACACCAACATCCATACTTGAAAATAAAAATTACAAGCTCTACTGGGACATCAGTATCCATATAAAACAGTCCCCGCCAATAGATCCGATATTACATTTCAATACAAAAAAGGAAAAGTCACCTCTCTGATTGACATAGCTGTCCCCCAACAACACAAACATCCAAACAAAATACACAGAAAAAATCTTCAAATACACAGAGCTTGCAACAGAAATAAAAAGGCTATAGAAACAAGAAAAAGTCATTAGTCCCCCTCGTCATATCAGCCACAGGCCTTACACCAGCGACATTCACACCACACTTAGTACAATTAGGACTCAACACAAACATGCACAAAAACATTCACAAGTCAGAGATTTTGAAAACATTTAACATTGTTAGGTCATTCCTTAATACACAACAAGTCATGGAACCATACTGACCAAATGTGAGGAGAAGAATAATAATAATAAGCTCTAGTGGTGGTAAACAAACGCCTCGCAAAGCGAATAAAATCTATTGTCGAAAATAGGGTTTTTCTTACACAACCATCTCGCTTACACGAGGAAGGGACAGCTAAAGTTGAAAAACCGTCATCCATAGAACGAGTAACATCATTCTGTTTACAGTTCCAACAGCAGAACGTAGATGATCATGCGTTCACAAAGGAAGAGCTTTGCCGCCCCAGAACCAGATGCCATCAACAATTTTTGGCGGAAAAAATTCTCTAACACCCACGAACATCTCGCTAGAATATTTAATACTTGGTTAAATGGGGGACGACAAATTCGCAAGTGGTTTATAGAGGAAAGAATGGTACTGATTCCAAAAAAGGGCGACTTGACCAACCCCAAAAACTATAGACCGATCTCGTGCTTAAACACAAGACAAAATATTCACTCGCATTATCCACAAAACATTACTTAGCAGGATTGAACCAGTTCTTCATGATATCAGGGATCAGCGTGGAGAAAGGAAAGGATCTGAAGGTTGCAAGGAGAACCTTCTAATTGACAGACGTGTCACTCAGGACTTCGTGCAATACAAAAGAAATTTACCCATGGCATGGATTGATTACAGAAAAGCTTTCGACACAACATCTCACGAACTGTTCCTTCACCTGCTAAAAGGCTAAAAGTTTCCTGGTGACTTTTAGAAAGGGAGTCTCTCAAGGAGAATTAAGCCTACTTTTATTCTATACTTCCCTGCTTCCTCTCTCAGTTGCTCTACCCCAAACCCGTGGATATAACTGTAGTCTACCAGGGGATCGCTGGCATAAGGTATTTTATATGGATGACCTCCAACTTTATGCTGCTTCAGAACGGGACTTAAGACAATTACTTAGAGTAGTTGAAGAATCCACGCGGGATATTGGTATGGAATTTGAATTGGACAAATGTGCCGTCGTTAAGCTCGACAGAGGACACTATCATGAACATCCAGAGAACATGCAGTTATCTGATGGCAACGTTCCACACCATTTAGATGCCGAGCCAACGTACAACTATCTAGGCATCACACAACATCGCATGCAAGATACGGCAACTATTAAAATAGAACTTCGTAGCAAGTACAGGAAGCGGCTAAAAAAGATCTGGTCGTCTGAACTCATAGGACGTAATAAAGTTGCTGCTACCAATATGCTGGCTATACTGTTACTTCTCTAGTCCTTTGGAGTAGAATTACGAGGTTTGGATCTTAGCACCCGAAGAGTCATGCACATGAATAGACATCTTCATCCTTTCAGGCCATCAAGGTGGAAGAGAACTTTTGAGCGTAGCATGGGTATAACTGTGATCCACCAGGAGATGGCAGGCATAAGGACACTCATCTATTTTATATCTGCATAATCGAATCGTCGTGGGACTAGCGTATAAGGTTGCAAAGAGTTCCGATTCTCTCCCCGAATTGGTCTGTGACCACGAACGGAGAGGAGTGGGGACCTTTCTGTTTAGGGCTGAGGAAGATGCAGCGAAAAATTTGGTCTGGCAGTAAACTTCAGCGATGTTCTCGAACAACAAAATGATGAGCTTTACATTCTAGATTTAGAACCTCCTAAACTTAAGACAGTTATTAAAACAGCAGAACAACAACAATTTTATAGGCAGCACATAGAAAAACCTCACCTTGGAGTATTTTACAGAAACATCGATTCACTGCAGCTGTCGAAAAAACATTTAGTTTTCTACAGTCAGCAAGTCTTAAGTCAGAGAACGAGGGATTTTTACAAGCTTGTCAAGATGGTGTGATTAATATCCTATTATATCGCAGCCGATTTACCAAACTAGCCATCATTAAATGTAGGGCATGCAACAAAGAACCAAAATCACTGATGCATTTACTTTCAACGTGTCCTGTACACCCTATATCATCTTACATCCATCGTCATAATGCAGCGTTGCGTGACCTATATTACCATCTTAGGTATTCGTACGATATTAATGACGTTCTCAGACTGACGGATCTTCCGGGAGAGATCGAGTCTGGTATAGAAAATGACAGATGCCGCATTTATTGGAATTTTGCCTTTTCGACCATAAGGCATTTACAAGCCAACAAACCCGATATATTACTTCTCGATAAAACAGCAAAGAAAATTTATGTAAATGAGTTTTCGGCACATACATAAACAAATATAGCTATCAAGTACAGAGACTTAAACTACGAAATTCGCGCTTTATTCCCTCGAAATCCAGTAGCAATGATCGTTCTAGTCATCGAAGTTTTAGGAAGAATTAAGAATACATTCCTAAGGAACCTTAAGGAGATACCGGATTGCTGTGCCTCGGCTAATTCAGTAACAATGAAGATGTAGAGGGCAGTTATCCTTGGGTTGCTCAGATGCCACCAACAATTTTAGGCTGAAAAATTCTCTAGCTCCCCCGAACAACTCGCTAGAATATTTATTACCTGGTTAAATGAGGGACTAAATTTACCATAACATCAGGTACTCAGAATATGGAAACTGAGCCGGTGACTTTTAGAAGAGGGGGTCTTTCTTAAGATGACTCATTAAGCCCACTTTTATTCTGTATTTCCTCCTCCTCTCGGTTGCTCTACGCCAAATCCGTGGATATTATTGTGGTCCACCAGGAGATGGCAGGCATAAGGACACTCATCTATTATCAATAACCTTGAACTTTATTCTGCTTCGAAATGGGACTTAAGACAATCAGTTAGAGTAGTTGAGGAATACACCGAATATACCGTCGTTAAGCTCGAAAGAGGACGCTATGATGAACATCCAGAGAACATGCAGTTATCTGATGGGAATCTTCTACACTATTTAGATGCCGAGGAAACGTACAACTATCTAGGCATCGCACAACATCGCAGGCAAGATACAGCAACTATTAAAACAAAACTTCATTGGAAGTACAGAAAATGACTAAAAAGAACCTGGTCATCAGAACTGACAAGACGTGATAAAGTTGCTGCTACCAATATGCTGGCTATACCGGTACTTCTTTATTTCATTGGAAGTGGACGAAAGAAGAACTGCGAGATTTGGATATTAGCACCCGAAAAATCATGCGTTCCTCGAATATATCTTTCACTCCATCAAGGTGGCAGAGGACTTTTGAGCTTAGAGTGTGTGCATAATCGAATCGTTGTTGGACTATCGTGTAAGCTTGCAAAGAGTTCTGATTCTCTCCTGGAATTGGTCTGCAGCTACGAACGGAGAGGAGTGAGAGCCTTTCTGTTTAGGGCTGCGGATGATGTAGCGGAAAAATTTGGTCTGGCAGTAAACTTCCACGACGTCATCGAACAGAAAAATGATGAGGTTAACATTCTAGATTTAGAACCTCCTAGTCTTAAGACATTCATTAAAACAGCAAAACAACAACAAAATTATGGGAACACACAGAAAAACCCCAACATGGAGTGTTTTATAGGAACATGGATACACTGCAGCTGTCAGAAAAACTAACATTTAGTTTTCTCCAGTCAGCAAGTCTTAAGTCAGAGACCGATGGATTTTTATTAGCTTGTCAGGATGGGGTGATTAGTCGATTTACCGAACTAGCCAACATTAAGTGTAGGGCATGCAACAAAGAACCAGAATCACTGATGCATTTACTTTCAGCCTTTCCTATTCACGCTATATCATCTTACATCCATCGTCATAATGCAGTGTTGTGTGTCCTATATTACCATCTTAAAAATTCTTACGATATTGATGACGTTTTCAGACTGCCATATCTTCCGGGAGAGATAGAATCCGTTGTATTAAATGAGAAGTGCCGCATTTACTAAAATTTGGCATTTTCGACCACAAGATGTTTGCAAGCCAACAAACCTGATATAGTACTTCTCGATAAAACAGCAAAGGAAATTTATGTAACTAAGTTTTCGGCACCTCTGCAGAAACAAATATCGCAATCAGTGAGAAGGAAAAATATATAGTACAAAGACTTAAACTACGAACTTCGCCCTTTGTTCCCTCGACATTCAGTAGTCGTCTTAGTCATCGGAGTTTTAGGAGGAAATAAGAACACATTTCTGAAAAACCTTAAGAAGAATGTCAGTATTCTGTGCCTCGGTTGATTCTTTAACAATGAAGATGCAGTGGGCAATTATCCGTAGGTCGCTCAGGTTGCTCAGGCAAATTTGGTCGATGGTCACTAACGGAACGGACGTGAAGCGTGATCATCATTTTCGGACCACACCGCATAACAGCCTGTGTAGGTCGGAGCCACAAGATTTGTCACGGCGGATTCTTTCTTCTTTTTCAGATGAATAATAATAACAATAATAATCTTTATTGTCTAACACATAGGGCTCTATTTATAAGACAATACGACACAGTGTACAAACCAATGACATAACAAAATAAAATATAATAAAATATAATAAAATATAATATAATATAAAATAAAATAAAATATAAATACACAATCATGTACAACAAACAAGTTTACAGATTCCGCAACAATCTACTTCTTATGGTATGGGTAAATGTAGCTAAAGATAGGCCGCACAGATCAATGTCACCACAGGTTTTATTAGATATATCTATAGACTGATACAATGGTGTTTTAATTAAGAAATTTGAAGAAGGTATTGGCAAGTAGACCACAGCAGCAAGTCTAATAGTCCGTTAAGGAATATGAAAGTTTACTTGTGATAATAATTCAAAGCAATTCATAAGGGATATACATACCTTAAATAAAATTATGAGGGTACCTTTCTTCTTTCTATATGTTTCTGTGTAAATGAACAACAGCTTTCTCTTTAAAACAGGGATATCTCTAATAAAATTAGCATATAGGTGAGAATAACCTAGCTTAACCACTTAATCATACCTCTTCATTTTATAAGAGACCTTTAATTAGTTGTATAAAAACCTTTAATGCATTTCTACAACTATGTTGGGAATTGGGAAACTTGGGCACAATGACACTACTCAATATATATGACCACTACACCAAACACTTTATTTTTGCAGTCGAAGTGCGTTTCGCTAACCATATTAGCTTCATCAGGAGCGATGATTGACAGTCATTTCTAGAATATCTAAGAACAACTAAAAACCTAGGTTCTTTTAAAGGCAAAATGAAAAGGTTTCTTGTCAACAATGAATTTTCTTCCTTAGGTGAAAATTTTAATTTATTATATGCAGGTAATATTTTTTAAATAACATTTAGTGTTTAGTCATGGAACTTTAAGGTTAATAACATAAACATTAATTATTTTGACAGAAAAAGTATTTAAAAAATTATAAGAATCAAGTAACCCTAATCATAATTTTAGCTAATGTCAGTAATAAAACTGAATTAATAAAATTAAAAGGTTTATTTATTTTTTACCATGGAAGATGTTGAAAAAAGTGCTTGTTATGTATAAAATACATACACATATCAAATTAAAAGTACTATGAGATGACAATAAATCTGTAGTGTCAATATTCATTTACTTCCAAAAAAACATATTTTTAAATCTCTACATCATAATTTTCAATGACACGAACGAACTTTATTTTCACAATAAATTTTCTACTGTTTTAAGCCCCAAAGTAAAATATAAGTTCTATCCTTTGAACAAAATTAATTTTTGTACTTCAATAAACTGAGCTATGGATAGGTAGATATATATAAAAAAAAAACCAGAAAAGCTTCCGTTCCATGTTAAAACTTGCTAATATTAAATATGTACTTTTTGGTAAGTACTGTACGGTCTTTCAACACGTTTATATATCAAATTAGTAAGATTAGATTTAGTCGATAGTATCAGTAGTTACTATAATCTAATTAATCATCATTTTCTTTGTCAGAATTTGTACACATTTATTATAAAGTATTTAAAACAATTTTCTTACTGTTTTAGGTTTTAAAACGAAATGTAACAAAGAGGCGTTACAACAAGGGCAAGGGGCGCATAATTTTTCCTGTGAAAAAAAGTTTTTCTAGATGATTTTATGCAAAAAGGTAAATTTAGTAGCTTTTGATTAATTAATTAAAAAATAAAGAGGCTTAAATATTATATCTTCAATGTATTGAGTCTAAAAGGGCAATTTATTCCACAACAAATTTACTATTTGCCGTAGATGACCCTAGATAGTGTTTTAGTGTTCCGAACATTTATGGGATCACTTCGGTGTCCGTCTGTCACACCCGATTTTCTCCCACACTATTTGACATAGAACGTTGATATTTGACACAAATATAGGAATTGATGTTCCAATAAGAGCCTTGTAGTCTTGAACATTAAATTTTGACTTAAGGGCTGACTTTGGGAGGTCAAATTGGATGTAAAAAAAAATTGTTACCAAATTATCGAGTAGAGTGTCAAATGAAAGCTTGTGAAAACACGATTTCAAAAATATATTATGTATGGTAGTACTTGCACACAGTTTTCTTTGTATTATTTAAAAAAAAAAATGCCAAAAATCGGAATATTCTCACGAGTGCATTTCGTTTGATAATAAATCTGGCATAAAAAAGTAACGATGAAAACTATGTTCCTTGAAGTATGGTGAAGGTTTTTAAAATATACTTTTAAGTACATTATTGTCACTAAGGGGCGAGTCGCTCTTGAACCGACATATAATTTTATTTTTAATTTAAAGGGAATCACGGTACGGAACACTAATTGGGCAAGTCCAACTTGCGCTTTACCATGTTTTTTTAATTTATGTTGGCGTTGTTACAAATAAGACGACTTTTCAGAAATGTATCATTAGTTTAAACCTCCCTTATAATTAGCAACTAGCAGGGCACAAGGAAAAACCATCAAAATCAGAACAAATTTTCATAGAATAGGAAAACAAAATATACTTACCTCTTTTAAGGTCAAAATGTAAGTATTATTTATTGTTCAGGTTTTATTATTTGGAATTGTGTTGTTGGCATAGTATTTAAATAAAAACTTATAATTTAGTTTGGCCAGAATAAACCAATCTATTTTTTACTTTCCTTGCTAAAGGAAAGTACTGTATTCAAGAAAAAATTATACGAGGTTTTTGCTTTTTTTCCACGTTTTAGGGTTCCTAGATCACGAAAAAGATAGTTACTCATTTCTAGTGGTCTGTCTGTCGATTTATTGGAACAATAACTCTCGAACAAAATGAGATGTCGCTTTCAAACTTGGTGCATATATATTATCTAATGAGAGGATGATGCTTATAGTTTTTAAACAATATTGCTTCATGTCAAGGGGGTGAAAAGGGTGAGAGTTGATAAATTTTATGTTTTAATATATATGGTAACTTTTAAATTAATAATTTAGTATTTTTGTTTTCATTTTTAGCGTCTTAATATGTGCTAGAAAAAGCTGTAAAAACTGCAGAGTTTGTTTTATTTATGGACAAAATTTTCGATAGTATGTATGGAACCTAGTTTAAATCCGAGAGTGACTTACGATGTGTGGTCAACCACTTTAAACATCGAGACTTAGCATATTTTGCCGAATATTTATCAAGGATTATTTTTAAAAAGACCGCTGCGCTGTAAAATGTGTCAAAAATATTGTATTGGGCCCCGAAATCGATTAAATAATAAAACTTCCTTATAAAATGTTGAAAGAGAAAATTATTACGAAATAATTTTATAGTATTTTAGAAAAGTGTTTTAACATTTGTTTTATGTAAATTTTGTCGCACAAGTACTTTAACATCAAATTTTGATGTAATTATTACAGAAAATATAAATAATCATTTTTCTTGTAAGCTACAAAATATGCTTAATATTACTATTAATGAATTTTATTATTTTCATTTATTAACATGGTCCAAAAATGTTAATAAAATTTTTAAAGAAAGAATATAGTCAAAACAGTTAAAAAAAGAAACGAATAGCCCAAATGATATATTTAGAATTTTCTCATGAGATTTTATTTCAATATAATAATTATATCTACCTTAATTATCATTACAATTACTTTTTATTTACAGCTGCTGAACACTTTTATAAGTCTATTTATTTCTATATGTTATAAAGTATATTTTTTTAAGTCCTGTATAACAGCAATTAGGAAGTTACTGGCATTTAAACAATATTGCATGTTTCTTTTGTCAAAATAAACTGCAACTTAAAAGAAATACAACTTTCTTTCGTAACCTTTTATAGAATACCAATTTGTATTAGAAACTAGTGATTTTGTAAAAAAGTCACAAAAAATTTCTTTTTATATTTGTCTACCCAGAAATATTATTAGATTCAAAGTTTTCGTGTTTTACACATTTTTTGTAGACACAAAAACTTTGGAATTCAAAATCTAAATGTTAAAAAGCAATTTAAATGAACAGTCGCGTCATTTTAACCAAACGCAAGTGTTACCACTCTTAGGGAACTGAAAGGAGTATACTGAGTTGCCCATCTTATTGATAACTTAACAGAATCCCTTATTTATAACAAATTGTTTCTTGTTTTCGTGTGTCCGTTTTCCATTAAATTAGGCATGATAAAGTAGTGTATTAGAAGACTAGTATTTTTAAAAAGAAATTAGCTCAAATCAGCTACGGGGAAACTCGCCAAACCAAAATGGATTGAAGTTGTTAGAGTAAGTTAGGGTTATGTACCATGAAGAAATGAAACTTTTGTACATTACATTCTCCTATGACTTGTTTTAGACGGATTATAGGGTTATCATAAAACACTCATTCTTAGAATAATAAACCACTCCGAGATAAATACGTGAAAATTTTTACTAAGTAATGCAATTAAACAAAAACTTAACTTTGGATAAAAAATTATAGTGCTTCGTCGATAATTAGAATATTGAAATATAAAACATAAGTGTAATTAATTGTTGGATGTCAACAACTATTATTTTAAAATTTTATATTTTCGTTATTAAATTTATTGTGAAAACCCTAGTTAAGCCTCGCAACACTGTAAATGCTGTTCTTGTTAACAATAGGCTATATTGTTTATTTCATTCAGTTCATCATTTCTTTGAATTTTCTGCGTCCGGTCTTGGTAAAGGAATGTATCGGTTTCAATATTAAATTAATTAATAATTTCCATAATACGCTATATATATATATATATATATATATATATATATATATATATATATAACAATCGGAAGTTTAACTACTGGTGAACGCCCTTATGAGGAGAAGAGATGAGCAGTCAAAAATCTATAAGCCCTAGTATCTGCTTTTTATTTTTTGTTATTAAGCTTTCGCTGCCTAATTGGTAGCTTCTTTTGGATACTGATATGCAAACAAGGTACAGAAAAACAAAGTTAAGACGCTCGTTATGACATGTGATTTATAAATTTATAAAGTTGTATAATAATTTACTTACAAAATTCTGCAGTTAATTTCTCTCTAGCGATACAGAGTAAAATTTACATTTCGTTGGCCAGGTAATAAGCACAATCATAAAAAACACATAACAAAAGTATCAGAAAATAATATATTGTTAAAAACATTCTTCAAAAACAGTTTTTAAGACAGAAACTATTGTGAGAAAGGCCATGATATTGAAATGGTACTCCATTTTAAATTTTTTGACATCGTAACTTGTAATATTTGAGTCCGACACCGGATATTGTTGGTACTCTATGTCGTTAGCAGGTCGACCAAAAACCCAAAAACATTAAAGTTTTGGTGAATGCTATTATTGGAAAAGTTGTTTATTATTTATCATATTTATTTTTTAATTTTATAATAAAAAGACATAATTTGAAATATTTAAAGTGAATACTATTATTGGAAAAGTTATTTATTATTTATTATATAATTTTTTTTAATTTTTATACCAAAAAGACACATGAAGTAATTTCAACGCCATCTATGCCTTCGAGCGGGAAGGTCGAGAAGGTGCGCCTCTGCAATTAAGTGTCAGCTGTGGTCTGACCGCTTTGTTCGAAAAGACAGAGTGCAGTATAAGCACCTATTTTGTCATATATATATATATATATATATATATATATATATATATATATATATATATATATATATAAATTCAAAAACTACTGAATCTTAGAGAAAAAATATATTTTTATTTAAAGTATTAGAACATTGCAAAATTCTTCCATTCTTCTCTTTATTCGTTTTTAGAACTCTTTTCTTTCGGTTGTATCTCTTCCTTTGAATTGAAAAAAAAATTTTGCATAGCTGAAATTGGCATATCAACAAAGAGAGTTAAAAGCGTCCCAAATATGTATACTAGTGCCAAGTCATCCATAAAGAGAACCATCTAAAAAATAACTAAGATTTAGAGAAGCAAATATCCAAAAAAATTTTTTTTTTTATGATTTTTTTATTTCAGGCTTAGGAGTTTTTCTTAAGCTATCCATTTTAGTATTGACAACAACCCCTTCTCAAGATGGAGGGGCAGCTAAAGGTTTGGACATCCTCTTGGCCATAGGTGGACAAAGTGAATTGACGGCAAGAGAATGAAAAGCTCAGCGGAAAAGACCTTACAGAGGATGTCTATAAACATCGCTAATACATTATATAAGATACGGTGGCAGAGTGAAGTAGTAAAGAAGCTATAGGGCTTTTCAGGTCGTAAGCCAGAAAATTTCTAATCTAATTTAAAAAAAAAAAGACTATGTAATGTCCCAGAATTTAAAAGCGCATAAGAGCACATAGGAAACAAGGTAGGTATGACACAAAATATAATTAAGAAAATAAAATGACTAATTAGCACCATAGGTAATAACCAGAGGCTTTGGCCAGGTATAGAATAGTATACAGTAGACCACTACCATGTCTACATTTAATATCAAGAGGTTGGATTTAATCTCAGTTAAGCCGATTAATTTTTAACTAAGGGATATTGCCTATTTTGGTCTGGAGTAGAAGAAACAGAAAGAGCAGCCAAGGGAGTGGGACTGATAATAGCACCAAGTTGGTTGAAAAACGTGACAAAAGAGAAATATGTAAACAAAATAATTCTGGTAAACGATATGGAGGCAAAGAAGGAGAACACATATAAAAATTAACACATATGGGGTAAACGAAGACGCGAGTAAGGAAGAAAAAGACAAGTATTTTAGAAAGCTGCAAGAAGAGCTAGACGATGCAAACAAACCTCATAATCGGGGAAAACCTAAATGGAGAAAATAACAACAAAGGATACGAAAGAATAATGGGTAGTGAGGGAGAAGCAATGAAGAATAACAACGGAGGAAAAATTATAGAAATGTACACGAAAAAAATTTAATAATATCAAACACAAAATTCAAACACAAGGATATTCATATTAGAGAGGGACCCAGCAGAAAGGAAAAGTCCATAATTGACTATTTCCTGGTACGTAAAAGTTATTGGAAATATGTGAAAGATGTAAAAGTATCAAGAAAAGCAGAAATTAGCAGCGACGATTACCTTGTCCAAATGAAACTAATTACAAACCAAGAAGAAAAAGAAGACAAAAGAAAAAAGGAAATAAAGAAGAAAATAAAAAGTTATTAACTCAAAGAGGAACTGCATAGAAATAGATACCAAGAAATCCTTAGGAAAATGCTAAGGGGACAGAATGGAGACGAGACAGACATGGAGGATCACTGGCAAAGATTAAAAGAAGCAATACTAACTGCAACAGAAGAAAGTTACGGAAAAACAAAAACATGGAACAACTATATGAAAAGAACAAACTGGTGGACAACAGAGTTACAGAAAAGCGTTAAGGACAAGAAAAGGCAATGAAAAAAATATCTTAGTGCAAATACAACAGCGAACTACGAAAGGTACAAGGAGATAAGGAAACAAATCAAAACCACAGTAAAAGAAGCGAAGCAAGTTGGAGAAAATTCGGGCAAACTATGAAAGAAAATTTTAGAGGCAACCAGAAGCTATTTTACGGAACACTGAAACAACTAAGAAAGAAGAAAGACTATAGCTTGAGAAATATGAAGGACAAAAATAGAAACTTAATAACAGAAGAAGTCAAGATAATGGACAGATGGAGGGAACACTTTCAGGAAATAACAGAATCAGATATCACAAAGGCACAGGTAACCAAAATGAGAGAAGAGAGAGGGCCTGTAGAATTAACTATTTCAGAAGATGAGGTGAATGAATAGCGAAATTGAAGACAGGTAAAGCAGCTGGAATCGACGAAATCACACCGGAAATGCTAAAAAGCCTGGAGGAAGAGGAAAGAACAGACTGCACCAAGTTGTTAAATAAGATCGTAAAAGAAAAGAGAGTACCCAAGGAATGGAACACTGTCGATTCATAAAAAAGGAGACGTAAGAGAATGCCAAAACTATAGAGGCATAATATTAATGAGTCTTCCAGCCAAAGTACTCGCTAGAATAATAGAAACAAGAATAAAAGACCAGTTAGTACACTCTCTAGAAGAAACCAAATATGGCTTTAGAAAAGGCAGGAGTACACAGGACCCCATATTTAGATTAAAGGAAAGTATAGAGAAGTAACAATAAAGAATTATATATAGCTTTCATTGACTTAGAAAAGGCATTCGATAGAGTAAGACGAGAGGATGTATGGAAAAGCCTATAAAGATGTGGAGTAGACAGAGAAATGACAGAAGTGATAAACAACACACAACAAAAAATAGGGTAAGAACAAATAATGAAGTTAAGAGATTTCGAAATAACAAGCGGTCTAAAACAAGGAACTATACTGAACCCTTTATTATTCGCAGTAGTGCTAAACGAGACAGTAAAGATAGCCAAGCAAAAAATCAGACCGATGATGCTGGGATACTGGAGAATGCAAAAAATTGAAATATCAGAACTACTTTTTGCGGACGATATGGCGATAATAGCAGACACAGAAGAAAACTTACAGCACGACCTAAATAATCTGAACGAGAAATTGAATAACATAAATATGAGAATAAATATACAGAAGACGAAATCGATGATAATAGGACAAAAGAATAAAAAGCACGACATCAGAATAAATGGACTGAGTATAGAACAAGTTAAAGAGTTCAAATTCCTAGGATCAATAATAGAAGGAAAAGGAAAACTGGAAAAAGAAACAAACGATAAAATAGTAAAAGTAGGAAGGATATACACTGGTTTAAGAAAAACATTCCTTGAGAAAAGAGAAATAACAGCAGATATAAAGATTGAGGTAGTTAAAAAAAAATAGTAAACCCCACATTACTGTATGGTAATGAAACATGGACCCTTACAAGCAAGGACAAGAGTAGAATAAACTCAGCGGAAATGAGATTCCTGAGGAAAATCAAGAAGGGACAAAATCAGGAAAGAAGTATTCAGAAACAAATTCAAAATAAAACCAATAGTGATAAAAATTTAGGACAAACAACTTGGATGGCTGGGATATATACACAGGATGATGGAAGAAAGACTAACAAAAAGAATATATGAGGCACGAGTCCAGAGAGCAAATAGAAGAGGAAGACCTAGGGGAACATGGCAGCGGAAGGCAAGGAAGACTGCCCAGGAGAGAAATATTCAGTGGAGTGAAATTAAGAACCTGACAGGGGATAGAAAGGAGTGGAAGAGGCAGATCAACTCAACTCCACAGCCTTACATCTCACGGTAGAAAGACTTAGAAATAAGTAAGTAAGTAAGTAATTTTGAACTCACTTTATTTTCAGCTGATTTTTTACTATGATTAGAGGGAACGTGGCTAATCGCGGGCGAAAGTAAGCTAAAGTTAGTTTAGATAATGTCAGATTAATTTAATTCAAGTTTAATTTATAATTATCTGAACAAACTTGAACCAATCTCAGTCCGTGACTAGCCAAGTTCACCCGTTCACCAACCAAATTAGTCATCGACGTCCTGCTCAGCTAAATCTAAATTAAACTTTCTTATCACTATTAACAGTGAGCGTCGTCAAATCATATCAAAAAAGAGCTTGTTTAGTATCGAGATTTAATGCGTTTTATTTTCAATAAAACGCTAAGGGAAGAACGGTGTGATTTTTTAAAGACTATTTTTTAACCATAAATTAATAAAATTATTAACGAAACTTTGAAGATACAGTACAATCATATTATTTATTTATTTAGTTTATGCCACTACTATTACTTCATGTTTGGTGTGTACATATATATCGTTTGGATGCTAATATTTAGGTTAATATGATTAACTTCTAAAGTTAAATCACTTTAAAAGAAATTTTTACTTGGATCAAAAAGATCTATTTTTCTTACAGCTCATTGCCTAAAAAATAAATTATCTAAGAAGGAATAAGTTATCAGTTAAGGAACAAGTTTCTTTATTAATACTTACCTTCTAAAAATAAATTGATTTGATTCGAGATAATTATCACCGTATGTTTAAAAAAAGTATATTTTCAGTGCATGGATCGTAAGTGATAATTTTAAAAGCCGAATTTCCGCAAACGCAACAAATGAGTTTCAATATGATCCTTTCTCATATAGCCTTTTATAGTTTAATAAATATTTGTTACGGGTGCGACAACCAGGAAAGCATATGAAAACAATAATATAATTAACGTACTTACAATCATATAGTCTGACATATATACTGGATATCTGATTTTAGAGATCCGAATGAGAATAACAGTCACCTGAATCAAATAAACACTGTAAGAAAGACGACCCAAAATATTTACGGGAGGCCAACTACAAACTTGTCGAGCAATCCCTAAAAGGAAAAAACAAAATTATTTTAAAATTCTTATAAATATTTGGTTTAATTTAATATAATCATCTTATTTATATAATAAACAGTATTTGCTGTATGCATATATATATATATATATATATATATATATATATATATATATATATATATATATATATATATATACATATATATATATATATATATATATATATATATATATATATATATATATATATATATATATAAGGGTGACCGCAAAAAATCGATGTCGGAATTTTGTTCGTCTGGACCCCACAAAACGATTCCCCCTTTCCAGATATTGAGATAGCCGAAATTTGAGCTCGATTAAACGACGTTAACCCGTGCCGCTCGTCGCTCAAAGTTTGAAAAAATCCAAATTTTTGGCCAAAAAGCTGACATATGGAGCCATAACTCCAGAACGGTAAATAATAGAAACACGCTTAATATCTGAAAAGACAGCTAATGTTGTTCTTCAAAATTTATATTCTATACATAATTGATGTTATTTTAAGTCAAATCGAGTTACAACAGCCTTTAGCCCCAAAAACGTGACCTGGTACCAGTAGGAGCCAGTTTGGGAGTATTCTAAGAATTTTACGGGTTTTTACATAATGTGACTCGGAATTAACATTTTTTTGTTAAAAAGTATTTTGGAACTCAATTTTCAAACATAAAGAGCCTTTTGTTCAAATTTAATCTTTTATTATATGGGGATTACCTGACTAGTTTACCAAAGAAAGACCCGTTTGACAGGTAAAAAGGAGGGTGAATCTAATTTCTATTTTAGGGATGGTGATTTTACTTCAGCGTACAACCGACCTTTTATTTATTCAGTTTAGTTTCTAAAGTGCCTTTGTGCTGGTTAGATCGAACAATTACACAGGGCAACAAAAAATATTTTTGTTTTGGTGCCTGGGATTTTAGAGCTGATTTTAACTATATTTGGGACGCTAAATCTATACATGCAATCCGTTTTTCTCTATCAGCTCTACTTTTTTAGATACATCAACTTATCTACCGATGTGGTTTTTATTCAGTATATTCATTTATGAGAGTTCTAAAATTATTATATATTCATTAATGTAGGTACAATGGTTTTATTGTCAGTCTGTAATTGAGTAAATTCCAGGTAAATCTATAAATAGTGGAACCATTGCCTATCAGGTACCTGAACTGACCCTTTTAATCACCTAACTCGGGTAAGTCTCGTCAGTTTGTGCGTTCTTACTAATGAGAGTAGATCGAATTCGGCGTGTTATTTTATGTTAAGAAAAGAGTGTTTTTGTGTTATTGAACAGAATTAAAATGAGTTCAGGTTCCAGTTCAAGAAGAAGTTGTGTAAATCAACCTGATGTGTTTTGCTATATATGCGGAGAGAACATGTTTCAACAAAACAGACAAACTATTACTGACTTTGTAAAGCGAGCGTATCTTGGATACTTTGGAGTTAAGCTTGGTGATCAGGACAAAACGTGGGCCCCGCATCTCGTATGTAAAACTTGTACAGAGCATTTACGGCAGTGGACTACCGGGAAAAGAAAATGTCTAAAATTCGGCGTACCAATGGTTTGGAGAGAACCAAAAAACCACTTCAATGATTGTTATTTCTGTTTAGTAAATACTAATGGAATCAATCGAAATAACCGCAGTAAGTGGACTTATCCCAATTTAGACTCGGCAATACGCCCTATCCCGCACTCAGATGAAATACCGATTCCAACATTTCATCAGCTACCACATATCTCTGATGACGAATATTTTCCCTCTGATCGCTCTTCTGATGCTAATAAAAGTTCTGATGCTAATGAAACTAACAGTGACTATGAGGGGACGTCATCAGTTCCTCAACGCTTCAATCAAAATGAATTAAATGATCTCACCAGGGATCTCAATTTATCGAAAAAAGCTTCTGAAGTACTGGCTTCTAGGTTGAACGACAAAAATTTACTGGAACAAGGAACCAAAATTACCTTTTACCGTACAAGAGAAAAAAGATCTGCTACCATTCTTTTCTCAAGAAGACAATCTTGTATTTTGTCACGAAATTAGGGGACTCATGAAAGGAATGGGACTCTCTGAATATATTCCAGATGATTGGCGCCTATTTATTGACAGTTCAAAGCGAAGTTTAAAATGTGTCCTTCTACATAATGGGAATAAATATGGTTCAATACCACTAGCTCACTCAACGAAACTGAAAGAAGAATATAATACCATAGCTTTGGTCTTGCAGAAGATAAAGTATTACGAACATCAATGGATGATTTGTGTAGACTTAAAAATGGTAAACTTTCTTCTTGGGCAGCAAAGTGGTTACACGAAATATCCGTGTTTCTTGTGCCTCTGGGATAGTAGGGACAAAACACACCACTGGGTTAGAAAAGATTGGCGTCAGAGAGAAAACATGGACGTTGGGGAAAAGAATGTCATTAACGACGCTTTGGTTGAAAGAAAAAAAAAATCATACTTCCTCCGTTACATATAAAGTTGGGGCTAATGAAGCAATTTGTAAAGGCTCTTGATAACAATGGGTCTTGTTTTGCATATATAGGGGTAAAAATGCATCATTGAGCACAGAAAAACTCAAAGCAGGGATATTTGACGGCCCACAAATAAAACAATTAATTAAGGATCCTGCCTTCATAAATTCAATGAATCAAGTTGAACGAGAAGCTTGGACATCATTTGTTGCAGTTGTAGAAAATTTTCTAGGCAAACATAAAGCTCAAAACTATGTTGAAATGGTTAACAAGATGCTTAATAGTTTCAAATCCTTAGGGTGCAATATGAGTATTAAAATACACTATTTACACAGCCACTTAGACCGTTTTCCAGAAAATTTAGGAGACATGAGTGAGGAACAAGGTGAAAGATTTCACCAAGATATTAAAGTTATGGAGGACTGCTACCAAGGAAGATGGGACATGCACATGATGGCAGATTACTGCTAGAGTTTAAAAAGGGACTGTTTAAAAAAACATTCAAGAATGTCGTGGAAAAGAAGCTTTCCAAGTGTTGAGTGACTATTTCATTTCTTCAATGTTTTTTTTTTGTTTGTAAGTACGACATAATATTGTATTTTGTATAACTAAAATAAAAATTTCGTATCTACTTTTGTTTACTACACTTACGGATTTGAGTTACAATAATGTAACTTATATTTCTCTAAAATTGTATATCTTAAAAATTTGAGCTCCTAGGTACAAATGAATACGTTATTTGAATTCAGGACATCAAATTGATATAGAAACAGCTCAAAAAACCTCTACACCAAAACAGCTGTTCCCCTCTGTTATCTAGTGAAGATATTTTAACGTTTTTTTTTTTTTAATTTTCCAAGTGTGTGTGTTATTGTTTTTATAACTATTATAGTATTATTTTAAAATACATTTGAAAACATTTTATTGAAATTAAAGTTTGCAATATATTTTGTTTCATTTTCCAAGTTAACTGTTATTTACCTATTGGCCTCTGAAATGGCATCCACATCAGGTGTACAAAGCCGGACCAAGGATAAAATATTTCTTGTGGGCTATCCCATTCACCAGATCACCGGTTGTAAACTACCCTCAAATCGTCAAGTTTTGTGTGCTTTATTTTATAATTTACGTACTGTGAAATTAACTTTAAGAGAATCAGCAAAACTTACAATACGAGAAGTGTTCATTTTTTGGGAGAAAGCTCGAATCCCGACTAAACATGAGCAAGATGCAATTACTAAGCTGGAAAAACTTCACGCCGAGTGGAGAACTCTTCAAAAAGACCGGAAGAAAACATCGAAAACGGCCAAGAACAAATTTAAACAGTTTGTTGAAAAGTTGGATGATCTCTTTGATATTGCTCAACAAGATGCCTTGGCTCTGATGAAATCGGAAGATGATAAGGCGTTTCTCGTGAAACAGAGGCAGAAGGGCCGTCCAGGTTCCATGACTGGAGTGGATCTCAAGTTGTCTCGAGCTGAAGAAATCAAGGTGCAAAAGGAACTTGCAAAAATGAACCGACAAATCCAAGAAGCAACTTTTGATATTGGTGAGTTTTTTTTTTTATTATTAGTATTCTAAAAAATAGATAAACAAATAAGTAAATAGTTTCATTATAATTGAAAGAAAATTGTACATGAGAGCATGATTTGGCATCTTTATGATTGAGTTTATATTTTTTAAATAATACCTTTTGATAATTAGAAGTAGGTAATTTAGTACCTATGTATTATTACTATTCTGCTAAAACGACAAGTTTTTTATAGTCTTTTTTTTTTCTCTTTCTTTTGTTGCTTCTTAGAGACGGATGATGAAGACAAGTTCGAAGAAGGAGAAGAAGACACTGAAGAGGACAGCATCTACCAGGAACTTGAGAGCTTGGAGGAAATGGACATCCCAGAAGAAGCTGCAGAAGATCCAGGACCATCTGAGAGTAAGAGGATGAAAGTTTCATTTGCAAGGGGCGTTAAAGAGATTTTAAAAATGAAATTGTCCATTTTATTAGATCGATGTAAGGTATCCGACAGAAATGCCACGAGAATTTTAATAGCTACTCTAGAAGCACTAAACCTTGACCCGCTTGAGTACAAAGTCTCGAAAACTTTATTACATGATAGAAGGCAAATGTTCAGAGAACAATATAATAAAAAAAATTTTGATAAAGTAAACATTCCTGAAAAAGAGCCCGTGGTAAACTTTTACCGGGTGTTTTAAAAAATGAACAATGTGAGCGAATAGCTATAGCTATTTCATATGGCGAAAAGGAACAGCTGCTGGGAGTTCCTGTAACAGCAAACAGCTCTGGAGAGGAGCAAACCGTAGCCGTATATGAATGCCTACATGAATGGAGTCTTCTCAACACCGTCAAGGCGATGTGCCTCGACACTACAGCATCTAACACGGGAAGACTCAAAGGAGCATGCGTCATATTGGAGCAAATGTTAGGAAGAGAATTGTTATACCTAGCTTGCCGTCACCATATCTTGGAAATTCTGTTAAGAGGCGTATTCGACACAAAAATGGGATCAACCACTGGGCCTCATCCAGACATTTTCAAGAGATTCCTCACTGCGTGGCCCAAGATAGACAAAGGAAAATACGACACAGGTATCAGTGACAATCTAATACAAAAGCAGCTAACTCCAGAAGTAATTGCAAATGTTACTGCTGAATTCGAGACCAAATTAACCAGAGATGACTACAAGGAGCTATTGCAGTTGGTTCTCGTATTTGTTGGATCACTAGACGGCAATGTTGTGGGTTTTAGAACTCCAGGAGCCATTCATCACGCTCGGTGGATGGCAAAGGCTATTTACTGCTTAAAAATGTTCATTGTTCGTCGTCAATTTAAGAGGTCTAAAGAAGAAGAAAGTTCTGTTCTGACAAAAGATGAAGACCAAAAGCAGTATGTCCTGCAAGTTGTAAGTAAATGCCGAGCATTATATCCTGACGTTTCAAAAACTACTTTAACAAAAGCTCTAGAATAGATTAGATAACTATGTAAAATTATTAACTCATGTAGGTACTACGTCTGTATCTTTTCTGTGTCTGTTTTGTATGTATTATATACCTAATTTTTATATTTTAAAATAAAAAATGTCATTAGACTTATCAGTATTACTTGTTTTTTTATTATATTTCTACTTTAAACTCAAAAATATACCAAAAAAAAAAGCAAAATTTATCACTTAATAACAAAATATACGAAGTATGCTCCTAGTGGTACCAGGTCACGTTTTTGGGGCTAAAGGCTGTTGTAACTCGGTTTGACTTAAAATAACAACAATTATGTATAGAATATAAATTTTGAAGAACAAAATTAGCTTTCTTTTGAGATATTAAGCGTGTTTCTATTATTTACCGTTCTGGAGTTATGGCTCCATATGTCAGCTTTTTGGCCAAAAATTTGGATTTTTTCAAACTTTGAGCGACGAGCGGCACGGGTTAACGTCGTTTAATCGAGTTCAAATTTCGGCTATCTCAATATCTGGAAAGGAGAATCGTTTTGTGGGGTCCAGACGAACAAGATTCCGACATTTTTTTCCCCCTCTATGAGATCCGGTCACTCTAATACATATATACGAGTATATATATATATATATATATATATATATATATATATATATATATATATATATATATATATATTGTCATTTAAAACAAAAGCTTACTATTGGTTACAACAACGTTTCGCACATTAGGGTGTTTTTCTTTACTAAAATTTTTTGGATTAAAACTAGTTTTCTAAAAAACACTTTCACATTATACGTTAAACTTTAAAATTGTCTGAAAATATTTACAAAAATAATAATTTACTCAGTGACATACCTTTGAGTTTCTTTTTATGTGAACCGATATCAACTGATTGTTATTTTAACAGTCAAGGTGGCATATATTTTTTTATATTAAGGTAAGATTCTATTCAATTCTTATATTTTGTTTATAGTTAGTAGTTTAAGATTTTTTTAGTGTTCCGTACGAAACACTTAGAAGATGACTTCGGTGTCTGTCTGTCTGTCACACCCGATTTTCTCCGAAACTATTTGTCACAGAAAGTTGAAATTTGGTAATAATATAGGAATTGATGGCCTCATCAAAGCCGTGTAGTTTTGAAAGTTAAATTTTAACTTAAGGGATTAGTTTTGGGGAGTGAAATCGGAAGTGAAAAAAAAATTTTTTTACTAGGTCATCGAGGGTGGTGTCAAATGAAAGCTTGTGAAAACAAGAGTAAAACATACATATATATATATATATATATATATATATATATATATATATATATATATATATATATATATATAATGTAGTACTTGGACTCACTTTTCTTTGTATTATTTTTAAAAAGACGCAAAAAATCGATCGATCGATCGACCACATTTTCTGATCAACAAATTTTGAAAAAATTCTGGAATGCTCTCCACGGGGTGTAGATTGAACGAAAATTATCACCAGTGCATTACCTTTAATAATTTATTTGGTATATATATATAAAAAAAAATATATTCAAGGTCTCTCTCAGTTTTCAGTAAAGATTGGAAACAAACTTTGTTGAAAACTCCTTTGGAGTGTGTTTTGTGAAGTCACTGATCATTTTATACCACCATAACAAAATTTTTTATTTCAAAAGCAATCAACGTACGTGACACTAATTGTGCAAGTTCAACTTGCACTTGACCGGTTATTTTTATATAGATTTATTTAATTAGATTATGGCAGATTGTACTTAAGCCCTTGATATATTTTTAATCATTTATTGTTTCTTTTTCTCGTTTTATTTCGATCATCTCTTTGAATATCAACTTAGCCTAGTTTGGTTCCTGTGTTAAGATCTCAGTATTCTTGAAGTCAAATTCATGTTTTGTTTGTGTTTTATGTTTATATAATGCAGTTGAAGTATTTTTGGTGTATTTATGACCGTTTAGTCTCTTGTCATTCCTATGTATTGCTTGGGCAGTTTAGACATGGGATTAGGGATGGCGTAAACTACGTTAGATTTCTTTTTTGAGGTACTTTGCTTTTAAGTGGTGTAAATAAAAAGTTTACTAAATTATGGGCTTTATGGCAAACAGCAATGTTATGTTGGAAAGAATATGACTTATTTTTTCCGAAAGACTGTATATGTCACAGTAATATATTTTTTATTATTTTGATTGCTGCTTTTTTTTATTTGTCTTTTTGTCTTTATTGTAAAATAAAAAAGTTCTCCGTTCGAATATTTTTGAAATTGTGTTTTCTGGAAAATAGTTGTGTATAATAATATTTGTTTAACTTGTTTGTTTCTGGCCGGTACTTTGCGGAAGTTAACTCAATAGCTCTATCTGTGAAACCTATTATAAAGCTGTTTATTTACTTTTTTGGATGATTTGAATTGAAATTAAGATAAAGGCCTGACCAGAACTCTTTTGTGTACCACCTAGTGGCTATTTTTTGTTTGCTTTCTCTAATTAATGTTAAATCAAGAATATTTATTTGATTATTAATTTCTGTTTCTGATGTAAATTGGTGCTGCAGTCAGGCAATCATCTAAAAATCTCTTAAAGAAAATCACACGAAAATCAAGAGCTTTAGTTACACATTCCTCCAAAAACTCCATCACTAGCTGTGCTAGTTCCATGGCAGAACCGTTGAATTGCTGGTAGAATTCATTTTCATACCATGAGAACCTCTCATTTCTTCCACAATAGCACAGCTAGTGATGGAGTTTTTGGAGGAAAGTGTCACTAAAGCTCTTGATTTTCGTGTGATTTTCTTTAAGAGATTTGTAGATGATTTCCTGACTGCAGCACCAGGAAATAAGATTGACAAACTGGCGACAGCCTTCAACAAATTCCATTTTAAATTACAATTTACATCTAAAACAGAAACTAATAATCAAATAAATTTTCTTGATTTAACATTAATTAGAGAAAGCAAACAAAAAATAGCCACTAGGTGGTACACAAAAGAGTCCTGGTGAGACCGTTATCTCAATTTCAATTCAAATCATCCAAAAAAGCAAATAAACAGCGTTATAATAGGTCTCTCAGATAGAGCTATTGCGTTAACTTCCGTAAAGTACCGGCCAAAAACCCTACAAAAAGTTAAACAAACATTATGAAAAAACCATTTTCCACTACTCAGTATATATCACCACTACACCAAAGACTTTATTTTTTACACTCGACGCGCGTTTCGCTAACCATGTTCCTTAGGAACGATAATGGACTGCCAATCATCGCTCCTGATGAAGCTAACATGCTTAGCGAAACGCGCGTCGAGTGCAAAAATAAAGTGTTTGGTGTAATGGTGATATACCGGGTAGTATCATTGTGCCAAAGATTCCCGAAAACACAAAAACACAATTCAAAAATATTCTAACAGAGAACTTTTTTATTTTACAACACAGACAAAAAGACAAATAATAAAAAAACAACAGCAAAAATATATTGCTATGCCATACACAGCCGGTCTTTAGGAAAAAATAAGTCATAGTCTTTCAAAACATAACATTATTGTTTGCCATAAAGCCCAAAATTTAGTAAACTTTTTAATTACACCACTTAAAAGCAAAGTACCTGAAAAAAAGAAATCTAACGTAATTTACTCCATCCCATCCCTAAACTGCCTAAAGAAATACATAGGAATAACAACATAATACTTAGACAACAGACCAAATGGCCATAAATACATCAAAAATACTTACATAAACATGAAACACAAACAACACATGAATTTGACTTCAAGAATACTAAAATCTTAACACAGCAACCAAACTATACTAAGTTGATATTCAAAGAGACGAAATAAAACGAGAAAAAGAAACAATAAATGATAAAAAAGGTATCAAGGACTTAAGTCAAATCCGCCATAATCTAATTAAATAAATATTTATAAAAAAAAAATCTTAAACTACTAACTATAAACAAAACATAATAATTGAACGGCCTTCCATGCAATATATACAGATACAAACATCCTGTATGAAATACAAATTAACAAAAAATAGAATCTTACCGCAAAATGAAAAAATAATAAAAAATATATGCCACCTTGACTGTTAAAATAACAATCAGTTGATATCAGTTCACATAAAAGGAAACTCCAAGGTATGTCACTGAGTAAATTATTATTTTTGTAAATATTTTTAGACAATTTTAAAGATTAACATAGAATGTGAAAGGGCTTTTTAGAAAACTAGTTTTAATGTAAAAAAAATGTGCGAAACGTTGTTGTAATCAAGAGTAAGCTTTTGTTTTGAATGACAACCAAACCACAAGAAAAATATTACCTATTGTAAAGAAATGGTTGAATATATATACATATATATATATATATATATATATATATATATATATATATATATATATATATATATATATATAGTATATATATATATATATATATATATATATATATATATATATATATATATATATATATACACGTAAACTATATGACACTATAGCTGAAAACACCGCGTTCGTCCACGTCAACTCAAAGGGGGGAGCCACCAGACACCACCCAGCACTACAACCCATAATTCAGGTAACGTATAAGTACCGCACACTCACTCTAACCTCTCAGTATATCGTCGACCAGCTATCAGTAAGCACTGATAAAGCTAAATGAGGTTTTGACGAAACATCTGCGACTCACCAGTCAAAACAACACTAACCAACCTGTGAATCCCTTGGTTAGCCGGATACATATGGCTATCGGCAAAAGAGAATAACCATTTTATTACATTATGATTGTTGTTTATTGGGCAAGTTTGTATTTTTGTGCCTCTAAGTAACTATAATTTTTTTTAACCTCGTCAGAAGTGGCATCAAAAATGATTTCTTATTTTGTGTTGTAAGACAGAAATTGTCATATTTAATTATGGAGCCTAAAATTACCTAGCATTTGGTAAAAAAAATATAATTTTTTTATTTTTTAAGATTTATTCAGAAGTAGAGGAAAGTTCCACTTTCTAATAGAATTTTTCTACAACAATTTAAAATTTCTAATTAAGTTCAGGCCCTTTCTATTTTCCCCTTACGGGCGAGCGAAGTCTCCAACTTCACTAATACGGGTTTGACAATCTCGAGGTTCTCGAGTCATGTTGTCTTGTCTAGTATTTGTCTCCATAATTCAGTCCTCGTGTATATATGTTTAATATTTTTTTTCACAACCCCCGTGCCAAGGGGATGAGTGGCTCAGTTGGAATGAGTTGTTAACGGTTCCTGCCGGACACCGGGTGACATTTAGCAGAAAAAACTAGCCTTGCCATGTCATGGTCGACCACAACAAAATAATAAAAAAAAAACGGATCTAAAAGACCCAGAGTAGAGTCTTTTCCTTCCTCCCCGGAATTACAAATGTACGATCGTTTCTTCAAAATTAATATGAAATCAGGTTATTTTAAAAATACATCTCCCTTCATCCTATATAAAGCCCTGCAAACGCGAACTGGCACTTTTGCAGAAATTAGAAAATTGGCAGACGGCCCACTATTAATTAAAGTAACGAACGAAAATTAATCAAACAAAGCATCCAATCTTATACAATTACTCAACTCCGAGGTCACAATAACACCACATAAAACTCTGAATACAGTGAAGGGAATCATTACATGCAAGGATTTAGCAAATTGTACAGATGAGGAAATTCTGGAGAATCTTGAAAGCCAGGGAGTAACCGAAATTTTTAAAATACCGCAGAAAAAGAATTCAAATCAGCCCTCAGCCACATTCATTTTATCGTTTAAACTACATGAGCTTCCACCAAAAATATATGCTGGATGGTACTCATTGAGAGTTCGCCTGTATATACAGAACCCAATGAGATGTTTTTATTGTCAAAGGTTCGGACATATAGCGAGCAAATGCGCTCAGGACCCACTTTGCCCATCCCGTGGTAATGAACAACATCCAGAATACCCTTACTCCAAAACCCCAACATGCAAAGGTGCACACTCCCCCAAATGCAAAGGGTGTCCCCAATTCAAGCAGGAATTTGAGATACAAAAAATTAGAACTATAGTTAAAATCTCATATTTTGAAGCAAAGAGGAAATATTTTTAGCCTACCCCACCCACCCAAAATACTGTCTCCACACATTGTGACTTAACCATCTTAGAACCTCCCATACACTTTCCCTCTCATCATACCTCTTTCTATCCCACTCATTCTATATCCAAACCCACCTTGTCCATCCCACAAAAACCCGCCATCATAAATCCAACCCCTCCTAATAAATCCCCCCAAACAACCCACAAACCCTCATTTAACACACAAAATAAGACGATAATCGACCCCCCCGACTAATTACTAAAATAAACAAACACCCAAAACACAAGCAATCATCAAAACCATCCAAACCAAAGTTCCCACAAACAGATCAAACTCCACCTCCACTTCCACTGATACCAACAGGAAAAAAAACTCCCCGCTCTAATAAATCGACTCCAAACTCATCAAGCCAGTCCATCCTGGAACTGTCCACCCCAGACATTTCCATGGAATTCGGTCCTCGTCCAGCAAAAAACAAAACATCAAGAAGTGTAAAATAACTAACCTAAATAAAATTCCATCCCATATTTCAATGGAATTTGAATGGTTTCAGTCCAAGACACGAAGAGTTTCAACTAATAACCATCAATACTAGCTCTTCAAGAAACCAACTTCAAAGATAATAAACATTCAAAAATTAAAAACTGTAATATTGTCTACAAAAATAGAATTGATCAAACAAAGGCATCGGGAGGTGTTGCCATCTACATTCACAAATCCTTAGACTTTGAACAGATTCAACTACATTCTCTCCTCGAGGCAGTTGCCATTAGAGCAATACTCCATATCCCAATCACAATATATTTACCTTCAAATACAGACTGCACACAAGACCTCATAGCGAACTAATATTATAGCTCCCCACTCCTGACATCATCTTAGGAGACCTGAATGCGCACAAAACACTTTGGGGTTTAACACAAACTACCCCACGTGGAGCTATGATAGAAAATCTCCTGTATCAATCTAACATTGCATTACTAAATAACCTCTCTCCCACTTATTTAAGTTCATTGTCGGGTACTTATTCTACCATAGATCTATCCTTGTATGGCCAATCCATCGCCCCCACATTAACATGGAGTATCATGCCGGATACCTATGATAGTGACCAGTTTTTAATAATCCTCAGGCCTTCATCAAATACCTAACTGATTTTTCCCCCACGGATAAGATAAAACCTAGCCAGGGCTGATTGAACTGGATACAAGCTTTAAAGCTTCCTAATACAAGAACATGGGAGACGCTGCACAAAAATATATTCCGCTCCACCTTCAAAAAAACAACAAATTACCAGTCCCATGGCGGACTTGCGAATACTTTCGAACAATTAAAGAGAGAAAAAAGGCACTAAACTTATATAAACGGAAACCCACTCTAGAGCACTTGTTAGAATTTAAGCGAAGGAGAGCACAATCCAAAAAAGTTCTTAAAGAGGCTAAACTAAGCTCCTGGAAAAAACTTACATCTATAAATTACTCTATTTCAGCTGGTCACCTATGACAATTAATAAGAAAAACGTAAGGAGCTGAATCAAACTTTATTCCAACTTTTTATATAAACCACGATTACATCGCAGACCGAAAGGAAAAAGTAAATGCAATTGCCTTATATTATCAACAAAAATCAATACCAGAGACATCTAACTCACAGACACAATCAACCACGACTGCTTTTTATTCTAATAGTCCACAACATTACAATTCACCCTTCACAATATGTGAACTACACTCAGCAACAAAAGCCTCGAAAAATACAGTTCCTTGACCAGATACAATTCTCTTACCAATGATCCAACAACTATCACATGGAATGTTAAAAGTATTACTAAAATATTACAATCACTTGTGGCTTAAAGCGAAATTTCCAAAATCCTGCCATTATCATATCACTTCATAAAGTAGGAAAACCAAGATCTTCACCGGAGAATTACAGGCCGATCTCCCTGGCAAACCACCTAAGTAAAATAATGGAAAGAATGGTTGATCTACGCTTGTCATGTATATTGGAATCTAAATCTCAACACCATTATGGCTTCAGAAAATACAGATCAGCCATTGACCATCTGGGATCGCTCGATACAGACATCATTGCTATGCATCAATTACTATGCACAAAAGACAACATACTAGCCTTGTATCCCTTGATCTGCAAAAAGCCTTTGACTCAATAAATCGAACCAACATATTGAAACAGATGAAGGAGCTGCGTTTCACGGGAGCCTTAACCAAATTCTTACAACATTTCTTATCTCCTGAAACATTCGAAGTCAAATCAAATAACTTACTATCAGATCCTCATCAATTGATCCTCGGGGTATCACAGGGTCAATACTGAGCCCCACTCTGTTTAATATAGCAATACTATCGATAACCAAGATTTTTCAAACCCCCATAAAGTTCAAATTATTTGCTGATGATTTAATAATCTATAACTCAAAAATTCTATTGTACTGATTGTTCACATATAGCGAGTCCCAAAAAGTTTTATACAAATGGAGAAATAATTTATCTTACATATTACAAAAAAATTTATTCTTGATAAAAAGTTCTGCATCACATGGAAATCCATAATCAAGCACCAGAAGTTTAAAATATTTGATGGTATGCAGGGAAAATAAAAAAATAATGATTTATAATGAAGAGTCAAGTGTGTTTAAATTTAAATACAGAGCAAAAGATTAATTAAAAATGTTAATAAGAACTAAAAAATTATGCTCACGTTTAGACTTGTTGCCATCCTAGTTAAAAATTCAAAAAAACTCCAGTAAATAAGGAAATACCTAACAACTGTCAAGAAACTTCAAAGCTAACGTCAATTAGCACACTTTAGTTTTCATTATAAATTATATTATATTATTCATTATAAATTATTATTTGTTATTTTTCCTGTATACCGTCAAGTATTTTAAACTTTTGATGCTTGATTATGGATTTTCATGTGATGCAGAACTTTTCATCAAGAACAAATATTTTTGTAATATGTAAGATAAACTTTTTTTCCAAACTTTTTGGTACACACTGTATATACGAGTATATAATGTACATAGAGTTAATTTTTTTTATATTTTGGGTCAAATTTTCCTCAGGTTAACATTTACAAAATGTACACTAAAAACATGTCAGAAAGAAAATGCAAATAAAAATAAGCAAGAAGCAATAGGAGGAGCCTAAAAAATGTGTTTATACTACTAAATTTTATTTACGTTTTCATTTTAAGGTAAATATTTCACAAACTCTACGTTGTTACTTACAAAAATGTTTCGTTGACATTAAAAATGGCATAAGGTTCGGAATGGCTTATTGCATGACAACACATTGCCAATATTAAATTTTTGTAGTTGATGTACAGGGTGGTCCAAATTGGACACTTTTAAAGGTCTAAAGGAGATAAACGAAAACTGATGTCGGTATCTGAGGCTCAATTTTTATGATAAACTTAATGGTGAAAATCGCATATCGATATCTAGTACCGTTTCAGATATGCAGAGTGTTTTTTAAAAATCTACATTTTGGAAAAATGTTTGTAATTCTTTTCCTATTGAAAATTTTTGATTTCTGTAAAAATATTCTCAAAGCACTTTTTCACGTGGATTTCAACAGTGTAAGTTACACTTTCTTCCAATGAAATCACTATTACACTCCTCGATCTCTGCTCTAAATATGTGGGCCAAAAGCAATGGTCTTTCCTTTTCACCATCAAAGTCAAGTGTCATTCATTTCTGTAAAATCAGAAGCTGTCCTAAAATCAACCCACTAAAAACAGAAAACAAAACCATCCCTACCACCACTACAGTCAACATCCTGGGTTTTACTTTTGACAATAAACTCAATTGGCTCTTACACATCAAACAATTCAAAATTCGTGCCACTCAAGATCTAAACATTTTTAGAACCATTGCTAGTGCAGACTTCTCCGCACTAATCAAACTATACAAATCACTGATACTTTCAAAAATAAGATACGGCGATCTCATATATGACGCAGCCGTGTTGTTTGGACAACAAGAAGTCATTAAATACTATCCAAAATAGGGCCTTGAGATTGGCAACGGGAGAATTTAGAACGACACCGATTCCTACTCTCCAATGTTCATCAGCTATCCCACCACTACATTTAGAGTGACAAATATCACTAATGAAGTTTTACAGTTCCTCACTACAAAGACAGCACTTAAAACTCTCATTAAATCTATCAAACTTACATCGACCTGATCAAACATCCCCACATATGTCAATCCCAAATAGAATAAACAAATTTATGACTCTCCATAAACCTACACCACTAGCTTTTGACTATCCTCTTTGGCACACCTTCCCTCCATGATTATCACCAAAACCATCAGTAGATCTTCACCTCCACATACCAAATGTGAAGGACCTCAATCATTCTGAAATAAATTCAAATTTCTTGAAAGACTTCACAAGTGTTACTCCAAATACTCGATCATACACACGGATGGATCCAAGACAGATAACAGGGTTGGTGCAGCAATCGTGCATAACAACTTTTCAAAACATTTCAAACTTCAACACAATTCAATCTTCTCGGCGGAGTTACTGGCAATAAAAGACGCAACCAGATATGCCATTAATATCAAAGATAACAAGAACTCTCTAGTAATGTTAGACTCACTAAGTGCACTGAATGCCATCATAATAAATAATGCCAAACATAAATATCTAAGACAGATCACAGATCTTCTAAACATTGCAGAATCAAGAAACAGAACGATTGCCTACATCTGGATCCCTGCCATATGGGGATAAAAGGTAATAACAGAGCTGACCAAAAAGCCAAGAAAGCCATTAATAACGGTAATCCCATAACAGGAGAAAATCACCCAAAAGATTTCCTAAACAGTCTAATTGCTGTAAGCAGAAATCTATTCCAACTGAAATGGGATCTGGAAGAAAACAATAACAAGTTTTAGAAACTAAAACCATTAGTCTACCCCCCTACATATTCAAAGTCTAAACAGAGCTGATACCACCATTTTACGAAGACTGGCCACTGGTCACATCTATGAGACCCATTCTTATCTTTTAAAGAATGAACCAAAATATCTAAGTTCAAGATGTAACTCTACGCTGACAGTCAAACATATTTTCGAAGCAGAACATTTTGCAAACATAAGAAAAAAGCACAACATTCCCTCCACATTAACACAAATTATAAACACATACCAATTAAACAAGAATAGAATTCGAAATTACCTCAAAGAAAATAGAAATATAAAAGAAAACTAGGGCGCCAAATGACTTAAGGTGTCGATGCGCCCGATCTCTCAAACATCATCATCATTATTATTGGACAGCGAAACTTCATTATAATGGATGATCTTTTTTTGCAGGACCTCCCTTCCCTGATGGTCTGTTTGACTACGTCGACTCCTGGCAATCGTTATTTTTTAAGAAACCCTTTCAATCATCGATTTTATAGTTCTCCCTCCAGTTAGAGAATTTTCTTTTCCTAGAAAGAGCCGTTTTACCTTTAATGTACTCTTTTGTTCCTTACGAAAATGCCCTTTGGTTTCATCTTTCCAAGCTATAGTTTTGGTTCTCTTGGATTATAAATAATTAATTACACCGTATTATGATATGTAATGTAATTTGAAATTACGTTAATTAATATCATGTAATTAGTACATTAGTTTTCTACCTCCGCGTCCAATCCAGAGAATGGAGGGATTCTAAAATGAGAAAGAAAAAGGGCATATCCTACTTTTGATAGGACATCTAGTATATCGGAAATGCCATTTACAACTTCTTTGCTAGTTCAAAACTTCAGATCAATTTATGGAGGAACTTACTTCACATTAACACAACCTTCTCCTTGGATGTATTACATTTAACGTCGAATGTGTTTGGGCATAAGACTTTGTTCGTCTCGATAGTTAAGAGAAACAATAATGAGAATATTATCGACAATCCTCAACGTTTAAACTGAACGGAATTTCCGTTAATGGTAACTCTATTGTCGGTCCGTTTTCTAGTATTCTGTTAAGTTTTTTTTTTTAATTTTTGTGATTTATCCAAAATTTTTTGTTTAGACTTTAATCTCGTTAATAAAAAATTGAGGCTTTTTGATCCGGCTTCATGGAGGCATAGCTTGTTTAATTAAAAATTACAAATTTAGTAAGCGACTAAATCATGTAGAAATTTGGTTCTCAAATCAACAAACAAAATATATTGTATAATTGTTTATTATTTAGCGATAAAAATTACAAATCCAATTTGAGACTGTTTTTAAAATTGGTGAAAATTCCCGCTATCCGCCGCGGGGGAGTTGTAATCTCTATTCTCTCAATTCTCTGTTCCAATAACGTCAGAGCGCCAAGTACATAACACTCCGTATAGAGAGGTGATGAGATAGCACACAGTACCAGGCCTCTTTTTTACCGTTTGAACCCACCTCTCTCAGCAAGAATGGACCTAGGCAGAATACCGAACGACACCGCCTCGCCTATACGTATCATAAGCTACCGAAACATTTTGCGCCGACTCCGTACCCCTAAATTTGTAGATCCGCTTCAGCGAACAGTACTGCGGCTGAAAGACTATTTAGGCAATGTTACGGTTCAACTTATCATGTAGTAAGAAATCCCAGACCTGCCCAGCGAATAGTATTAGGGCTGGCTTTTCCTTTTTCCAGACCGGAGATGTATTTTAGTGAGCAGTAATGTGTCTGGCAGGTTGAGCAACGCCATCAATTCACAGGGTTAATGTTGAAAATGGTTAGTGGGGTTTCAGTGTAGTGTAATTTCGGGTGGGTGTACGTAAATGTCTAAATAGTGTACGGTTTAATTTATAAGTCAAGCTTCAGTGCATTAATAAGGGATGGTTAATTACGTTTTCATTCCGAAGTCTTGTTCTCTGAAGTTTTTTTTTTATTTCCCCACTAGAAACCACCCGAGGCAAGTGGAACCAAAGCCATGTGAAAAGTACTTAGGCTGGCGCCCGAGACCGGTCGACATAAAAAAAAGAATCGCTCCTATATATTTTCCAATAACGAAGTAGAAAAAAAAAATATATATATATATATATATATATATATATATATATATATATATATATATATATATATATATCAAATATCATAGTTCAATTTGTGTAATAATTTATTTAAAAAAATTGTTCCGAGGCTTATAATTCTCTTATTCACTGAGGTAGCCGTTACTTGATGGAAATTCATTGTAAATTAATACCGAAGTAAAACAATAGATGTTTTTAGAATTCCACTATATTTATAAACCGTAACAATTGTTTCGACATACAATGTCTTCATCGGACGGATGATAAATTTAAACAGTTTAAATTTATCATCCGTCTGATGAAGACATTGTATGTCGAAACAATTTGTTACGGTTTATAAATATAGTGGAATTCTAAAAACATCTATTGTTTTACTTCGGTATTAATTATAATTCTCTAATATATGTACAAAAGTTGTTTAACTTACATCCAATTTTTTCTGAAAATCCAATTATTAAAACTCCACAAAAGATTGAAAACAAAGGTCTGGCCAAGGCCATATAGACAGATGCCCAAAATGCGTTGTGCTTATTGGAATATAAAAAATTACTAATCCTGGAACTATTACGGTACCCATACCTACTCCAAATACTATAACCCACCAGAGAAACACGCGAAACTGAAAAAATAAAGGTAGATATTAAACTATTAGTATTAACTTGGAGAAATTTATCTTGTTTTGACCCACAAAAATTATGCTGAAAACTCAACAACAAATGAGAAACAGTCTTTATTAGTTATCAGTATACCAATATCAAAGTAATTTGAGAAAAAAGTACAACTAATAAAAATGGAAGAAAAAAATATTCTCAAAGTTTTTTTCAGTTATTTCAGCTGTCATTTGTCTCAATTTACTTATGAAAATTGAGATTGAAGTATGAGACAAAAATTTACTTAGGAAAATTAAGGTGAATTATAAAGAAAAAATGTTGAGGCAGAAACTATTTCATTAAATTTCATAAAAAAATTAAATTTATATAAATTGTTGGCATTTAATTTGTTTTGTTATAATATTAAATTGGTGAGTGTTAAAAATGCATTCACTCAATTTTCAATGTCCATCCGAGTAAAGCATTTAAAATTTCCTTTTGACTGAGTTCAGGGACTCTTAAAAATTCATTCGTTAATACTCTGAATAAACAGTCATCACTATTGAAATAATATCATAACTCTAGAAGTAGAACCCAGATAATGTATCCGAGAACTACTGAGTCTTGGCACACAATTGCCACGTCATAGCAATGATCCTGGAACATTTTCATCAATTAGGTCGTTTAGACGTTAAGATGAAATATTCATTTGAAACTATGAAGAAGACTTGACCAGTAACTCGATCCTATTTAGTGATGTTAAATTATTAATTTTATTTTAAATAAAAAATCCGTACTGCAGGCTAATTAAAGAAGACAACAGGAAAAAAGATGATTGAAATCGTCATTTTTTAAAAATTATAGTCAGTCCACTCGTTATTACGAAAAAAAGACAACAATCCTCAACACATTATAAAAAAAAATATTTGTTTTTTTCCTTAGTGTTAAAAAGCTTCCTTTTTACCCTAGTGTTACAAAGCTTCTTTTCACCTTAGTGTTAAAAAGCTTCTTAGAACCATTATTTAAATATTTATTGAAGTAGTAACCAAAAGCAATACCTCCTATTGCTCCCCCTAAATTCATAACAAATCCTCGTAACTGGTATTTTACCTGTGCATCGCCAAAGAGATGCTCATAATCATAGACTTTCCTGAAAATAGTCAATGTAAAAATTAAAATTAAAAGGTGATAAAATTTGAGACTTTTTTTAGTAGAATATTTTTCACAAAAGATATTTGAAACAAAGATATATGATTTCCTAGCTCAGCAAAGACCCTTCATATGCGAAAAAATGCGGTTTTCGTCAAAATAGATTCTTTTTCGAATTAGTACTATTATCCGTACTGTAAGTGCATTATTATTTTTAAGCGAACTTGGATTCAGCACTTCAGTTTTTGAATTTTAAGATATAAGTCATGTAACTCTTCACATACTGACGATTAAAAAAACGTTTTTCTTCGCAAGGACGTCACATATAAAATGACAGTGATTGTTCGAGTGTGTTTTTTTTTTAAGTTATCGACCTGGCAATAAAGGACAACTCGAAAAGCTTATTTTACATATCTAATGTATATAATAACAGGCAGTCAAATGTTTTTCAAGTTGTCTGGCCAAAAAAAGTTTTGTTTACACTTTAAATCACGACGTTTCATGTGTTTGAACAGAACGCTAAATCAGGACTATAGGTGAATATTGTGACTCGGTGAATCCACAGCTTTCGATAATTGTCTGAACTGTGAGAACCTTATGGACCCTGCAATTGTCATGCAAAGGTAAATTGTTGATTCTCCATAAAAATCCTTTGCAACCTTAAAAATGAGTCATCATTAATTTTTACACAAAAAAGACTGAGTTTTAACCTTCTGCGGAGGTGGGGAGTCCTTAAGAACAAATTACATCGAATTGAGCTTTGTAGAACCCCAATTGAACACCAAAGTCTCGTCGGCTGTAACAATTCGCGAAAAATAACTGTCATCGTCTTCTAAAGCGGTAAATGTTCTTTTCTCACCAAAATATGTTGTATTGTAAAGAGTTTCTAGATCTACCGTGCATAAACTTTTTTATTCCTACAAATCTTGTCGCATTCGTGAAAACTGTAGTTTCGGTACTTTTTCTTTAGCAAGCACAGGAATCTTCATTTGTCGATCAGACAGCAGCAAATCCTTAACAAACTTGATGGTTTCCTAAGTACTTTGCCTCAACTGTGTCTTCCTGATGTTGGATCATCCTGAATTGAGTTCGGCTCCATCAAAACTGTTAGGACCAAAATTTTTGAAAATTAAAAAATGCGAAATGTAATGAGCTCATGCAAAATTTCGTCAAAGTACTGGCAGTAACTTGACAACCAAGCAATTTTTTATGACGTCATTTTCATAGCTAAGTAGACAACTTAAAAACAGCCATTATAATAATGCCAATTATAAATTTATAGCCATAAACTATAATCGATCCAAATGTTGCTAACAACGTTAGTAAAACGCATTTCAAGACCAAAATTTTCCAAATACGGTATTATAGGCAAAATAGCCAAATTACTTAAAAGCCGGACCCTTGTACAATTTTAAACAGAATTAAACCATGCTCAAGATCACTAAAAGGCACAATTCCTCTCCTTGTGATACAGTGTACTCAGAAGAAAGTGGAAGATATCAACTTGAAGTAAGAAATATAAAAGATTTATTTTGTAATTAGCTGTAGCTGAACATCAACACTCTACAGGTCATACTATCAATATAAGAGAAATTAATGTTCTCTCTTCAGTTCTATAAACAAAAGCTTAGGGATCAGTAAAAAATTACAAACGCCCAAAAAACATTAACAGAGACTCGGGTTACGGTCTGTAACACGTGAAAAATGATCATTACCCTAAATCAGGATTCGGTGAACACAGATCAGGTACAAATATTTTACTTGTTTTCGTACTAGCTTACTCTGTGTTCTTATCCCAAAAAGTAGATATCCAAGAAAATTATTCGTGAAATTGTAAGTGAAACATCGAAAAGTTATTCCAAATAGAAACGATCTTATCCGAAAAACCACAATTTCTCATCTAACCAAAACAGTGAAAGCTTCCGTTCCATGCATGAATAAAGCGAAAAAATACTCACTCAGTTGGAACCAGTAGAACGGATGTAAAGTCATAATAATAATTTTGCAAAAAACTACAACATATTACAAATGTAGTTGTTGTTCCTATAATTACCTAAAAATAGTTTTCATATTTCTTGAGTATCCAAATGAAAAACAGGGATAAAACAAAATATTGGGTACTGACAGCTAACCACCAGGAAGCTTGAAGACACTAAATTTTTTTTAAAATATTAACACTAAAAAGGAAAAAAAGGTTAAAACAATTTATTTACTAATGTCACAGGCAAGGTACAGCGTTAGGCATGCGTGGCTTAAAACAAATTCTTATTTTGATTGTGACCACCTTGCACAGGTATTTTAACGGCGGATTCATATTTTTCTCAATTCTTTTCTAATAAGTCTTGGGATAATTACTGATAAGCCTATTTTAATTTACAAATGCTGATGCTCTGTTGTTAAGTTGCAAGGATGTATTTTTTAATTTTAATATATATATTATATAATATTTAATAATTTAATTGCGCCGTAATGACATATTTAAGTTAAAACCTTAAGCTTAGTCTCCACCAAAGGAAAATCGTCAACACTTTTGTGTAGTTAACACGTGTTGGTACCAAAAATTTTTGTAATTACCTTAAATTGTCAACAAAAATTATAAACAAATGTCGAGAACGGTGTTTCCGTTATAAGCGATAAACATCAAAGGAATACGCGTGTTGCAGATATTTAACTCCTCTGTGTGTACGCTTGCTCAGTTGGAAACATCAGTTGACAACAGAAACATGTTTGTCACGTGGACGAACGAATTAAACGTTAATTGATTTATATCACACCCAAAGTGTACTGTGGGAATCAAGTGATATAAATTATAAAAATAAGAAGAAGAAAAAATGGAAAACTATTAGTGATGTTATAGGGCTTGAATAGAACTTGAAATACAACAGAAAATAAAAAATTTGACGGTACAGTTTTTCAGAGAGAAAAAGAAAATTAAAGAGGACAATAAATCTGGAGCTGCGGCTTTCGATACTCCAAGGTAGTTTGCCTACCAACAGCTTCTTTTTTTAACAGACAGTAATGAAGCCAGGTTATGTGTGGAAAAGGGATTGAATGAAACACATGTAAGTATGCAACAATATTATTATTATTATTTATTTATTAACCGACAACCAAAAAAAGAGGAGGCATACCCAGTGACGTGTACAGACATACCTAAGTACTTTACAGTACACTTATTTTTTTAGGTTTTTTTTTAGTTTATATAATCTGCTAATAGTTATTTTGCCAAGGAACTTTTCCTTCTGGGGAAATAAAGTCCTCTGCAGGAGTGTTTATGGCCCTTGATTTTTTATTTTTTCTCAAATAATTGTGTAAACAAATACAAGCAGTTACAGTTGCCTGTGCTTTCGATGGGTCAAGTAATATTATTTTCCCGAAGACCCTATATCGTGCTGATAATATTCCGAACTCTTGACAGTCTATAATTAAATATTCTCCCCTGTGATCCTTTTTCTTGAGCACCCGGATAAGATTTCATCAAATTTGGTGACAATAGAAAAGCATCGTCACCTAAGAAGACATAAGGGGCAGCTGTGGTTCTACGAGGAAGCTTTTTATTATTAGGTAAATTAATTAAATTCAGACATCTTTTTTGAAGCGAGTGTTTTCGAAAACCCCGCCATCCGATATGCATCCCTGGCAGCCAACATTCATATATAACACTTCGTAATTTGCATTAGCACCAATAAAAAGAACAATACTAAAAAACGATTTATATTTGAAAAAATCGCTTCCACTGTGTTCTGGTGATTGAATCATAATATGCTTTCCGTCCATTACTCCCACACATTGTGGGAAATTCCATAGATTGTTGAACTGTGTTGCCACTACTTGCCACTCTTCAACGCTTTCGTGCATCTGTAAAAAAGAAATATTTAATAATATTATTTAATTAATTTTAGGATTCTGATCCAAAAAGCAGCAGAAATCTCTCAAAATCAAAGTCCGTTACCAAATGAAGTAAATACAAATGAAACAACAATCCAACCACCACCAGATCCACATGTTCAACCATGTCGGAAATTAAAAAAAATATAAAAGGCTCAAAAGCGAAGATTTCAAATCATGACTAAAGACAAGAAGAGGCTTATTATGTATTAAAAGAACTTCAAGTTAAGAAATCTCGCAATAGATTCACTATTTGTGGGAAACATGTTGCTACAAGAATAGAAGCTTTGAAATCGAGCTATGCTCAAAATGTGGTAGAGCATTTACTATCAAATATTTTATTTGAAGCGAGCATCGGAAAATATGATTATCCTGTTGCTAGAGAAATGATACTTTCAACACATTCATCAAATTCAAGTTTCTCGATACATACACAACTTCCATCGCCACAATACGCATCATCGCCTTCACCACAATTAGAATACCCAACACTCGCATCACAACAACCACGGAACACACCACTCATAGTACCACAAACGGTAGATGAACCACTTACACCGTAATACGCCTCATAACCTTCACCACAATTAGAATATATATCACAATAAACACCGCAATACACAAATATTCTGTCTAAGGCTATAACTAATGCTAATATTACATTTAAATAATTTTTTATCACATATTATTTCATTTAGCTATGTGACGATTTGTTTGAAAATATTTTTTTAAGTAAATAAAACATTTCTAAATGCGGTTTTGGTTATTTTTGTAATCGAATCGAACCCAGAACCTCCGGAACAAAAGCTAAGTATTTTCCAGGGTGACTCTGCTAAAGAGGACGTCAAAAATATTTATAATAATAAAATACACTTACCTTAATTTGATCTCCCAGAACTTCACATATTGCTGTACAAACTTCAGGTACTAATTTTGAAATCGCTTGCTTTGAAATTCTAAACAAATACAATAATGAAGTGTACGAATCTCCGGTGGCCAAAAATCTTAAACTAACTAGTAAACGTTCCGTAGGTGTGATTGCTTTTCTATAATTAATGTCTGTTTTATTTATTTTTAGACAACAAGATTGGGCAGCAATTCAAAATCGGAGTCAGTCATACGAGGAAAGTTTCTAATTTGTCCATCTTCAATTCGTCCTGCTACCAAATCATCTCTTCTCAAAGTATTTATTAGCTCACTACCTCCATGTATGTTTCTTTGAGGCTTGGTTGTACTCAGTATTTATGCTTCCGTTTCTTTTTGCTTAAAATAATAAAAACTACAGCTGCCAGCATAATATCATCGTTGTTCGGCGGCATTTTGTCAACTAAATAGTCTTGGTGGAGACAGTTTGTTGTCAACTGAAATGTTCCTCAAATTGGTGACAACTTATTTTAATTCGTTGTGGACAAAATGGAAACAAAAGTTGGTAACTTTCTGAAGAAATGCAAACAGTTGCAAACACAGAAATTGACAACTATTTCGGTGGATACGCGCCTTTAGACTGATTATCGATCTTTAATAACTGCACATCAGCAACAATAGAAGTAGTACCGCCGAACCATTTCGAAACTGTTTTAGATAAAATAATGGCAGGGCTGGAAATATTTCAAAGTACAAAGGAAAACCGGTCACTTGAAATTTGGCAGAATAGTTATAACCCATAGAATTAAATAAAGCACTAAATGATATCTTACATCTAAAGTCAATATTCTAAAATTATTAGCAGGACAAAGGACAAATAAGAACACGATCGAAAAGAATCGTTAAAAGAAAATCAAGCTCATATAAAAAAAAGATTTTATTTCATCGTGCGAAAGATGGGTAATTAAACGAATTTTATAGAAGACAGTAATTATTTAATCACTAGTTATACTAGAAATTGTTCGGTTTTTAAAACATAACTGAAATTTAAATATGTTGACTGTTTAGTGATTACGGTTCCCCTATGCAGTATTTTTGAGGTATGATCTATAAAATCATCATAATATTTATTTCGCAGATTCTATAAAAATAAGTAACGGTCCTACAATCTTTTAGTTATTGTAAATGTACTGCTTAGGAATATCAGCAGAAGAAGGCACAGACATTTCCAGTTACGAGCATTCAAAACAGCGATGCCAAATTTAGTCTATTTCACTTTAACTTGCGATTAACATATTCGTTATTTTGTACTTTACATGGAAATCGTTAGCATTCAAAATTTTATATTATATGCCACCAAGTTCAGTGTTGACATTTTTTATACAGACTAATAATAATTATAGATCTGCTAAAAACTTTTATTCGTTACGACTTTCACACGGTTGCCTTTCAATTTCCCCATTCGTAATTGCTGAGACGTTGCTAATCACAAGCTACGACAGCATTATTATGGTCATGTATGGATAGTAACTCCATCTAGTGCGCATTTTTTAACTTAAACATACAGTTGTGTTTTGCAGCATTTGTCTTGGTAGTATATTATGTATCTTGTTATTATTGTGATTAGATAAACCTAAAAATATCTCCAATTTTATTTAATGAGTTTTTAATACGGTGTTTGGATTGCGTTTTGAACTCAAAAAAGGACTATTTTTTTCATAATTTGCAATTCGAACAACTTTTCTAATCTAGTTTTGTCCACAACCGATTGCAACAAGAGATTATTAAATATTTAGTTCTCTATGTTAGACCTGCAATTTTATCGTCAAATGTATTCTTAACCGATGATCTCAAAAACTTGCCAATACTAGGTTTGGTCAAAAAAAGTTAATATTGAAAATTTTTTCTACTTTTCTGAATCCGTTATTTTTAATAGCACTTATACATCAAAACTATGCCTGTAAAAACTGTTTAAAAGACAGTGAAAATTGTATCATGGTCTCGTCAATTACGGGCAAAATCGTGGACATACACGTGTATATACATATAATTGTCGAATACAGAACCATCTTCCTAAAAATTTCAAACGCCTCGAACTGATTAAATATTTTTTAAAAAAATTAAATATATTTTGATACGATTTGAGAAAATACAATAGGAATATAAAGAATAAATTACACATTCCAATAATCAATGTCCATTATGTATCTAATTCACAAAAATTTGAAACAATAAGTTATTTCAATAATCAAAACATGTGAACGGTTTGTCGTTATAATCGGTGTTGGATACAGAAGTTATAGCCAGTAGAGTTATTTTTGTCTTTTAATAAGGGTATTTCGAAACTGATAACGAGCATAGTTACATTATTTTAAAGGAATATCTGTTTATTTTTAAATATTTCAATTCAACGGTCAATATTAGTCATATTATATGTAGCATATTCCACGCTCACAAACGGTTTCCGAAATATTAACACCAGAAAAATGTTATTTTTTACATTTTAATGAACTCTAGTATCCAAATAGTGTTATCAAAGGTAATGCACTAATGATAATTTTCATTCAATCTACACCTTAAGAAGAGAATTCTAGAAGTTTTTCAAATTTTTGGATTAGTTCTCTTAGAAAAAAGAGTGGAGAACAGCGATTTTTGGCAATTTTTTTAAAAATAATATGAAGTTTGCGCGATTATTACATCATATATATTTTTAAACTAGTGTTTCCACAAGTTTTCATTTGACGCCCCATTCGACGACCTTGAATTTTTTTCTATATATATATATATATATATCAATCGGTTTTATAACGTCTTCCGTCTTCCGATGCCTAATTTCCACTCCTCCCGGTTTCTCCATCCCTCCTCCTCCAGATCTCTCTCTAGTACTTCCTTGTTGATTCCTGCTCTCCAGCTTTGGCGTGGTCTTCCTCGCTTTTTAGGCAGTCGGTCTTGTGACATTCTCTGTATATGTCCGTACCATACCAACTGTTGGGTTCTGATTTTGTCCACCATATCGTGCTTTATTTCTAAAGCTCACCTTATCGTGTCATTTGGTATACGGTCTTTTCTGAATTTTCTGGCTGCTCGTCTCCAGAAATCCATTTCTGTAGCTTTTAGTATTTTTTTTGTTCTTTCCTTTAATGGCCACACCTGGGAGCTGTAAGTTATTATACTTTTCACTACTGAGTTGTAAATTCTCTTCTTATTTTCAATGGTTATGTTTTTGTCCCATAGTATACTATTAAGCATTGCAATCGCTTTTCTTCCTTGGATATTCCTCTCGAATATTGCTTCTTCCAGTGTTCCGTCCCTAGATATTCTCGTTCCCAAATACTTATAACTGGCACAGTGTTTGATGGTCTGTCCTGTGGCCAGTTTCAAGTCCTGCTGTTGTCCTCCGACGCACATGTACTCGATCTTTTTAATATTGACTTCTAGGCCCCATTTTTCATATTCATCCATAAGTTTTTCGTGTCATGTATTCCATATCATCGATGTCCTGAGCGACTACTACCTGGTCATCTGCGAATGATAGCGTGTACAATGTAGTATCGTCATCCAGTGGTAATCCCATGCTGCTGCATTTCCTTTTCCAGTTCTTCAGTGCACTCTCCAAATAGATTTTAAATAGCGTTGGGGATATACAGCAGCCCTGTTTGAGACCCTTTGTGACCGGGAACCCTGTTGTTATACCATATTTGGTTTTCACACTACTTCTTGCGTCTTGGTATAAGGATTTTACGGCTTTAATTATTTCGGTGCTTACATTACTCTGTTGTAGTGTTTCCCACAATCTCATTAGGGGCACGCTGTCGTAGGCCTTTTTTAGATCAACAAATAAGACATGGACTTCCTGATCAAATGCGGTTTTCTTTTCTAGGATTTGTGTCAGTGAGAAGAGATGATCTATTGTGGATCTTCCTGCTCTAAAGCCTGCCTGTTCTTCAGCTTTTACGTCCGCGTATTCCGTTTCTATTCTATTTTTAAGTATTTTTTCCGTATATTCTGCTAATAGATCCTGTAACCGTTATTCCCCTATAGTTATCGCAATTATTTTTGTCTCCTTTCTTATGAATTGTTGATATGTATGATATTTTCCATTCCTCGGGTACTTCTGATGTGTTAATGCATCTTTGGAATAAGTTCCTCAAAGCGCTAAATAGCTTTTCAGTTCCGTATTTTACTATCTCTCCTGGGATGTTTCCTGGTCCTGGAGCTCTACCATTTTTTAGCGTTTTACATACTTCTTTAACTTCTGATGTTGTTATCCTTATTGGGGATCCTCGTATAACTATATTTGGGTTTCCATGTTGGGTACTTTTGAACTCTGGTCTATCTTCTGTTAGCATATTTGTAAAATATTGGTTCCATTTTTCTGGTGTTATTGGTGAGAACATTTCTCTTTTTGTTCTGCTCTCATATTTTTAAGAAGTCTCCAGCTTTCTGTGCTTTTTCTTCCTCCTATGTAAGTGTTGAGTCTCGAGCATGTCTTTTTCCATTGGTTGTTCTTTTTATCACTAATCATTTTGCGTACTCTAGCTTGGGATTCTTTGTATTTTATTTTGTCGTTTGTGCTCTTTGAACTTAAGTATTTGTGATAGCTTTTCCGTTTTTCTTCAATTTCGTATTTAATTTCTTCATCCCACCAATATGGTTTTTGCTGTTTTTCCCTTTTCTCTTGGTACCCTAATGCTTCCAGTGCGGCTGCGTGTAGGCATTCCTTTATATACTTATATTCTTCTTCTATATTAACAAATCCCGTCCGTTGTATCTTTTGGTCCAGTCTACTCTTGTATAGATTTCTGATACTTCCATTTTGTAAGCTGTCTGTATTATATCTTATTGTTGTTTCACTTGTTGTGTGCTGTGTACTTGTATCTTCCAGTTTGCTTTCCCGTGTTGTTCGTGAGATTATCTTTCCTTTCACGAGGTAGTGGTCGCTGCCACATGAAGCCCCTCTTTGGACTCTTACATCTAGGAAGTTTAATCTAGATCTCTGACGTATTATCATATAGTCGATAATACTTTTTAAATCTCTTGTTGTTTCTTGTTGTTTGTCTCCACGTATATTTATGAATATCCCTATGCTGGTAGTGTCCGTTTAATATTGTAAGGTTGTTTTGTTCACATATCTCTATAATTCTTCTTCCGTTGTCGTTAGTAACTTCTTCGCCATATTTTCCTACCACTTTATCGTGTTCTTTCCTTCCTATACTTCCATTTAGATCACCCAAAAGTAATATCTCTCTTGATGTTCCAATTTTGCGTATTTCCTCATTTAGTTGTTCAAAAAATGAATCCTTGTTATTAGCCCGATCGTCATCATTGACAGCGTATACCCCCAGTAAGGTTGTGTTATTACCTAGTATTTTGAGATTCATCTTTATGATTCTTTCACTAATCACTAATTTTTTTCTGACAATTCCAATTTCAGCCTCCATAAGTAACCTTAAAAGTCTTAACTTTCAAAACTACACGGCTGTGATTAGACCATAAATTCCTATATTCATGACAAATTTCAACTTTCTATGTCAAGTATCTGGTATATTCCTATCTTAGTCTTTGCTTGTAAATACAACTGTTTTTTTTTTAAATAACTAAAAACTATTTCATTGTTCAATAACTGCGTATTTTCGAAATTTTAAAACGTTACTACTACTACACAGTTTTATAAAAAAAACATAAGTATACTCTTATAAAAATAGAAACAACATATCTACCATATTATCCTCGTCAACTAATGTATTAATAAATAACAAATTTGTCCACCAGTTTTTTCGGCAATTCAGGAATTCAGTAATTATGAATCTTTCCCAGTGGGGTCCGTTACCCATATGACGAAGCCATGTAACTTGAAATAATATTACTATAGCAAGGGGTGGTAGCTGTCTAAAATAAAATTAAGTACTTTTACAGTAGTTTAACCAATCAAAGATATTGGTAGGATTATGTCATCAAACTGATTAACTAAAACTTTATCACTAAGTTGGGAATGTGAAATCTTTGGCACAATGACACTACTCAGTATATATCACTACACCAAATACTTTATTTTTGCACTCGTCGCGCGTTTCGCTAACCATGTTAACTTCATCAGGAGCGATGATTGACTAAAGCTAAACTACAAATCTACCCTATTTATACTTAGCCTAACCCTTGAATTACTCAGGCGGAACTAATGGCATAGGCAAGGCCATCAGTTCCGGTCAAGTAACCAGTAGAGAGGACTATAAGGAAACTACTTTTAGATTTTATAATTTCCATACTTTCGTATGCGTTCAACAGTCTCCTATCAGATATATTTTTAATTAATCTTAGATTATCTAATGTTACAATATGATCAGCGTCAAGGACATGTTCGGCAATGCTAGACTTTTCTGTTCTACTGTATTTTAAGTGTGCTAAATGTTCTTTAAATCGTGTTTTAATTGACCTTTTAGTTTGCCCAACGTACTTTTTGTCACAATCATTACAACTAATTTCATAAATTCTACTTTTCTCACAATTAGGTATATTGGTTTGGTGTAGTGGTGATAAATACTGAGTAGTAAAACTTTATTATTTCAAATTGCGTTGAAAGTAGTTGCCCTATAAAAAAGAAGTAATACCAAAAATGCTAGAACTTACAAAATTACTTGCAAAAGTGTTTATAGAAAATTACCCACACATAGTTACAATTAGACAGTTGCTACAATGGCTGATCATAAAGTAAAGTTTCCTTACTTCTTAAAAATAGACAGCAACGTTTATTTTCAAAGCCAATACATCATTTGAAAGCTTAAACATCGTTCTATTTTTCAACGTAATCGCCATTTCTATTCAAGCATTTTTGTAGACGCTGCTCCAGCTTTCGTATGCCCGTATTAAAAAATTCCGCCGCCAACCCATTGAAATACCGATTTACCTCTGCTTTAACTTCGTTGTTGGTGTTGAAGCATTATTCACCAAAGTATTCCTTCAATTTTGGAAACAAGTGGTAATCACTAGGTGCTAGGTCCGGACTATAGGGGAGGTGGGGCATTATAGTCTATCTAAACTGTTCCAGAGGCTCCTGGGTTTGACGAGAGACGTGGGGACGTTATCGTGAAGCAGTGTCATACCTTTGATCAGCCTTCCCCTCCGACGGTTCGGGATCGCCCGTCTGAGTTTTCTTAGTGTGTCGCAATACCTGTCCGAGTTTATTGTTGTCCCAGAAGGCATGAAGTCGATCAACAATATCCTCTTTCGGTCCCAAAACACGATTGCCATGACTTCGCCAGCAGACCGCGTTTGTTTAAACTTTTTCGGCTTGGGCGAAGTTAAATGGCACCACTCGCGTGATTATCCTTTTGTTTCCGGAGTGAGATGAAACGCCCACGTTTCGTCGCTGGTAACAACGGAATCCAACAATTTCTCCTTCTCCACATTGTTGAAAAAATGCCGGAAACAGTGGACGCATTGCTGCTTGGGATTTTCTGTGAGCATTCGCGGGACCCACCGCGCGCACCCCTTCCAATACCCCAACTTTTCAGTCAATATCTTCCGAATTGTGGAACAAAAAACCTCAATAACTCGAAGAGCAAGTTCATGGATAGTGGTCCTCCGATCTTTGAGCAATATTCCATCAACCTTTTCGATCGTCATGTCTGAAACCATCTTCCGCTCAGTTCTTCATCTTGAATGTCCGTAGAACTGCCTGCAAAATCCCTACAGTATTTGCGGACGTCTATAGGTGGAACCCCTTTTGCATTTAAAAAACAAATTACTGCACGAATTTTGCGGTAGCGGCTATCGGAATCTCCATCACCGACGGCTGCTGAATCAACACTGCATGGCGTAGCGAAGCCGAGCAAGGTGGGATCGAGAGTGCACACCGCAGTGTTGCCAGATTTCGCCCAAAACCTTTCCTTATAGCTTCAGCGCTTTGGGAACCTTACTTTACGATCAGCCCTCGTATAATTATAATTACATAGTTACTAACTCTAGAGAGCTCTAGGTTTTATATTTAAATTCATAACTAAAAAAAATCCTTTGAAACAAAATTTCAGTACAGAATAACATACTTTTTTAAACTGTTACTTACATTTTCATGCACCTTATAACAGTATTACGACTTACCTAAATATTCTAACAATAAAAATCAGTAGACCAGTCTTAAAACTTAAATTTTTCTTGGTATTCAGGTAGCCAAACAACTCATTAGAAAGTAAAAATGAAGTAATAAAGAAAAATGTTGTCATGCACAAATGACCACATGCAAAGAATATTGTCAAAGCTTTCTCGTGTAACTAAAATATAAATATAATAATAATTTATTATAATAAATTAAGTTCCACAAGAACCGTCAGTTATAATATAAAATATATGATATATAAATAAATAATATAGCCTAGGTTAACACAGCAGTAGGTTTTTAGAACAAAGTTTCAGGGGCAAGAAGGCTGTGAGTCCATTACAATCTATACCGTTACATAAATTTTATTAATGGGCAGCCGTCTACAACTTGAGTATTTTCATATTTAAATATATTCTTAAATAAAAATGTAAAAAAGACATATCATTCGACGAGATTTTCCGCGCATTCTTGGGGCAAAGATTTACAAATTTCCCGAATTTGCCATAACAACTGGTTCACTGTATATACCATTTTACAACGAAGCTTTTCTCTGATTGTATGATCACACGGGTTCAATTGGGTTTGCATTAGGCGACTGGGATGGTCAATCTAGTGTGACAACACTGGATTCCTCTTTCCACTGACTACACGTTTCACCCCGTATTTGGTGTCATTATCCTCTTGAAGAATCCACTCCTCATTTTTATCGACAAACTACCGTTTGGCAGTTGGTACTAATGCCTTCTCGTAAATCTGAAGCATTTTTTCAGCGTTCAAATGTTAGGTAAAGATCAAAACCTCTTTCCGAAAGACATCCCCAAACATGGATCTTCACAGGCTGTTTCACGGTGCGCTGATCCAATCTGTTAGTGAAAATTGACCCGGCTCGTGGAATAATAACAGAACGTCGAAATGAAGCTTCATTGGAAAAAAATTACATTGCTCCAATCACGATCTATGTCTTGTTTTGCCCACGCGAGTCGTTTCTCTTTTCTCTGTTTTTCGCTCAGCAATGATTTCTTGATTGTACTCCGCCACTTCAAATCGGTAAATGAGTGCGAATTGTTTTATACGATATATCCAAACGTTTCTACCTTAGTTTTTGTGCCCTTGGCGCAAAGTTAATTGAGGATTTCGGGAAACCATTTTAATAATCATTTTTTCGTCCTTGTCCGACATTTTCTCTCTAACCAGGTTCTGGCAGATCATCAGCATTTTTTACCTGAGATTATCATTTCACCAACTTGCTAACAAGTGCCCTCGATTTGCCTATATACTTAGTAGCCGCCGTGGGCTTCATTTACGGACCTTTTGGGTGATTATATGGGGATAGAGTCTGGAAGCGTGAACCGTGTGCACCACTGTTTAATAACATACTATTTCACCATAAATGAGGTTAGAAATTAATCTCTTTCCACAAATCATTGTTTGCAAGGGTACCAACAATAACTTAAAAAAAAAAACGGATTTTTTTACCGATTACAGGTTATAGGCAACACATTTTTACTTGAGCCACTGTAACAATAACATAATTCTTTAGTCTGTGATAATAGTAATAAAACTTACCGTTTCTACAAATTGTGTATTTGCCATTGGAAAAACGACAAATGATGTAATAGTATGACTCATTACTACCAACGCCGAATTATAAAATCTAAAACCAAGAATCTAGTAGATATTATAAAATTGCCTATTGGTATTTGGATGAAGAAAATTGTTTTAGTAAGGGTCATGGAATTTGAAAAAACTGATATGAAGAGATTAGTCCGTAAGTACAAGATTACTTAAAAAGCGTATTAGACGGTACAAGCATTTTCTTAGTTGTTACACCCTATTTAGTATACAATTTCTAAATTTTATTCAGTTTTCGAACATCTTTATGTAAATCACTCTGAAACTATTTAATAATTTATAAGATACTAGCATATTAAAAATCATATTTTTCGCACAGTATCTAATGAGTATTTTAATAGTACACTTTAGAGAATAATAGCTGAGGATTTCTCCTCTATCGTTTGAATAAGTGACGCTGATGTTTCGCCGATCATCCTGTCTATTTCTTCAGAATAAGATTTGATAAAGCCGGCTGCATTAACGATAAAATATCAGTATCACTTATTCAAACGACACAGAAGAAATATCCATAAGCTTTGCACGTATGGAAGTTACCTGTCACTATTTAGGTATTTATTTTAAACGAATTTGTGCAAACTTTATGGATAAACTGTTCAAAACTAAACTTAATTTAAAATGATATTTAAACAATAATTTACATGTTTTGACCAAAGTATAATATGCGTAACTTTACACAAGTCAGGCCCATTAATATATTTTTCATTCTAGAATGTTTGAATAATAAACAACCATTATACCTTATTCCTTGAATACTTCCAAATTTTTCAGTTGCTGGAGTCTCTTTTATTGTCTTTAACCGTTGCCAGTTTCTGACTAATGAAAAAGCTGATAGAATTTTCCCTTTCGAAGAATCCATTAGTTTCTTATATTCTTCTAAAGATTTGTAACTTGCAACATGTTCATAATATGTAGCATACAGGACAAAAATTGTATAACATATGCAGAAAATTCTAAAAAATATATCGTATATATTTTTGCAAAATTAAATTATGGTTTTTTTGTGCCAAACATTATTTTAATCTTGCTAAAAAATTCTTAATATAGGAAAAAACTATTTTTGTAACTATTCTTAATCGTATTTTATGTCTTGGTTTTACTATTATTTTTCGAAACATTCTTTGTCTTCTAGGAGTAACCACTAGACAGGGCCCGATATAAATTATTTTTAAGTAAAAAATTATAATATGAGCTAAGAGTTTGACCTATGAATAAAATTATGTAATTGATGGCGGTGTGCATCAAAGGGCGATTTGTTAAACTTAAAACTAGACTTGGGATTGGAAAGAATTATTTAATAATAAGTTACCTTTGATATCTTAATCATATCGTATATAACTAGTATATCGTTAATGACCTAATAGACGTTTGACTCCGGCATGGAAGATGCAGCTTCTAAGTTTGCGTATCTGACATAATTGTAAATGTATATTAAAATATCTTTTTGGTATTCTGAGCCCAGAATATTGTTTCTTTAAGAAGTTATTTTGATAATCCATTTATAATATGTGCATTCATTTTGATAAAAATCAACACTTAAAAATTTGTCGATTTACCTTTTTTAAATCGGAGATAATTACTCAATATTTAGTTTTGTAGAAAAAAATAAAATAGATAGATATTTTTTAATTAGATTGTTAAATTGCTGTTTTTTTTTGTGAAACCGTAAATTTTTAGGTTTCGTCATTTGGAGCTTAAAAAGCTGATACTATAAAATAGTCCTTTATTAGCTACATAGCATTTGTCCTCTCCCTCGACCACACGATTTTTAGAGCATATTGGTATGGAAAATACGGATAGTATTTTATCTTTTAACTTAAACTTTTTAAGTTATTAATGTATGCTGCCGAGGCATATTGATATTTTATAGCAAACTGTATTTAGAAAGCTGTCAGCAAGCCGCAAACTTCAGTTTAACGCTCCCAAAAATTATTTAAAAAATCGATCGAGTTTTATTAAATTTAACCATAGCGGTAGGTTTCCACATATAAAATGGACAGATGCATTCCAGTTGTAACTTGCATTACTCTTAGAGGGTCACACCAAAAGACAGATTTATTTATTTTTATACATGGCAGTAAAGATAGCGTAGGATACATTTTTTATACACTGATAGGTCCTGTCATTCCGTTTAATTCTTGAGATAATTAAAATTGTAGCAATTGATAATTCTGTGATGTTTTTGTAGTGAAGTGCGTTTTTAGTTCAAACAATTTAAAATTATACAGTTATTGTTACTTATTAAGTTAATTGTTCAAAAACGTTCGAATTTATATTCCATGTAATCAATAAAACGTGATAATCAAACAAAAATACAAATAAAAGCATCACCACAAGAATATAAGAGTAATCACTAAAAATTATCGAAATTTAAATGCCTGTAAAATCACACTACTATTCAAACTCACTATCGCTAAACAACATGGTATTGCAGGCACAATTTCTTGCTTAGTTTCATGAGCATTATCGATATATTGGTTACGTATGTGGTGAAAGGTCGCTACCTTGAACCATCGATAGCTTTGGTCACCCAGATTTCTTACCTTTATTTTAAAGGAATGTAGTTACCTCCATTACTACAAATAACTAATTTTCTGTTTAATAAATACTTGTACTATAATAGAAAAAAATTCTAAATTTAAAAGGTTTTATTTGTACTCTAGTTTACTTTTACCTTCCCTTGCTAAAGAGAATTATTATATTCGTAAAAAAATTACATTCTGATATTTTTGCATTTCTTCTCGGTTCAGAGCCCCTAGATCATGAAAAACATAGTCCTGTAGTTCCGTCGATCTGTCGGCACAATAAGTCTCGAACAGAATAAGATATCGGTTTCAAATTTGGTGCACATATAAGACTTGACATATGAATGATTTTTGAGATACCACTTTAGGGAAAGGGGGATGAAAGCGGTGGGGGACAATAAATTTTGTAAATTTTCAATAACATGATGTGAAAATATTGAACTATTTTTAAGTATAATTATTATTATAACATTTAAGAGGTCAAAGGGATGGAGAAAGGTGTTAAAAGGTAACCTCGCATATACCATGTTATATGTCATTTTTGGGGTTATCGGAATAGAGAAATCTGAAAATTGTGTTATTTTTTAATTATTTTTAATTTTTATGGTTTAACATATAAGGGGTCAAACTGGTGGGGATGCTTCGTAAACAGAGTGTTATATGTTCATTTTAGAATTCTTGTCGCAGAATCTAAAAATTTTGTAATTTTTTTTATTATTTATAGTCAAATGCATGAAGAATTACTGAGGTAGGCGAGGAGGTTAGATATTTCGTATATATAGTATTATATATCCTTTTTAGGGTTCTTGGGGTCAAATAATTTGAAAATAAAGTTATTATGCAATATTTAAATTATTTAGGTTTAAATATCTAAGAAGTTAATGAGGTAGGGAAGGGTGCTAAAGGAGATACTTCTTATATATCGTGTTATATGTCCTTTTAAGGGTTCTTGGAATTGTGTTATTTTTTTTCATTATTTTAAATTATTTCTAGCCAATATATCAAGGTAGATAAAAGAGGTTAATGAGGAAGGAGGGAATGTTTCGTATAAATTGTGTTATATGTCCTTTCCAATATTCTTGGAGACTTGTGCTATTTTTTATTTATTTTCAGTTTAAAGCATCAACTGCTAGTGCTTTGATTACGTTATTCTTTAGTGCGAGAAAGTCAAATTTATATACCTAACACGTAGGCTGAAAAGTTTTTGGTCTAGCTAATTAAAACACATTTTTTTTTTGCAAAATTTGACTTTATTCATCAATATAGTCTCTTTCAAGAGCGATACAATCGGTCCAACGCTTTTTTACCATTTCTATACCTTTCTTGTAGAAGGATTTATCTTTGCCTTCAAAATAGGCCTCGGTTTCGGTGATAACTTCTTCATTGGAGCCAAATCTCTTCTCCGCGAGCATAGTCGCTGGGGGCCAAATCTGGAGAATACGGTAGATGAGGAAACAATTCGAACTTCATTTCATGCAATTTTGCCATCGTAACCAGTGACTTGTGACACGGCGCATTGTCTTGTTCATTTGGGACCGTTCCTTTGCGATTTCTGCCTTTAAACGCACCAGTAACTTTATATAATATTCGCTATTGATAGTTTGTCCCTTCTCAGCATACTCGATAAGAAATTATTCAATGCGCATCCCAAAATACAGAGGCCAAAATCTTCCCAGCTGACTGTTGTGTTTTTGATCGCTTCGGGCGGCTTTCACCGGCTGTTGTCCACTCAGCTGACTGCCGATTGGATTCCGGTGTATAGTGGTGGATTCATGTTTCATCTATTCTCACATATCACATGAAAAAATCCTTTTTACTGCGCTTAAACAAGTTCAAACATAGCTCAGAATCACCAACACGTTGTTATTTTTGGTCCACTATGAGCACACACGGTACCCATTTCTCATGCCCAAATTCATACAAAATATGACCATTCACAACACATTCTTTTGATATCTTTAGAGTGTCAGCTATCTCACGAAATTTCACTTTACGGTTATCCAAAACAATTTTGTGGATTTTTTTGATGTTTTCCGGTGTAACCACTCCATTTGGGCGTCCAGACCGTTGAGCATCATTTGTATCTGTACGACAGAGTTTAAATTCAGCATACTAGTAAATGATGAGTGATTTTCCAGAGGCATAAAACTTATCAAGCCATTGCTTTACTTAAAAAGTATTTTTTTTCCCATCAAAAAACAATGTTTAATCAACACACGAAATTCACTAAAACCACGTATCGTTTGAAGGTTGATTACTTCCTAAAAATCATATGGATTTTTTGAAAATGGCGACATCTATATGTCACACTAAAATCTTTTCAGCTTACGTGTTACTTTAGAAATACATGTTTGCAAGGTCAATATGAAGAAGTCACGAAACTCTCATATCCAAGCTGCCATATTTGAATAGTTCCTAAGACGTCATTCAGGGAGCATATCTTAAGGAATCTACACTCAATACATAGCACTGAGGGTCTCGTACAAGCATCCCCGCATCAAGTTGGTTACAAAACAAGCTCAGCACTGGCATCGGGGAAGCGAAACGGTATCACATACCTAATCATCTTGATATGATGACCAGTTATGTAAATCTAAAATAATGGAGATACTGATGGAAAGATGTTTATTCTTGTAGATCCAGGAGAGTATATGCGTTGACCAGTGTTGTTTTGCCTTGGTAGTACCAGGTAGTTGACTGTAAATTGACTCTCAGTTGACGTTGAACCACCGGCCAATCAGCATCGATAATGCCAAATGCGACCATGTAGTAATACCATTGGGCATACCCACCCTGTTGAACTGAGTCACATGTCAGTTTTTGTTCTCAAATGTAACTAAATTTATTTTATTTAGGACATTTATCCAGCATTAATAAATTACTGAGTTGCTGTCTCAAATAAATTTTAAATTTCAAAGATTTTTTCTCCGCGCAGTTGTAGTCCTAATGCAATGTTATACAATGTTTTTAAACTGTCTAATTTAGATACCAATTTCGGAATTTACGGGTACAAGAATACAGAAAACAATGATATGACGAATTTTACTATCAAGTAAATATTAGATTTATTCAGAACAAATAAATATGTGAAACCGATATTTGATTATAAAATGAATTTTCAAGGAAATGTACCTATTATGATAAAAATATTTTTAATAATTATGTAAAATAATAAAAAACATTTTCTTACTTGTTTTTCTTGATTATTGAAAAATACAGTACTCTACATATTTTTTAAACAGTTTCTGTGTTTTACTAGCACAAATTCCAGATACTTGTAAATCTATTACATTGAAAATGAATTTAGCTTTCTAACTTGCTGATTATAATGTCCATCCTCTTCCATAACCTATAGATAACTAAAAAGTCGCCTTATATTTTTATAAAATATTTACTAATAAAGACTGTGGAAGCTCGGGACAGAATACACCCCCACTAAGTTGTACAAGTCATAGAAAGCGACAAACAGAACAAGCCAGATGGCAGGTGCACAGATTCCATCAGATATCATATGTATCATTATATCAGTTTAGACTGAGTGAAACTGCTCTGACAAGCTGACCTTTCGTAGCTTTGCCGATGTGCCTGCACTTCGTAGCGAGAAAATTAATAATATGTTAAAGCTTTAAAAAAAAGGGCCAGAGGTAAAATAGCCCCCCGTTTGGATCTCTAGGGAAATTTAAATTTTAAAATATATGAGGGGTAAATTGGAATATTACCATCAGCTATCAAATGAACTTCACATAGTCGCATCCAAGATTCGACTATATCTAGTTAGAAGTAACTTTGGGATCTACGTTTTTGTCAAGGGCGGTCTCTCTTGTTAACGAGAGCTGGTCTTATAACCAAGTGATTTTTATGTCATGCAATTGAAAATATTAACTGAACAAACCACACAGTTCATCTGTTGCCTGTGTCGACAACCAAATAATACTAACATTACAGTTTTCTTGTGGACACACTATTTATAGAGTAATCATACAAGTGCTTAAACTGCCATCGTGGATTACTTTAATATCCACAACATTAACTAGCTTAGACATCTAAATATCATATATGAATCATATATGAGCTGAGTTTTCGCTCTCATGTTTCCTCAGAGAGCGTTCTTTACGAGTGGCAGTCGACGGATTTCTTTCTAACACCTTCACTATCAACGCCGGTGTACCCCAAGGCTCCACACTATCTCCTACTCTCTTTCTCATTTACATTAACGATCTGCTGGAAAAGACCGGAAACCCAATCTACAGCTTTGCAGATGACAGTACGCTTATCTCTTCATTCACTTTGAACGCTCGGACATCGACTACTCAGACGAATAGCCGCAGACAGCGGGAAGTCATTCAACTTAACAAAGACCTGGAAGAAATTCTATCTTGGGGTGACAGTAACCAAGTAGAATTTAACGCTATAAAAACCCAGGCGGCATTTTTTTCTAAAAAAGTTAACGTTGCTGAACCCGACATAGTTATGGCAGGGCACTCCATTCCTCTAACATCGTCACTCAATTTTTTAGGCGTTAATTTGGGAACAAATATGTCCTGGCATGAACATGTCGCAGGGATTGCAAGGAGAGCTTCTCAAAAGTTGGGAATATTATTTTGAACCAGAAAGCTTTACACTGCACAACCACTGTTAATTCTTTACAAAGCTCAAATCGACAAACTATGGAATACTGCTCCCATGTTTGGGGCTCCGCTCCCAAACATATATTGCATTTGTTGGATTCTATTCAGAGAGAGCTGTTCGTCTCATTGGAGACCCGGAACTGACCGGCGGCCTTGATTCGCTGGAACATCGAGGACCGATTGACGACTTGTACCTATTCGACAAGTATTTTTATGGAAAGTGTTCGAAGGATGTAGCCCGCTTAATTCCTCCCAGAGCGGTACATGTTAGAAATACACGTCGCGCTAATACTTTACATCCGTATGAGGTTCAGCTTGTTACTCCTAGTACAACGCTTTTCAAGCAATCTTTTATATGGAGAACATTATCCCTTTGGAATAATTTGCCCAGGACTGTGTTTCCCATCGAGTACAATTTACAGCGATTTAAGAGCAACGGGAATCGCTTTTTCCGCACATGTGTCGCTCCTGTAGCACTTTAGGGACTTCCCTGCAACACGTGTGCTAGACCCATAAAAAAAGAGCAAAGTCGTGAAGCTGAACCTTTCTCAATTAGTAGTCCGCAATCGATGAACCGACGCCCATTTCTAACAGTCACGAAGAGTTCGCTGATCTTCTTAATCACTTTTTAACCACCATTCGGAAGATTTGGAATATCACTGTAAATCGACCGTCGAGTTTTTCTGACTATAAACGGATTTCAATATCGAATATTCTACTAATAGTTGTCAAGGAATCGCGTACAATTTGGCACTAGAAACTGCTAAACGAAATAAACTGACAGCTTACATGCGAAGAAATATCCTTTTAACGGCAAGCCTTGGTTCGATCGAAGATGTAATACAAGCTGTTTCTTCTAAATATCTTGCCAACTGACAATGGCGTAATAACTTGCAATATCATAATTAATAAATTAAAAACAAACTTCTTGCCTATCTACTGGAAATGCGCTCGCAGTGCTTTTAGTAATATCGAAAAATGTAGGCGGTGCTATCATCAGCATATTTTAAAATAAAAGGATTTAATATTATCAACAACCACCAATATGGTGTGCGTAAGCAAAGATCAATAGAAGACCCTCTAGCCTTTGTCACATATTGAAAATACCACAATTAAACGTTATGGAGAATCTCAAGCTGTTACATTCGATACATTAAAGAAATTTGACCGTGTGTTACATGATGGATTTTTGGCTAGGCTAAGCTCTTTGGGTCAGAAAGTTTTTGTTTAACGATCTCCAGTTTTCCCAAAGATCATTTTTTTACTAGTGACAGTTAGTGGATTTCTCTCCGACACCTTCACAGCAACGCCGGTGTACCCGAGGATTTCATACTGTCTCTTACTCTCGTTCTCTTTTGTAATAACAATTTGTTGATAGGAACCAGTAAATTTATAGGTTTCTGATGCCAGTTATCATATTTCTTCGTGTACCTTGAATACTTAAACATCAACTGCCAAGCAAGAAATTCGATATGGGGGTGACACTAACCGAATTTAATGATACAAAAACACAGACAGCAGTTCTTTCCAAAAAAGTTAATGTTACAAAATCTCGGGGACACTTCATGCTACTAGCATTGTCAGGCAAATATATTGAATGCATAGTAAAGACAACTTTTCAAAAGCAGGGAGTAATATTTCATTGGAAAAATTTTGTATTTCACAACTTTTAATCGCACATAATTTTCCCATTTTCGGGTTCTGCTCTCAAACGACATCTGACTGGGAACCACTACTAACTAGAATCCTTGATTTTTTAAAGCATCGAAGCTTTGGTGAATAGTTTGTTTTATAAATAGCTTCATGGGAAGTGTTAGATGAATGTAGTCGACTTTATTCCTCCCAGAGCAGTACATGCTAGGAATACACTTGCACTAATACATTACATCCGTGTGAGGTCCACTTAGCCAATACCGTTACAACCCAGGACTGTGTTTCCCACCAAATATAACTTGTAGCGATTCTAGACTAATGCGAACATAAAGATATTAGAATAGAGGAGGTAAGTTCTCGCCAGAAGGGTGGCGTTCATAAAAAGAGAAAGAAATAATATGAGTCTTTCTTACTCTGCGCACGCCCCGGGCGAGAATGTTATTCGTATTTTGCCCAGGGCCAATGAAGAACAAAGAAGATTAAGAGAGACAGAATGACTCATATTATTACTTTCTCTTTTTAACTATGCCACGCTTTCGCTTACAGCAGGCTCTATACTTTACTTCCTCTATCCTAATATCTCTATGAACGCGAATCATGTTCTCCAGCGAGCGTAGCTGCTGTAGTGATTTAAAGATTTCCTGCTGCAAATATGCCGTGCTGTTGAATTTTCAACAAAATTTCATTATTTTTTGTAGGTTACCATATATCCAAAAACTACTCGAACTGAACTATATCGGCAACCTCAGAATATTTATCATAATAATTTAATAAGTCATAAAGAATTGCAATTTTTTTATCTACAGTTGGGTAATCATTGATATACTAGAATCTGGTTAGTATTTGAAAAATTAATTTAATTACTGTAAAGTGTTTAAAAGGCATCTTGTCCCTGGTTCAACAACTACTTTTCAACTTCAAGAATTTTTGGTGCTTACTAACACTGTTGGTGAATCACTAAAAAGAATTTGAATTCAAAGTATTACTAGAGTAATTCAGTTACTTTTCACAACTATTTTATACTTTCATGCACAACATATGCAGTATTTGATGCTTGGTCCTAGTAGTGTTTATACTTTTCATAATCTTGTTGCTTTACACAAATCTGTCCGTAACAATAAAATAAACAATAAATTGAAAATATTGCCCTAAGATATGACTGTTCAACTGTCAAATTTAATGTTATGACAGAACCTCGTGCTTTTTCGCTGTCGAAATAAATTTTGCAAACTTGTAGATTAACAACGATAACATAGTACATTAGAACGCCGTATGCTCTATAGTAACTTATTCTAACTATCTACTTGACAACTTACCCACTAACTATGTCTAACCAATCAACTGGATATTTAGGATCTCCAGCATCGCATCTTACTTCTGTTATAGTCCCTTTTAGATCAATATCTTTTAATTTTTCATTATAGCAATTCTCTAATTCTCTTTTTAAAAATGGATCATTTTCATCAGTTGTAATTACGCCAGGGCAAGTTTTTGGTACACATATTGAATGTCTAAGAATGTCATGTCTATAATTTGTTTCAATCGAACTTATATTCTAGAATTAAAGGTATTATAACTTATTATAATTACTTTCACCTAGATATTATTTCTTAGATACAGGATGTTATTAAGATAATTTATCATAGCCATTAAACCCATAATTCTTTCTACAAAATAGTAATATACAAAAAAGTTAAATATTATAATATCTACATATAGTAAAGAATATATCGATAAATGAAAAAATCCTTATTATATACCATTCTATTTCTGTACCATAATGTTATCTAAATATTAGCCGTTATATTCTAAACAAGAGGTGAACGTTGCGAATTCTAGCCGGAAATTATCTTTTAATTTTTCCAGGGAATAAAAATTGTTCCTGTAAATATAATTTTTTTAAGGTATAACCACAAGAAAAAAACTCCAGCGGCGTCCAATCAGGACTTTGTGAATACCAAATTCTGTCATCTGTTTTGGATATTAATTTATTCGCAAATTTTCTCGAAGGACTGACAACGATGTCTTTAAGTGTGTGATGTCACCCCATCTAGCTAATACCAGGTTCTTTGGTTATAACTATCAAAATTTGGAAAAGAAATGTGAATTAAGATTCCGGTGCAGTTACTTTTATACTCAAAGAAGAATCGGCCGACCCCTCCACGAACCAACATTGCTGCCCAAGCAATGAGCAATATCCGCAAGTTTAAATGCTTGCGAAAAGCTCTATCTTCTAGAAGTGCAAACATTAATCTTTAAAAAGAATGTATATATTTGCAGCACTTGATCAATTACGTAATGGGAGGTCTAAATTTTCGCGGACTGGCACTCGAACAGAGTCCACGTTTGTCTTGCTTTTTTAATATACTTGGTCGCCCTGTCCAAGGTTAAGGTCGAACAACATAACAACACAACATTTTTTAATTAATATGAGGGGAACTTGATTTACGCTCTTTAAACGATGTTCCCGATAGTCGCAGAATTGTCGTTTTAGATATTTATTATAGAAATTGGAGTGTCGTGTAGTAATAAAACAACTTGTAAAGAAGGAAAAAGGTGCTAAGGAGATTCAAGAAGATTTAGAGACTACTTATGAGGTGTCTATAATATAGTATGGAACTGTTAAATGATGAAATAATCTCTTCTAACAAGGACGAGGGTAAATTGAAAATAATGTTCATCCTGGCACATACCACGCATTTGTGATGGAATAAAATATTGTAAAAATAAATGTAATTAGTGACTCAAGATTATAGAATAATACGGAAAGAACATATTAGCAAAATCTTATATCATCATTTGTACATGAATAAAGTAAGTGCACAGTGAACACAAAGAATGCGCATACCACTTGACAGCAACCGCCGCATTATGGCGACAATACGTAATTTTTACCCAAATTAATTTTCTGACCGCAGTTTTCAAGGAATCTCGGCAATTTTTTTTTTTAATGTTTATTCTTGATTTCTCTATCGATGTGTCTGAGCGAATTTTTGATTATTTACCACTGTTTTTACTAATCTATCAATATATATTACTTTGTTGTCCCAAAAACAGGCATTAAAATGAGCCTCAGTCACGCAATTTTCAAAGAATCTTAATAATTTTTTTTTCTTTAAATCTTCATGATTTTTATTAATTTATCTATCTATCTATCTATCTATCTATCTATCTATCTATCTATCTATCTATATATATATATATATATATATATATATTATATGTATATATATATATATATATATATATATATATATATATATATATATATATATATGCATATATTCTTTCTTTTTTAAACACCTTTTTAGGCAATAAAATGAGCCTCAGTCACGCAATTTTCAAGGAATCTCAATATTTTTTTTATAATCGTCGTTTTTGATTTCTCTATTGATCTGTCTGGTTTACCATGATTTTTATTAATTTATCAATATATATATATATATATATATATATATATATATATATATATATATATATATATATATATATATATACATATATATATATATTAAAACACCTTTTTAGGCAATAAAATCAGCCTCAGTCACGCAATTTTCAAGGAATCTCAATATTTTTTTTCTATAATCGTCATTTTTAATTTCTCTATTGATCTGTCTGGGCGGTTTTTTGATTAATTAACATGATTTTCATTAATTTATCAATATATATATATATATATATATATATATATATATATATATATATATATATATATATATATTTTTTTTTTTTTTTTAACTTTTTAGGCAATAAAATGAGCCTCAGTCACGCAATTTTCAAGGAATCTCAATATATATATTTTTTTTCATAATCGTCATTTTTAATTTCTCTATTGATCTGTCTGGACGGATTTTTGATTATTTACCATGATTTTTATTAATTTATCAATACATATATTTTTTTCCAAAAAACACCTTTTTAGGAAATAAGATGAGTCTCAGTCAGGCAATTTTCAAGGAATGGTTGATGGTAAGGTCCGTCAAGCTCTTACAGGCACTTCCCAAAGGTGCTCTACATGCAATGCTCTTTCGAAAGAAATGAACAAATTAGAAATTATTGGGGGGATGGAGTGAATGTAGAAGCATACAAGTATATTTTTTCAACTGTCCATTCATGGATAAGGAATATGGAGTGGGTTCTACATATAGCATATAAAATACCTTTAGGAAAGTGAAATGAAAATATTTTATTGGAAAAGACAATCCGTGAGATTCAGAATAACATTCAGAAAGAATTGGATATACTGGTTGAGTGTGTTAAGCAAGGGGCAGGTAATACGAAAAGGCGAAATAGCCAGGAAGTTCTTCCAAATTATAGCGTTATTGCTAAAATCACAGTTGTTGATGAAGATTTTATTAAGACGCTTTATATTATTCTGCAGCTAATAGCATCGAAAAATAGCATTGACGTCAATGAATTTAAAAACTTTTACACTAAAACAGCCAAGGAATATATTGCGACTCTACCTCCACATGATGTATCCTGGGTAATGCAAAAACGTCGGCAAATTTCAGGAGAATGTCGTACTTTGTAGCCTTAAAACCTCGTAAAAGATTCAAATCTTGACTAATTTTCAATTTGACTTGCTTTCTAAACCCTAAGTATATATATTAATAAGTATGTTTTTATGTACTAGGTTACGTTTGATTTGTAATTCGTTGGACTTAGAAAAAATTCATAAATACATTTTTCACTAAGTTAAGTTTAGTATATATATATATACAGAAATAAGTATATTTTTAGGCATAGGTTATGCATGGTTTAAAATTCGTTGTGTTATAATGTAATAGGTTTAGGAAAGAATTACAAATTTATATTTGTACATTACGTTATATTATATTTAGAGTTCGTGATGTAAATGTCTTATAAAAACTTCAAAAGATGACTTTTCTTTTTACATTAGGTTATGTTAGGTTTGGAGTTCCTGGTTTAAAAGCCTTAAGTTTAGGAAACGTCTATCTGACTATTTATCTTCTTTTCATAGGGTTATCATACGATATAATTATTGAAAAATGAGTTCAAATCATGGTCAATAATCAAATATCCACCTAGAAAAATCCATACAGAAATCAAAAACGAAGTTTATGAAAAAAAATTATTGAGATTCCTTGAAAATTGCGTGGCTGAGGCTCATTTTATTGCCTAAAAAAGTGTTTCTTGGAAAAAAAAAACAATATATATTGATAAACTAATAAAAATCATGGTAAAGAATCAAAAATCCGAACAGACAGATCGTTAGAGAAATCTAAAACGAAGATTATAAAAAAAAATTATCGAGATTCCTCGAAAATTGAGTGACTGAGGCTCATTTTATTGCCTAAAAAGTTGTTTCTTGGAAAACAAAGCAATATATATTGTTAAATTAATAAAAATCATGGTAAATAATCAAAAATCCGCTTAGACAGATAGATAGAGAATCAAGAACGAAGATATTAAGAAAAAAATAACTGAGATTCCTTGAAAATTGCGGCCAGAAAATTAATTTGGGTAAAAATTACGTATGGTCACAATAGTGCGCCATGTACAGGGTAGTCCAAATTGGACACTTTTAAAGGTAAACCCCTTTATTTAAAGGAGATAGACGAAAACTGATTTTGATGTCTGAGGCTCAATTTTTATGATAAACTCAGTGGTGAAAACTGCATATCGATATCTAGTACCGTTTCAGATATACAGGGTGTTTTTCAAAAATCTGCATTTTGGAAAAATGTCTTTTCCTATCGAAAATTTTTGATTTCTGTAAAAACATTCTCAAAGCACGTGGATTTCAACAGTGTAAGTTACATTTTTTTACAACTAATATTTTAATAGTTATTAACGCAAAAATATATTTTTTAAATGGGATACCCTGTATATTTTTCCTTATCCGAATAGAGCTTTAAATTGCCATTCTAAAAATATAGCACACTTTATATTTCTGCTCAATTCTACTTCAAAATACAAATGTTTTCAGTTTTTACGCGAGTTTTAAATACACATTTTGTGAAGTAGGCTTTGGACGGAGCGGCCATATGGTTTAATTCAATTGTTTACTCGTAGTTGTCAAATTTTACTTCAGAATCAGTTATTGAATTGTCAAATAAATCGCAATGAAGTTTGAAAATTACGAAAGATGAGATATGATAGTGTGTTTCATACAAACCGGAGAAAATTCGGAACCGGCAAGTAATTTGTACCATGAACGGTATCCAGAGAGGCGTCAACCCTTCAAGGATTTATTCGCTCGATTGCGACATAACCTAGTTAATAGTGGCCAGTTTGAAAAAAAAACGACCCAAAAATTATGCATCAAACAGGGATAAGCAGAAATACTTCTTCAACCCGACAGTTAAAAGAATCCACTGGACTACCAACAACTAACGTAAGTCTTACTTACGTAGGGACGGAGATTTTTACCGGCGTATGGATTTTTGCCAATGGTTTCTGAAGAATTGTAACCATGTTTCGAATTTTTCATTAAATTGCATTTGGCCAGACGAAGCTTATGTAAGCAATGCAGGTATTTTTAATCGTTACAATTCTTATACGTGGGTAAAAGAAAATCCTCATTTAGTTGTGGAGCAAAGAAATCAAGGCAGATTTGGATTTAATGTGTGGGCAGGAATTTTTAGGAGCAGGGTTATAGGTCCATTTATTTACGAAGGAACACTCACCTCTCAGAGATATTTAGAAATTTTAAGGCAGCAAATAGAACCTCTTGTTCATGAACTGCCGTTAATGGACCTTAGAAATATATTTTTTCAACTCGACAGGGGCATCCCCTCATAACGCTGCAGTTATCAATAAATTTTTATCGGCCAATTTCGACAATAACTGGATAGCCAACCAAGGTCCGAACCGCTTGCCGACAAGGTCACCAGATTTAACACCCATAGACTTATATCTCTGGGGAAGATTGAAAGACCTAATTTTTAAATTGCCCACAAACACCAGGAAAGAATTAGAAGTCGCAGTGATACAAAGTTTTGCAGCTCTCACTCCTCTTGAACTATTCAACTCGGTAAGAAGCATCCAGAAAAGGTGCCGCCTATGTGTAAATGAAACTGGTCGACATTTTGAACATCTCTTATATAGAATTGTTTTGTTTTAGTTTTCTCTACTCGGAATAAATTGTTTTATTGTTGTTTTGTTTCATTTTCTACATACATAGTTTAAAGTACTATAGCATTTAGTAAATTCCATTGTAGTTATGACTCTTAGAGTTACTTCTGGAAATTTTTTTTTCCGATTTGACTGCTATCGGTAAATAATTGATATTGCCGGTCCGTCCAAAGCCTACTTCACAAAACGTGCATTTAAAACTCGCGTAAAAACTGAAAACCTTTATATTTTGAAGTAGATTTAAGCAAAATATATAAAATATAAAGTGTGCTATATTTTTAGAATGGTAATTTAAAGCTCTATTCGGATAAGGAAAAATATACAGGGTATCCTATTTAAAAAATATATTTTTGTGTTAATAACTATTAAAATATGAGTTGTAAAAAAATGTAACTTACACTGTTGAAATCCGCTTGAAAAAATGCTTTGAGAATGTTTATACAGAAATCAAACATTTTCAATAGGAAAAGAATTACAAACATTTTTTCAAAATGCAGATATTTTGAAAAACACCCTGTATATTTGTAACGGTACTAGATATCGATATGCGGTTTTCACCATTGAATTTATCATACAAATTGAGCCTGAGACACTGACATCAGTTTTCGTCTATCTCCTTTAGATAAAGGGGTTTACCTTTAAAAGTGTCCAATTTGGACCACCCTGTACGATGCTGCCTCCATCGCCAGTCTTATCTGTTCCATGTGAGCCCCCACCAACAATATGCCTTTGGCAGTTTTCTTCGAAGTTACTACTCAATTCATTAAAGTCCGGCTTCAGATACACGTCCTATCCAAGAGCAAAACGGGAAGGACACAGTCACCATAGTCATTTTCTCTCGGTTAAAGCGGCCTTCTACTAACACACCTTTGCAGCAATATCGACATTAAGAGTTTACTGTTGTAAACTGTAGGCCAGCATGTCGTGATATATGGTTTAACCAAATACATTTAAATAAATAAGTATACAGACCTATCGGGAGTCGAACTATGAACATTACGTTCGGTAAACAGGAGCTATGCCGAGAAGATATGGCTACACCAACTTTTGAATAATTGATCATCAGTCGAAAATACTGAAATAAATATGAAATACATAGACTGTTTAAATGAAAAACTAGATGGAATATCTATCTCTAATGATATTGAACAGGACTGGGTCAAAGTTAAGGAGTCATCTGAAAATGCGAACAACACTTACCTTCAACAATCAACATTAAAAATGAAAAATGAATGAATGACTCAACATATATTACATCTTTTGGAAAAACGCAGACAATGCAAAAACCAACAAGATCAGATTGGTTATGTCCGTCTTCAAAGAGAAATCCGTAATGAAATAAGGAGTGCTAGAGAGCAGTGGCTAGAACAAAGATGTATCGAGGCTGAAAACTTCGTCTTGGTGACACCTTCCATCTTCACAAGAAAATAAGATAAATATTTGGAATATAGCAGTTTAGGAGGGGTGGAAAGAATTTAAAAATACTGTTTTAATGGCAGCAGAAAATACCTGTGGCTCATCAAAAATACTAAATAGAAATATTAAAAAAACAAACTGGTGGACGAATGGGGTTAAGGAAGAGATTAAAGACAAAAAGAAGAAATGGAGAAAATATCTACAAACAAAAGATCCAACCGATTATGAAGAATATAGACAACACGGGTTAAAAGAATAATACAAGAAGAAAAGAGAAAATCTGGAAAACAATTTGGAGAGCGAATGAAAACAGCCTGTAAAGATAATCCGAAGCTATTTTTCGGTATGATTAAGAATATAAGAAGGAAAAAGCTAGAAACAATAGCAATTATAAAAAACTAAAAAGGAAATGTCATAAAAGAGGAAGAAAACATTATGGAAAGATGGAGGGAATATTATAAAGAACTATTGGATGGGAGCGACATAGCAATAGAAGAACTTAAAAACATAATGAACAACGTAATGAAGAACAATGCACCTACGGACTGGACAACAGGCATTATAACCCCAATATACAAGAAAGGTGACACTAAAGATTGTAATAACTACAGAGAAATAACTCTAACTAGCACTGTGTCAAAAGTATATACTAGGATACTAGAAAAAAGATTAAGAAAGAAACTTGAGCATATATTGGAAGAAACGCAATTTGGCTTTCAGCTAGGTAGACGGGTGAATGATGCAATATTTATAGTGAGGAAATTATGTGAAAAAGCAATAGGAGAAGATAGGGAAATTCACTTGGGTTTTATAGACCTACAAAAGGCTTTCGACAGGATTAAAAGAGAAGACATATGGGAAACACCGAGGAAAAGAGAAATACCAGAAATAATAATAAAGGGCGTACAGAGTTTATACAAAGAATCAACAAATTATGTAAGAACAAGACCAGACAGATCTGATATATTTGAAACAACTATGGGCCTTAGGCAAGGATGCATCCTGAGCCTCATGCTTTTCTCAATAGTTCTGGATGAAGCAATAAAAGAAGCAAAGAAGAAAGGGGTAAGACCATAACAGATAGGCTATTGGAAGATGAAAAACATAGAAATATCACAACTGTCCTATGCAGATGATATGGTTATTATAGCAAAAAACGAGGAAACGCTTAATAGGAACATACGGATATATAAAGAATCATTGGAAAAAAATAAACATGAAAATGAATAAAGAAAACACAAAGACTATGATAATAGGAAAGCAAAAGCAAAAACATGAAATAAGGGTAGGAGAGGAAAGGCTGGACCAAGTGGAGAAGTTTAAATATTTGGGATCAACAATAACGGAGGAAGGAAGGATGGAAGAGGAGATCAAGGAGAGAATAATAAAAGGAGGAAGATTATTTAATAGTATAAAGAATACATTCCTAGGAAGGAGAGAAGGTTGCAACACCAATACTTTTATCTGGAGGAGAAACATAGACCATGACAAAAAGACAGAAAGGAAGGATAACGGCTACAGAAATGAGATTCATAAGGAAAATAGAGAACAAAACAAGGATGGACAGGGTCAGAAATATGCAACTGAACCTGAAACAAATGGTGGAAAAGGTTGAGGAAGCACAATTAAGATCGTATGGTCACGTCGAAAGGATGCCCAAACAAAGAATAGTTAGACAAGTGTTGCAAGCCAGAGTGAGCAAGAAAAGAACAAGAGGCCGACCTAGAAGGACATGTTTGGGGGACGTTAGAGAGGCAGTGGCCAAAAGAGGAATAGAGTGGGAATACGCAAGACGAGCCACACAGGATAAAAAGAGGTGAAGGAAATATGGAAAAGATAAATATAGAATAACTCAACTCCACGGTCCTTACACTCCTAAAGGGGTAGAAAGGTATAAAGATTAGGTAAGTAAGTAATCCTTCCTCTCATATTCGAAATGAGGCGAATGAACCGATCTTGGACCCAGAAGAACAGGTTAATACATGAAAAAGTTACACCTCAAATTTGTTTCATGATAATAGATCATGTTCACCAGATCTCTTAACGGACAATTCGTCCGGCATTGAAATATTGAAGAGTGACGTGGTCCGGAAAACATGTTTTCAGAGTCATTCTGTAAACTCAATAATGATAATTTAACAAAGCTTGTAATACTCTTTAACAACATTTATGATACTGGGAAAATACTGAAGGATTGACTGCGTTCTACATTTATTACCCTACTAAAAACAGCCATCTCTAAACAATGTAAGAACTATCGCTTAATTAGTCTCATGAGCCATTTTCTTAAACTCTTCTTGCTCATCATTCATAGGAGACTGTATAAGAAATGCGAAAAAGTTAGTGGAGATAGTCAGTTCGGATTTAAAGGGAGTTTTGGGACGAAAGTCTCCAAATGCTGGTTCTGAATTGTCTGGATCAAAGACAGGATGTATTCATCTGCTTCATAGACTATGAGAAGGCATTCGACAACGTTAAACATGACCTCCTCATGAAATATCTACAAGAACCAGGGCTAAATTCTAAAGATATAATAATCATTGCCAACTTATATTGGAGTCAATCATCAGACATAATACTTCAGAATGGTTATACAACGGAAGATTTTGAAATAAGAAAGATAGTTAAACAGGGTTGTGTTTTGTCACCCATGCTGTTTAATTTATATGCCGAAAGAGCCTTCGTTGAGGCAATGTTAGAGAGTGATCTGGGTATCATAGTAAACCGTGCTCCAATAAACAACATCAGATATGCAGATGACGCTGCCTTTCTGGTAGATTACGCAAATGGTCTTCAAGCATTATTGAAGACTATACACAAGGCAGAAGAAAACAATGGATTAAGCATCAACATAAACAAAACAAAATTCGTGATCATCAGTAGAAATCCAGTTGAAGACGTCCGAAGTCATATAAATGGCGAGAATATAGAACGAGTTAGCAAGTTCATATACCTGGGATGCCTTGTGAATGACAAATGGGATCCAGACATAGAACTTAAAGCCAAAGTGGAGCAGGCAAGAGCAACTTTCATTAAGTTACGCAAATTCCTTTGTAATAAAAACCTTAACCTACAACTCCGGATGATTAAGTGTTGTGTTTGGTCCGTTTTGCTGAACGATGTTGAAACATAGACATTGAAAGTGTCATCTTTTAACAAACTGGAGTCATTTGAAATGTGGATACTCAGAAGAATGTTGAGAACATCTTGGGTTGATAGAGTGGGGAATGAGGAGATGATCGACAGAGCCAACCTGGAAGATCGCGAATTATTCGAAAAAATAAAAAGGAGAAAGATTTCATACTTGGGTCATATTATTCGTGGGGAACGTTATAGCTTTCAACGCCTGATACTGCAGGGTAAAATTCAAGGCAAAAAGGGAATGGGATGAAAAAGACTATCATGGATGCACATTATTCGTTACTGGACAGGACTAAGTGATTTTCGATCTCTCCAAAATGCGGCTTTAAACAGACTCATCTGATGAAAAAAGTTTTGTACAGACGCCTACGCAGGAATCTACAGGGCACCTTAACAAGAAGAAGATCACCAGTGGTCACCACTAAAAAAGTTTTGGGAGGCGAAATAAAACATTGTATTTTAAAAGCGTTTTTTGGAGTTGCAAATGAATTTTTACGAAAAATAGGTAATTCTTCATTTGCCTTAGATTTGAGCTTTAAGTAAGTGTTCAAAATTCTGATTAGCGCTCAAAAACACATTCTCTTGAATGATGATTACTTTTGGATAAATACTTTTAATAATGACCGAGTTCTTCATTATCTGAAATAAGACACATTTAAAAATATAATTAATAATACCTTATATATACCACATTGCTGAAACAATATCTATTGGCTCAAGAACATATTTTATGTTACAAAAAAAGGTTTTATCTTCCAGTAACATGCAGTTATCGTAGTTATCATGGTAAAATAACTCTGGCATTGACCCATATTGAATATCTATAATAAAAGAAAAGTATATATATATATATATATATATATATATATATATATATATATATACATATATATATATATATATATATATATATATATATATATATATATATATATATATATATGTATATATATATATATATATATATATATATATATATATATATATATACATATACATATATATATATATATATATATATATATATATATATATATATATATATATATATATATATATGTTATATATATATATATATATATATATATATATATATATATATACGTGTATATACATTTATGAGACCGGTATAAATATAGAAATAACACGTAGGCTGAAAAGTTTTTGGTCTGATATATAGATGTCGCCCTTTTCAAAAAATCCATATGATTTTTAGGAAGTACCAACTTTCAAATAATACGTGTCAAAATTTCATATTTCGATAATTAGTTTACAAGTTACAGTGGTTTTAGTGACGCTACTTTTGATATTTTCAAAACAATGGAAAAAATCGAATTGCGTGTGTTGATTAAACAATGTTTTTGATGAGAAAAAATACCGTTCAAGTAAAGCAATGGCTTGATAAGTGTTACGGGGACTCTCCCCCTGGAAAATTACTCATTATTTACCGGTATGCTGAATTTACACGATACAGATACAAATGATGCCGAACGCTCTGGTCGCCCAAATGAGGTAGTTACACCGGAAAAGATCAAATAAATCCACAAAATTGTTTTTGGATAACTGTAAAGTGAAATTGCGTGAGATAGCTGACACCCTACAGATATCAAAAGAACGTGTTGGTCATATTTTGCATGAATATTTTGGCATGAGGAAGCTCTGTTCGAAATGGGTACCGCGTTTGCTCACAGTGAACCAAAAACAACAAGGTATTGATGATTCTGAGCGCTGTTTAGATCTGTTTGCGCGCAATAAAAAGGATTTTTTCATGTGATATGTGGCAATGGATGAAATATGGATCCACCACTAGACACCGGAATCAAATCGGCAGTCAGCTGAGTGGACAGCAGTCGGTGAAAGCCGCCCGAAGTGACCAAAGACAAAACAGTCGGATGGGAAAATTTTGGTCTCTGTATTTTGGGATGCGCATGGAATAATTTTCATCGACTATGTTGAGAGGGAAAAAACCATCGATAGCGAATATTATATAAAGTTATTGGTGCGTTTGAAGAAATCGCAAAGAAACGGCCCCAAATGAACAAGAAAAAAGTGCTCTTTCATCAAGACAATGCACCGTGTCACAAGTCAATGGTTATAATGGCAAAATTGCATGAACTGAAGTTCGAATTGCTTCCTTATGCACCGTATTCTCCAGGTTTAGCCCCCTGCGACTATTACCTATGCGCAGACCTCAAAAAAATGCTCGCGGGAAAGAGATTTGGCTTCTATGAAGAAGTTATCGCCAAAGCTAAGGCCTATCTTGAAGGCAAAGACAAATCCTTCTACAAGAAAGGTACAGAAATGTTAGAAAAGCGTTGGACTGATTCTATCGCTCTTGAAGGAGACTATATTGATGAATAAAGTCGAATTTTGTAAAAAAAAATGTGTTTTAAGTAGCTAGACCAAAAATTTTCAGCCTACGTGTTAGATAATAATGGTTAGAATAAAAGACGGTAAAAAAGTTTTTGAAAATGTGGTAAACCCACAAAACTGTAGTCACGTACAAATTTAATAATAAAATGATGAGTTAACAAAGTAAATTGTTCATATTCAATATTTATAATGTTCTATCACGAAATAACGAACCAATCCATCATTGTACAAATTCTTAAATATTAGAAAGTGTAAGAAATTGGACCTATATTCGAAATAAAAAGTCAATTGGACACTAAGTTGGGAAATCTTAAATTTAACACGAGTGAAAATAATCAGTTTATAATGTAGGTAGAAAATTAGATCAATTTAATGGTTAAGGAAAAATTTATAATTATTGTTTTACTTAATACAAAAAGTAAAGAACTCACTGAAATTAATGTCGATAGCATAGAAGACAACGGCTCTGTTTTTATTATGAAAGTTGCCAACACACACACGCATCGCGCAGGCTCATGCGCGCACACACGCGCACACAGACACACACAACGCATTTTTACAGTTTCCAAATTAGATTATATCGAGTTTTTAACGACAGTTGTTAAGATTAATATACAGCCCTCTCAAAATAGAAAAAAATTTCAAACGAGTTAAAAATTTGCACAGGCCTTCAAATCATCATTTTACATAAAATTTTAGCAGTCTCCAAAAATCCGGCCTGTGCTACAAATTTTATTCAAGGTCAAAGTTGAAAAAAACGGTATTTCAAGAAAATCTCTTAAACGGTTAGTTTCCAATCAATAATAAAGTTCAAATTTCAAATAAAATTCAAAACTGTAAAATTTCAAATTAAAGGACTCTTTCTCTTCTACATCTCAAGCTGCGTTAACGAGATCAAGAAAAAAAATTGGCTCATATAATGGCCATAAAAATAATGTTGATTTATTGTTCAAGTTTAAAACTAAAAATATGAAAAAATTGGTCTTTTAAATGGGTATGATCGGTATAAGCATTATGCCTAATAAATAAAAGTGGAAACTGTGATACAGAAATTTTTCGTTACATTTGTTATGAATTTTTATTAAGTAAAAGTAACAATTGTAAGAAATGAATTTTCGAGAACCTGTTTAAATGATAATGACTAAAATTTAATTTATTTTAGCAAAAATAGTTCTAAGTAGTTTGAAAAAAGATAAGAAATTTATTTCAACATCAGCTCTACATGACAAATCTGCTTTAAATGCAATTTTTAATGGGGTGAATATTGAAAATCAGTTAGGTACTTGATTAAAAACTGTTAAGTAACTCATTATTCAACATCTATAACTGGTTAATATTACTGATTTTAAATTACGTAATCAAGAATGTATGCTGAAATGGTTACCGAAAACTAATATTTACTTACCAGAAATATTTGCATTACTTATGTTGCTAATAATTAATAATACCAAAATTAGTTTATAATGCATTTTTGCTTTACTTTTTACAATA
>CM032446.1:86077653-86106248 GCA_019049505.1 Pachyrhynchus sulphureomaculatus | reverse complement strand
CCTTGGATGGACGTTTGTTTTCGATACGATAACCCATCTGACTGCGCCAGGGAGGTCTCCGATGTTATTTTGGCTGGTATGGAAGCTTACATCCCTTTTTCGCAGAAATGCTTCTACAACGGCAAGCCTTGGTTCGACCAAAAATGCAAAGAAGCTGTTGCTTCTAAACATACTGCCTACCGACAATGGCGTGAAAATCTTTGTTCATGCCCAGAACAGATGCAAGGGAATTATCGACGAAACCAAGGAGGCACACAATCAACGAATTAGAAACAAACTTCTCGCTTGTCCCAACAATTCCAGGTCCTTTTGGGCAGTCGCTAAGGCAGTTAGTCAAAATTTTACCAAATCCACCATACCACCACTCACACGGCCAGATAATTCCATTGCAACCACACCTGTTGAGAGAGCGAACTTGTTAGTTGAACTCTTTGCTTCACATTCTACTGTCGATTTCCAAGGAAAAACACCACCTACTATTCCCATATTGCAGTCAAGGATGCCCGATGTTGTCTTCAGACAGCGCATCATAAAGCGTATTTTAATGAAGCTAGACACCAAGAAGGCTTCTGGCGCTGACGGAATACCTGCCATAGTTCTCAAAAACTGTGCAAGGGAACTAACACCAGTTTTCTGTAGACTTTTTAACCTATCCTACAGAAAGGGAATATTTCCGTCCTGCTGGAAATTTGCCACGGTTCAGCCGATACCTAAAAAAGGTAAGAAGACCTTGCCAAATAACTACCGACCAGTTGCACTGCTTTCAATAATATCGAAAGTCATGGAAAAGGTTATCAATGAGCATCTTCTAAAATATCTTGAACGATTCAATATTATTAGCGATCACCAATATGGTTTTCGTAAACATAGATCAACAGGAGATCTTCTGACTTATGTAACACATGTTTGGAACAACGCAATTGAACACTTTGGAGAATCTCGAGCGGTTGCTCTTGACATATCCAAGGCATTCGACCGTGTTTGGCACGATGGACTGTTGGCTAAGTTGCGCTCTTATGGTATGTCTAAAAGGTTCTGTTTGTGGCTCTCATGTTTCCTCAGAGAGCGTTCTTTACGAGTGGCGGTCGACGGATTTCTTTCTAACACCCTCACTATCAACGCCGGTGTGCCCCAGGGCTCCATACTGTCTCCTACTCTCTTTCTCATTTACATTAACGATCTGCTGGAAAAGACCGGGAATCCAATCTATAGCTTTGCAGATGACAGTACGCTTGTCTCTTCATTCACCTTGAACGCTCGGACATCGGCTGCTCAGGCGAATATCCGCAGACAGCAGGAGGTCGTTCAACTTAACAAAGACCTGGAAGAAATCTATCTTGGGGTGACAGTAACCAAGTGGAATTTAATGCTACAAAAACCCAAGCGGCAGTTTTTTCTAAAAAAGTTAACGTTGCTGAACCCGACATAGCTATGTCGGGGCACTCCATTCCCCTAGCATCGTCGCTCAATTTGTTGGGCGTTAGTTTGGGAGCAAATATGTCTTGGCATGAACATGTTGCAGGCATAGCAAGGAGAGCTTCTCAAAAATTGGGAATATTATTTAGAACCAGAAAGCTTTACACCCCACAGCAACTGTTAATTCTTTACAAAGCCCAAATTCGACCAACTATGGAATACTGCTCCCATGTTTGGGGCTCCGCTCCCAAACATACACTGCATTTGTTGGATTCTGTTCAGAGAAGAGCGGTCCGTCTGATTGGGGACCCGGAATTGACCGGCGGCCTTGATTCGCTGGAACATCGAAGAACGGTTGGCGACTTGAGTCTGTTCTACAAGTATTTTCATGGAAAGTGTTCGAAGGATGTAGCCCGCTTAATTCCTCCCAAAGCGGTGCATGTTAGAAATACACGTCGCGCTGGTGCTTCGCATCCGTATGAGGTTCAGCTTGTTGCTCCGCGTACGACGCTTTTCAAGCAATCTTTTATATGGAGAACGTCATCCCTTTGGAATAATTTGCCCAGCGCTGTGTTTCCCACCGAGTACAATTTACAGCGATTCAAGAACAACGTGAATCGCTTTTTCCGCACTCGTGCCGCTCCTGGAGCGCTTTAGGGACTTCCCTGCAGTACGTGTGCTGGACCAATAAAAAAAGAAAAAAAGCTTTATTTAGACTTTGAATATGTAGGGGGGGGGGTTGACTAATGGTTTTAGTTTCTAAAGCTTGTTATTGTTTTCTTCCAGATCCCATTTCAGTTGGAACAGATTTCTGCTTACAGCAATTAGACTGTTTTGGAAATCTTTTGGGTGATTTTCTCCTGTTATGGGAATACCGTTATTAATGGCTTTCTTGGCTTTTTGGTCAGCTCTGTTATTACCTTTTATCCCCATATGGCAGGGATCCAGATGTAGAATATCGTTCTGTTTCTTAATTCTGCAATGTTTAGAAGATCTGTGATCTGTCTTAGATATTTATGTTTGGGATTATTTATTATGATGGCTTTCAGTGCATTTAGTGAGTCTAACATTATTAGAGAGTTCTTGTTATCTTTGATATTAATGGCATATCTGGTTGCGTCTTTTATTGCCAGTAACTCCGCTGAGAAGATTGAATTGTGTTGGAGTTTGAAATTTTTTGAAAAGTTGTTATGCACGATTGCTGCACCAACCCTGTTATCTGTCTTGGATCCATCCGTGTGTATGATCGAGTATTTGGACTAACACTTGTGAAGTCTTTCAAGAAATTTGGATTTTATTTCAGAATGATTGAGGTCCTTCACATTTGGCATGTGGAGGTGAAGATCTACTGATGGTTTTGGTGATAATCATGGAGGGAAGGTATGCCAAAGAGGATAGTCAAAAGCTAGTGGTGTAGGATTATGGAGAATCATAAATTTGTTTATTCTATTTGGGATTGACATATGTGGGGATGTTTGATTAGGTCGATGTAAGTTTGATAGATTTAATGAGAGTTTTAAGTGCTGTCTTTGTAGTGAGGAACTGTAAAACTTCATTAGTGATATTTGTCACTCTAAATGTAGTGGTGGGTTAGCTGATGAACATTGGAGAGTAGGAATTGGTGTCGTTCTAAATTCTCCCGTTGCCAATCTCAAGGCCCAATTTTGGATAGTATTTAATGACTTCTTGTTGTCCAAACAACACAGCTGCGTCATATATGAGATCGCCGTATCTTATTTTTGAAAGTATCAGTGATTTGTATAGTTTTATTAGTGTGGAGACGTCTGCACTAGCAATGGTTCTAAGAATGTTTAGATCTTGGGTGGTACGGATTTTGAGTTGTTTGATGTGTAAGAGCCAATTGAGTTTATTGTCAAAAGTAAAACCCAGGATGTTGACTGTAGTGGTGGTAGAGATGGTTTTGTTTTCTGTTGTTAGTGGGTTGATTTTAGGACAGCTTCTGATTTTACAGAAATGAATGACACTTGACTTTGATGGTGAAAAGGAAAGACCATTGCTTTTGGCCCACATATTTAGAGCAGAGATTGAGGAGTGTAATAGTGATTTCATTGGAAGAAAGTGTAACTTACACTGTTGAAATCCACGTGAAAAAGTGCTTTGAGAAAATTTTTACAGAAATCAAAAATTTTCAATAGGAAAAGCATTACAAACATTTTTCCAAAATGTAGATTTTTAAAAAACACTCTGTATATCTGAAACAGTACTAGATATCGATATGCGATTTTCACCATTAAGTTTATCATAAGAATTGAGCCTCAGATACCGACATCAGTTTTCGTTTATCTCCTTTAGACCTTTAAAAGTGTCCAATTTGGACCACCCTGTACATCAACTACAAAAATTTAATATCGGTAATGTGTTGTCATGCAATAAGCCATTCCGAACCTTATGCCATTTTTAATGTCAACGAAACATTTTTGTAAGTAACAACGTAGAGTTTGTGAAATATTTACCTTAAAATGAAAACGTAAATAAAATTTAGTAGTATAAACACATTTTTTAGGCTCCTCCTATTGCTTCTTGCTTATTTGTATTTGCTTCTTTCTGACATGTTTTTAGTGTACATTTTGTAAATGTTAACCTGAGGAAAATTTGACCCAAAATATAAAAAAAAATTAACTCTATGTATATTATATACTCGTATACACAGTGTGTACCAAAAAGTTTGGAAAAAAAGTTTATAGCTTATATTACAAAAAGATTTGTTCTTAATGAAAAGTTCTGCATCACATGAAAATCCATAATCAAGCATCAAAAGTTAAAAATACTTAACGGTATACAGGAAAAATAACAAATAATAATTTTATAATGAATAAATAATATAATTTATAATGAAAACTAAAGTGTGCTAATTGACGTTAGCTTTGAAGTTTATTGACAGTTGTTAGGTATTTCCTTATTTACTGGAGTTTTTTGAATTTTTAACTAGGATGGCAACAAGTCTAAACGTGAGCATAATTTTTTAGTTTTATTAACATTTTTAATTAATCTTTTGCTCTGTATTTAATTTTAAACACACTTGACTCTTCATTATAAATCATTATTTTTTTATTTTCCCTGTATATCATCAAATATTTTAAACTTTTGGTGCTTGATTATGGATTTCCATGTGATGCAGAACTTTTTATCAAGAATAAATTTTTTTGTAATATGTAAGATAAATTATTTCTCCATTTGTATAAAACTTTTTGGGACACGCTATATGTGAACTATCAGTACAATAGAATTTTTGAGTTATAGATTATTAAATCATCAGCAAATAATTTGAACTTTACGGGGGTTTGAAAAATCTTGGTTATCGATAGTATTGCTATATTAAACAGAGTGGGGCTCAGTATTGACCCCTGTGGTACCCCGAGGATCAATTGATGAGGATCTGATAGTAAGTTATTTGATTTGACTTGGAATGTTTCAGGAGATAAGAAATGTTGTAAGAATTTGGTTAAGGCTCCCGTGAAACGCAGCTCCTTCATCTGTTTCAATATGTTGGTTCGATTTATTGAGTCAAAGGCTTTTTGCAGATCAAGGGATACAAGGTTAGTATGTTGTCTTTTGTGCATAGCAATTGATGCATAGCAATGATGTCTGTATCGAGCGATCCCAGATGGTCAATGGCTGATCTGTATTTTCTGAAGCCATATTGGTGTTGAGATTTAGATTCCAATATACATGACAAGCGTAGATCAACCATTCTTTCCATTATTTTACTTAGGTGGTTTGTCAGGGAGATCGGCCTGTAATTCTCCTGTGAAGATCTTGGTTTTCCTACTTTATGAATTGGTATGATAATGGCTTTCAACCAGGATTTTGGAAATTAAGCCACAAGTGATGTAATATTTTAGTAATACTTTTAACATTCCATCTGATAGTTGTTGGATCATTGGTAAGAGAATTGTATCTGGTCAAGGAACTGTATTTTTCGAGGCTTTTGTTGCTGAGTGTAGTTCACATATTGTGAAGGGTGCGTTGTAATGTTGTGGACTATTAGAATAAAAAGCAGTCGTGGTTGATTTTGTCTGTGAGTTAGATGTCTCTGGTATTGATTTTTGTTGATAATATAAGGCAATTGCATTTACTTTTTCCTTTCGGTCTGCGATGTAATCGTGGTTTATATAAAAAGTTGGAATATAGTTTGATTCAGCTCCTTTCGTTTTTCTTATTAATTGTCATAGGTGACCAGCTGAAATAGAGTAATTTATAGGATATGTAAGTTTTTTCCAGGAGCTTAGTTTAGCCTCTTTAAGAACTTTTTTGAATTGTGCTCTCCTTCGCTTAAATTCTAACAAGTGCTATAGAGTGGGTTTTCGTTTATATAAGTTTAGTGCCTTTTTTCTTTCTTTAATTGTTCGAGAGTACTCGCTAGTCCGCTATGGGACTGGTAATTTGTTGTTTTTTTGAAGGTGGAGCGGAATATATTTTTGTGCAGCGTCTCCCATGTTCTTATATTAGGAAGCTTCAAAGCTTGTACCCAGTTCAATCAGCCCTGGCTAGGTTTTATCTTATCCGTGGGGGAAAAATCATTTAGGTATTTGATGTAGGCCTGAGGATTATTAAAAAATGGTCACTATCATAGGTATCCGGCATGATACTCCATGTTAATGTGGGGGCGATGGATTGGCCATACAAGGATAGATCTATGGTAGAGTAAGTACCCGACAATGACTTAAATAAGTGGGAGAGAGGTTATTTACTAATGCAATGTTAGATTGCTACAGGAGATTTTCTATCATAGCTCCACGTGGGGTGGTTTGTGTTAAACCCCAAAGTGTTTTGTGCGCATTCAGGTCTCCTAAGATGATGTAAGGAGTGGGGAGCTATAATATTAGTTCGCTATGAGGTCTTGTGTGTAGTCTGTATTTGAAGGTAAATATATTGTGATTGGGATATGGAGTATTGCTCTAATGGCAACTGCCTCAAGAAGATAATGTAGTTGAATCTGTTCAAATTCTAAGGATTTGTGAATGTAGATGGCAACACCTCCCGATGCCTTTATTTGATCAATTCTATTTTTGTAGACAATATTACAGTTTTTAATTTTTGAATGTTTATTATCTTTGAAGTTGGTTTCTTGAAGAGCTAGTATGGATGGTTAGTAGTTGAAAATCTTCGTGTCTTGGACTGAAACCATTCAAATTCCAGTGAAATATGGGATGGAATTTTATTTAGGTTAGTTATTTTACACTTCTTGAGGACCGAATTCCATGGAAATGTCTGGGGTGGACAGTTCCAGGATGGACTTGCTTGATGAGTTTGGAGTCGATTTATTATAGCGGGGAGTTTTTTTTTCCTGCTGGTATCAGTGGAAGTGGAGGTGGAGTTTGATCTGTTTGTGGGAACTTTGGTTTGGATGGTTTTGATGATTGCTTGTGTTTTGGGTGTTTGTTTATTTTAGTAATTAGTCGGGGGGGGGGGGGGGTCGATTATCGTCTTATTTTGTGTGTTAAATGAGGGTTTGTGGATTGTTTGGGGGATTTAATAGGAGGGGTTGGATTTGTGATGGCGGGTTTTTGTAGGATGGACAAGGTGGGTTTGGATGTAGAATGAGTGGGATAGAAAGAGGATATGATGAGAGGGAAAGTGTATGGGAGGTTCTAAGATGGTTAAGTCACAATGTGTGGAGACAGTATTTTGGGTGGGTGGGGTAGGCTAAAATATTTCCTCTTTGCTTCAAAATATGAGATTTTAACTATGGTTCTAATTTTTTGTATCTCAAATTCCTGCTTGAATTGGGGACACCCTTTGTATTTGGGGGAGTGTGCACCTTTGCATGTTGGGGTTTTGGAGTAAGGATATTCTGGATGTTGTTCATTACCACAGGATGGGCAAAGTGGGTCCTGAGCGCATTTGCTCGCTATATGTCCGAACCTTTGACAATGAAAACATCTCGTTGGGTTCTGTATATACAGGCGAACTCTCAATGAGTACCATCCAGCATATATTTTTGGTGGAAGCTCATGTAGTTTAAACGATAAAATGAATGTGGCTGAGGGCTGATTTGAATTCTTTTTCTGCGGTATTTTAAAAATTTCGGTTACTCCCTGGCTTTCAAGATTCTCCAGAATTTCCTCATCTGTACAATTTGCTAAATCCTGGCATGTAATGATTCCCTTCACTGTATTCAGAGTTTTATGTGATGTTGTTGTGACTTCGGAGCTGAGTAATTGTATAAGATTGGATGCTTTGTTTGATTGATTTTCGTTCGTTACTTGAATTAATAGTGAGCCATCTGCCAATTTTCTAATTTCTGCAACAGTGCCAGTTCGAGTTTGCAGGGCTTTATATAGGATGAAGGGAGATGTATTTTTAAAATAACCTGGTTTCATAGTAATTTTGAAGAAACGATCGTACATTTGTAATTCCGGGGAGCAAGGAAAAGACTCTACTCTGGGTCTTTTAGATCCGTTTTTTTTTATTATTTTGTTGTGGCATATAAGTTGACCATGCCATGGCAAGGCTAGTTTTTTCTGCTAAATGTCGCCCGGTGTCCGGCAGGAACCGTTAACAACTCATTCAAACTGAGCCATTCATCCCCTTGGCAACCGAGGATTGTGAAAAAAGACATTAAACATATATAGACGAGGACTGAATTATGGAGACAAATACTAGACAAGACAACATGACTCGAGAACCTCGAGATTGTCAAACCCGTATTAGTGAAGTTGGAGACTTCGCTCGCCCGTAAGGAGAAAACAGAAAGGAAAACTTAATTAGAAATTTTAAATTGTTGTCGAAAAATTCTATTAGAAAGTGGAACTTTCCTCTACTTCTGAAAAAATCTCAAAAAATAAATATTATATTTTTTTTACCAAATGCAATTTTAGGCTCCATAATTATATATGACAATTTCTGTCTTACATTACAAAATAAAAAATCATTTTTGGTGCCACTTTTATGAGGTCTCAAGCCACTTCTGACGAGATTAAAAAAAATATAGTTACTTAGAGGCACAAAAATACAAACTTGCCCAATAAACAACAATCAAACATGCAATAAAATGGTTATTCTGTTTTGCCGATAGCCATATGTATCCGGCTAACCAAGGGATTCACAGATTGGTTAGTGTTGTTTTGACAGGTGAATCGCAGACGTTTCGTCAAAATTTCATTTAGCATTATCAGTGCTTACTGGTAGCTGGCCGACGATATACTGAGAGGTTAGGGTGAGTGTGCGGTACTTATACGTTACCTGAATTATGGGTTGTAGTGCTGGGTGGTGTCTGGTGGCTCCCTCCTTTGAGTTGACGTGGACGAACGCGGTATTTTCAGCTATGGTGTCATATAGTTTACGTATATATATATATATATATATATATATATATATATATATATATATATATATATATATATAAAATAAAGAGAGAGAACGCAAAAGTTGCCGTATCTAACAAAATCCTAAGTTATGAAACTAGTTGGGGGAACTCGGCAAAAAACAGGCATCAACAGATGTTCATACTATATTCATTTAGCCAATATTTCGGTTCTAGGTTGGGACCTTCATCAGGGCACAAACTGAAAAAGAGATAACGAAGCAACCAATAAAGAAAGTTAGGCATAAAGACTTGGTGTTATGAAGTCAAGTTTTAATTATCAATTTTAATTATTAATTTCTAATTTGCAATTTTTTGATGTCAATCCTACAATTATTAATATGTAACTATTGTAATTAAACAGTATTATTATTCTAAACAATCACAAATTATTATTATCATTATGAAGAAATGTCAACAAAAAGTGACTCACTTGTAGCATGAAATTTAATCTAACAAGAATGACCATCAATAACAATCGCCATAGTAAAAACCAACACTGAAATAAAACAACCACAATTCACTAACATATTAACATAAAAACATGGCATTTACAGCAGGGATGCCACTGATAACGTTGGATGCTGAAATTCAAAAACTAATTAACCACCTGCCATCTTAAAGAAAAATGAAAAGTGACAACTTTGACAGGGCGCTGACAAAGGACGACCACCTGATAGATGTAAGGGATCACTCAAAAAGAATAAAAGGAAAGGTCGAACGACCAGGAAAGGACCGGTTTTAGTACGAAATTAAGTGCTACGTCATATGATAAAATTTTGGTATAAAAGGAAAGGATATCCAATGGGAAGACAAATTTTCGCTGTTATGACCATTGAGTGACATATAAAGGAAACAAATTTTACTTCATCTGGGGGGGAGTAAAGCAAGGGAAAAAGGGAGGCGGTAATTAGAAAGGATTTTTTATTGATTGGGAACATATTATTCAATTTATTATTATAATTGTTATTGTTATTAATGTTACTTCCATAGGGATGTAATTATAAAGAAATTGAAGGGAAACCAAGAAAAACATATACTTAAACAAGATGGTACCCAGAGGGCAGTATGCAGAAGGACAGAGCTTTCAAATACCAAAACGAAAGTTATTATGAGGAGTATGACGACCCAGAGATATTATGCAAAGGATGACGATCACGAGAGAGAAGAAAGCTGTATATGCTGCTCAGGCCGTCAAGATCAGTTCTTTTATTAATATTTTGGGGATTCTCGTTGATATAGCACATCTCAAGGAATTCTCTCTTAAGAAGGTTTTTTTGGAAATGAAGGATTTTTGGTTCTCTGAAATTAAAGGAATGTCCATTATCAACAGAGTGAGCTGCCAGTGCACATCTTTGTGGATGGCATCTGGTGTCGCTTTTATGTAATGCGATGCGACGGTTGAGACATTGTGATGTCTGGCCAATATATACAGCAGGACAATCAAGACAGGAAACGGAATAGACTACATCTGATATAGAAAGAATAGGTAGAGAAGATTTCAATTTGCTGAAAATACGTTTATTTTTATAGAAATAGTACTTAGCAATCTTAACATTGGGAATGACGCGCAAAATATGAACCAATTTTGAAGTAAGACCAGGTATAAATGGCAAAGAGAGCAAGGAAGGACTTATTTCCGTATGGCTAGCAGGGGGTAACTGGGGTAGAAGGGGAGGAGGGGATAAGAGTACAGGAGGAGGTTCTGGTAAAATGTCATTAGAGAGGAAGAGCTTGTCGACTTCGTCCTTGGTCTTGAGCAGTAACTTCTTATTGTACCCATTTTCCATAAAGAGATTGGTAAGTAATGTTTTGTGCTTGAAGAAGATAGTCTGGGTGAGCTATATTTCTAATTCTTCGATATAGGCCTTTTATGACATTTATTTTAACCTTCCAATCATGGCCAGAATTGGCATGTATATATCTGCCTGATGAAGTTGGCTTTCTATACCAGTCCAGTTTGATCACACCATCAGGACATCTAATGACTCTTGTGTCCAGGAAGGGAACAGAATTGTTTGACTCTTCTTCCATGGTAAACTGTAGGTGTTGATCAAAAGAATTGAAGACATGAAGGATTTCTTCTTTACCATTTTCTGGTATGGACGGAATAAGATCATCAACATATTGAAAGAGAAAAGGAGGTCTGAAAGATAACTTTTCGATGCAATTTTTCAAAAGATAGGACATGACTATTGCTGCGAGAGTGGGGCTTAAATTACTGCCCATAGGGCAACCAAAGGTTTGTCGGTAGAAATCTTCTTTGTACTTGAAGAAGGTGGATTGAAAGAAAAACTCTCTTCTGTGCAGATATATTAGAAAAATCCTTCCAAAATTACCACCAATATGCTGTTAAGGACTCCTTTGCCTTCAGTGCAGAAATTAATAATTTCTTATTACCTGAGAATCATGTCATCATTTCTCTAGATGTAGTCAGTCTCTTTACCAACATTTCATGGCAGTTAGCCAAACATATTATTGATTCTGAATGGGCACTAATCTCGCCCAACACAAAATTAGACAAATCCTTCTTCCTCTCTGTCATTGAGTTTAATATATATATATATATATATATAATAATATGTATATATATATATATATATATATATATATATATATATATATATATATATATATGGTATATTTATATATATATATATATATATATATATATATATATATATGGTATATATATATATATATATATATATATATATATATATATATATATATATATATATATATATATATATGTATATATATATATATATATATATATATATATATATATATATATATATATATATATATATATATATATATATATATATATATATATATATATATATATATATATATATATATATATATATATATATATATATATATATATATATATATATATATATATATATATATATATATATATATATATATATATATATATATATATATATATATATATATATATATATATATATATATATATATATATATATATATATATATATATATATATATATATCTCTTCAACCATTTCTTTACAACAGGTAATATTTTTCTTGGGGTTTGGTTGTCATTCAAAACAAAAGCTTACTATTGATTACAACAACGTTTCGCACATTTTTTTTACATTAAAACTAGTTTTCTAAAAAACTCTTTCACATTATACGTTAAACATTAAAATTGTCTAAAAATATTTACAAAAATAATAATTTACTCAGTGGCATACCTTGGAGTTTCTTTTTATGTGAACTGATATCAACTGATTGATATTTTAACAGTCAAGGTGGCATATATTTTTTTATTATTTTTTTATTTTGAGGTAAGATTCTATTTTTTTTAGTTTGTATTTCATACGGGATGTTTATATCTGTATATATTCCATGGAAGGCCGTTCAATTATTATGTTTTGTTTATAGTTAGTAGTTTAAGATTTTTTTTTTATATATATATTTACTTAATTGGATTATGGTATATTTGACTTAAGTTCTTGATATCTTTTTTATCATTTATTGTTTCTTTTTCTCGTTTTATTTAGTCTCTTTGAATATCAATTTAGTATAGTTTGGTTCCTGTGTTAAGATTCTTGAAGTCAAATTGATGTGTTGTTTATATTTCATGTTTATGTAATGCAGTTGAAGCATTTTTGATGTATTTATGACCATTTAGTCTGTTGTCTAAGCATTATGTTGTTATTCCTATGTATTTCTTAGGCAGTTTAGGCATGGGATGGAGTAAATTACGTTAGATTTCTTTTTTTCAGATACTTTGCTTTTAAGTGGTGTGATTAAAAAGTTTACTAAATTTTGGGCTTTATGGCAAACAATAATGTTATGTTTTGATATACTATGACTTATTTTTTCCTAAAGACCAGCTGTGTATGGCATAGCAATATATTTTTGCTGTTTTTTTTTATTATTATTTGTCTTTTTGTCTGTGTTGTAAAATAAAAAAGTTCTCTGTTCGAATATTTTTGAAATTGTGTTTTCTGGAAAATGGTTAAGTCGGGAATGTGGAATCTTTGGCACAATGACACTACTTTGTATATATCACCATTACACCAAACACTTTATTTTTGCACTCGACGCACGTTTCGCTAACCATGTTAGCTTCATCAGGAGCGATGATTGACAGTCAATCATCGTTCCTAATAAAGCTAACATGGTTAGCGAAACGCGCGTCGAGTGCAAAAATAAAGTATTTGGTGTAGTGGTGATATATACTGACTAGTGGAAAATGGTTGTTTTATTATGTTTGTTTAAATTTTTGTAGGGTTTTTGGCTGATACTTTACGGAAGTTAACGCAATAGCTCTATCTGTGAGACTTATTATAACGCTGTTTATTTGCTTTTGAATTTAAAAAATTCATTGATATCAGAAAGATTCCAGATAATTATGAATTAGTTTCACTGGATGTGGTTTCATTATATACAAACATTCCAAATGAAATGGTATCCAACCTTACAATTCAAAAATGGACTATCTTACATACAACATTGACATTACAAGATTTCACAGAGGCTGTGAATCTCACTTTAAACAATAATTATTTCCAGTATGAAAATGAATTCTACCAGCAATTAAACGGTTGTGCCATGGAACCTCTCATTTCTTCCACAATAGCACAGCTAGTGATGGAGTTTTTGGAGGAAAGTGTAACTAAAGCTCTCGATTTCGTGTGATTTTCTTTAAGAGATTTGTAGATGATTGCCTGACTGCAGCACCAGGAAATAAGATTGACAAACTGGTGACAGCCTTCAACAATTTCCATTTTAAATTACAGTTTACATCAGAAACAGAAACTAATAATCAAATAAATTTTCTTGATTTAACATTAATTAGAGAAAACAAACAAAAAATAGCCACTAGGTGGTACACAAAAGAGTCCTGGTAAGGCCGTTATCTTAATTTCAATTCAAATCATCCAAAACAGTAAATAAACAGCGTTATTATGGGTTACACAGATAGAGCTATTGCGTTAACTTCCGCAAAGTACCGGCCAGAAACCCTACAAAAAGTTAAACAAACATTATTATACAATAACTATTTCCCAGAAAACACAATTTCAAAAATATTAGAACGAACTTTTTTATTTTACAATAAAGACAAAAGGACAAATAAAAAAAAGCAGCAAACAAAATAATAAAAAATATATTACTGTGCCATATACAGTCTTTCGGAAAAAATAAGTCATATTCTTTAAAACATAACATTACTGTTTGCCCTAAAGCCCAAAATTTAGTAAACTTTTTATTTACATCACTTAAAAGCAAAGTACCTCAAAAAAAGAAATCTAATGTAGTTTACGCCATCCCATGTCTAAACTGCCCAAAGCAATATATAGGAATGACAACAGAATAATTAGACAACAGACAACTGCATTTTATAAACATAAAACACAAACAAGACATGAATTATACTTTAAGAATACTAAAATCTTAATACAGGAACCAAACTAGGCTAAGTTGATATTCAAAGAGATGATCGAAATAAAACGAGAAAAAGAAACAATAAATGATTAAAAAGATATCAAGGGCTTAAGTCAAATCTGCCATAATCTAATTAAATAAATATATATAAAAATAACCCGTCAAGTGCAAGTTGAACTCGCACAATTAGTGTTCCGTACGTTGATTGCTTTTAAAATAATTTTGTTAGGGTGGTATAAAATGATCAGTGACTTCACAAAACACACCCCAAAGGAGTTTTCAATAAAGTTTGTTTCCAATCTTTACTGAAAACTGATGACCTTGAAATTTTTGTTTTTTTTTATATACCAAATAAATTATTAAAGGTAATGCACTCATGATAATTTTCGTTCAATCTACACCCCGTGGAGAGCATTCCAGAAGTTTTTCGCGACTTTTTAAAAATAGTAGAAAGAAAAGTGAGTCCAAATACTACATTATATATATATATATATATATATATATATATATATATATATATATATATATATATATATATATATATATATATATATATATATATATATATATATATATATATATATATATATATATATATATATATTTTACTCGTGTTTTCACAAGCTTTCATTTAAAACCACACTCGATGACCTAGTAAAAAAAAATTTTTTTCACTTCCTATTTCACCCCCCAAAACTAATCCCTTAAGTCAAAGTTTAACTTTTAAAACTACACGACTTTGATGAGGCCATCAATTTCTATATTATTACCAAATTTTAATTTTCTATGACAAATAGTTTCGAAGAATATCGGGACCGACAGACAGACGGACACCGAAGTCATCTTATAAGTGTTCCGTACGGAACACTAAAAAAATCTTAAACTACTAACTAGAAACAAAATATAAGAATTAAATGGCCTACCATGGAATATCTACAGATACAAACATCCTGTATAAATACAAACTAACAAACAATAGAATCTTACCTCAAAATAAAAAAATATATGCCACCTTGACTGTTAAAATAACAATCAGTTGATATCGGTTCACATAAAAAGAAACTCCACTGAGTAAATTATTATTTTTGTAAATATTTTTAGACAATTTTAAAGTTTAACGTATAATGTGAAAGTTTTTTAGAAAACTAGTTTTAATGTAAAAAAAAATTTTAGTAAAAAAAAACTTGATAAAGCACAACCTAATGTGCGAAACGTTGTTTTAACCAATAGTAAGCTTTTGTTTTAAATGACAATGTATATATATATATATATATATATATATATATATATATATATATATATATATATATATATATATATATATATATTTATTGTATATGCATATATACAGGGTGTCTCTAAAAGGTGCGAAAAAACTGCTACCACAAATTCCTGAGGTCAAAATATGACGATCTAACTCAACTTACCTCAGTCCAAAAGTGAATGATTTCGGAGATACAGAGTGTCAAAAGTTCAATTTGGTTTTAGTTTTTCATAAATAATTTTTTTAATAATTGGTATATTGTCACAATTTTCAGCTAAAGGGTTTTTTTTGGGGGGAAAAATTGAAATCTGCATTCATTTCCTTTGTAAAATTTAGAGGGCGCCACCTGCGGTACTTTGCACACATTTGAAACGAAATAACTTTTTTGAGCCACACTGTATTTTACTTTTACATAAAATTTCTTATTCTCCAACGTCTTTTACCTAAAAAAGGTATACCTGGTAAGAGTTGATTTGAGCAGCCGTTTTTGAGATATCTGGATTAAAACAATTCATTTCGTTTATGGCTAGGTCTAAATTATTGTGATAAATGAACACAATTTGAAGCAAAGGCGTTATAATAAATTAACTGTCACTAAAAACTGTTTGGTGTCAAATCGAATCTAAAACAATTCAAGCATTACATGTTGATCAGAATAGAATGAATTACGGCCTATCTTTTAGTAGGTGAAATTCGTAAAAATCCTGAAAGGCCCCTGATTGTGAGCAGTGTTGTTGATGTTTTTGATACATTGTCGCTTTTTTTCCGGTGTTTATGTTGTAAATTGCGAATAGTACTGGAATATCGTGAAAGAGAATTAGCAAGCACCGGTGAATTGTCAAACAATTTACAAATTTAATTTTCGTCATGGCCGTACAGTATACCAATGAAGAAATGACCGATATGTTATTGGTTTTTGGATATTGCCAAGGAAATGGTTTAGAATCTTGCAGAGTATACAGTGAAAGATTTTCGAATCGTCGCTTACCGAACCATAAAACCTTCGCGGCAGTTGAAAGACGTCTTCGTGAAACGGGTACGTTTGCGCCTGTTTCTATTAATTATGGTCGGGCACGTACGGTAAGAACTCCAGAGGTTGAGGAAGATATTTTGAATCGGATTGAAGAAAATCCAAATCTCAGCAGCAGACGATTAGGCTTAGAGCTAGGGGTAAGCAAAGATACTGTTAATAGGGTGACCAGAGAACAACTACTGCACCCATTTCATGTTCAACATGTACAAGATCTTTTACTCCATGATTCTGAACCACGCCTAGCTTTCTGCTGGTTTATCCAAGAACACAGAAATCAAGATAGGAATTTTACACGAAGAATTTTATTCACAGATGAAGCCTGTTTCACGCGAAGTGGCATAACTAATTTGCACAATGAACATGTCTATGCAGAAGAACATCCTCATGGGACTAAAATAACCCATTATCAGCATGAATTTAAGATCAATGTTTGGGCAGGAATCATAGACACTTTCATAATTGGTCCTGTCACTTCGACTAAATGGCGAAAATTTTGTGGAATATCTGTAAAACGAACTACCAGACTTATTAGATCCCCTGCCCTTGGAACTTCGAAGAAGAATGTGGTTTATGCATAACGGTGCTCCTCCACATTTTACCTTAAACGTACGTAATTATTTAAACGAACAGTATCCAAATAGATGGATAGGTAGAGGCAATGATGTACCCGCAAATTGGCCAGCTCGATCCCCTGACATAACCCCGATGGATTACTTTTTATGGGGAACTTTGAAAACCCTGGTGTATTCTAGGCCAGTTGGTACAGGAGTCCAATTTAATTTTTTACGGCGTATTAATTTTTGTACACACGAAAATGGAGGGCATTTTAAACATTTATTATAAGCATTTTTTTTAATTAACTTTTTGTTCTTGATAAATCTTATTGACTGTTTTTACTAGAGATTAAAATTAACAACACATTTACTTGTTTTTTTTTTTTAATTTTTGGTGTTATTCTTGTGACAATGCAATGCAATGGTGAGTTTGGGTAAGAAATCAAAAATTTACATCCAAATATCCCAAAAACTCATACCAGGTATACCTTTAAAAGCTGGAAAAGTAGAATTTTTATTCAAAATTTAGATAGTTAATTTTCGCTTCAAATTATGTTCATTTACCACAATAATTTAGACCTAGCCATAAACGAAATGAATTGTTTTAATCCAGATATCTCAAAAACTGCTGCTCAAATCAACTCTTACCAGGTATACCTTTTTTAGGTAAAAGACGTTGGAGGATAAGAAATTTTATGTAAAAGTAAAATACAGTGTGGCTCAAAAAAGTTATTTCGTTTTAAATGTGTGCACTTTTTCACTTCAAAAACCCCCTTTAGCTAAAAATTGTGACAATACAGAAATTATTAAAAAAAATATTTATGAAAAACTAAAACCAAATTGAACTTTTGACACTCTGTATTTCCGAAATTATCCACTTTTGGACTGAGGTAAGTTGAGTTTTGATCGTCATATTTTGACCTCAGGAATTTGTGGTAACATTTTTCCGCACCTTTTAGAGACACCCAGTATATATATATATATATATATATATATATATATATATATATATATATATATATATATATATATTTATATATGCATACAACAAATACTGTTTATTATATAAATAAGGTGATTATATTAAATTAAACTAAATATTTATAAGAATAAATTTCAAGAATTTTAAAATAATATTGTTTTTTCCTTTTAGGGATTGCCCGACAAGTTTGTAGTTGGCCTCCCGTAAATATTTTGGGTCGTCTTTCTTACAGTGTTTATTTGCTTCATGTGACTGTTATTCTCATTCGGATCTCTAAAATCAGATATCCAGTATATATGTCAGACTATATGATTGTAAGTACGTTAATTATATTATTGTTTTCACATGCTTCCCTGGTTGTCGCACCCGTAACAGATATTTATTAAACTATAAAAAGCTATATGAGAAAGGATCACATTGAAACTCATTTGTTGCGTTTGCGGAAATTCGGCTTTTAAAATTATCACTTACGACCCATGTACCTCAAATATATTTTTTTTAAACATACGGTGATAATTATCTCGAGTCAAATGAATTTATTTTTAGAAGGTAAGTATTAATAAAGAAACCTGTTCCTTAACTGATACCTTATTCCTTCTTAGATAATTTATTTTTTAGGCAATGAGCTGTAAGAAAAATAGATCTTTTTGATCCAAGTAAAAATTTCTTTTAAAGTGATTTAACTTTAGAAGTTAATCATATTAACCTAAATATTAGCATCCAAACGATATATATGTACACACCAAACATGAAGTAATAGTAGTGGCATAAACTGAATAAATAAATAATATGAATTGTACTGTATCTTGAAAGTTTCGTTGATAATTTTATTAATTTAGGTTAAAAAATAGTCTTTAAAAATGAAAATGAAACCTGCATTAAATCTCGATACTAGATAAGCTCTTCTTTGATATGATTTTACGACGCTCACTGTTAATAGTGATAAGAAAGTTTAATTTAGATTTAGCTGAGCAGGACGTCGATGACTAATTTGGTTGGTGAACGGGTGAACTTGGGTAGTCACGGACTGAGATTGGTTTAAGTTAGTTCAGATACTTATAAATTAAACTTGAATTAAATTAATCTAAATAACTTTAGCTTACTTTCGCCCGAGATTAGCCACGCTCCCTCTAATCATAGTACAAAATCAGCTGAAAATAAAGTGAGTTAAAAATTACTTACTTACTTACTTACTTATTTCTAAGTCTTTCTACCGTGAGATGTAAGGCTGTGAAGTTGAGTTGATCAGCCTCTTCCACTCCGTTCTATCCCCTGTCAGGTTCTTAATTTCACTCCACTGAATATTTCTCTCCTGAGCAGTGTTCCTTGCCTTCCGCTGCCATGTTCTTCCTCTTCTATTTGCTCTCTGAACTCGTGCCGCATATATTCTTTTTGTTAGTCTTTCTTCCATCATCCTGTGTATATGTCCCAGCCATCCAAGTTGTCTGTTCTGAATTTTGATCACTATTGGTTTCATTTTGAATTTGTTTCTGAATACTTTTTTCCTGATTGTGTCCCTTCTTGATTTTCCATCTATTTTCTTCATGAATATCATTTCCGTTGAGTTTATTCTACTCTTGTCCTTGCTTGTGAGGGTCCATGTTGCATTACCGTACAGTAATGTGGGGTCTTCTATTTTTTTAACTACCTCAATCTTTATATCTGCTGTTATTTCTCTTTTCTGAAGGAATGTTTTTCTTAAGCCAGTGTATATTCTTCCTACTTTTACTATTTTATCGTTTGTTTCTTTTTCCAGTTTCCTTTTCCTTCTATTATTGATCTTAGGGATTTGAACTCTTCAACTTGTTCTATACTCAGTCCATTTATTCTGATGTAGCGTTTTTTATTCTCTTATCCTGTTATCATCGATTGCGTCTTCTGTATATTTATTCTCATATTTATATTATTCAATTTCTCGTTCAGATTATTTAGGTTGTGCTGTAAGTTTTTTTCTGTGTCTGCTATTATCGCCATACCGTCCGCAAAAAGTAGTTCTGATATTTCAATTTTTTGCATTCTCCAGTATCCGAGCATCATCGGTCGGATTTTCTGCTTGACTCTCTTCACTGTCTCGTTTAGCCTATTGCGAATAATAAAGGGTTCAGCATACATCCTTGTTTTAGACCGCTTGTTATTTCGAAATCTCTTGACGTCATTATTTGTTCTTACTCTAATTTTTGTTGTGTGTAGTTTATCACTTCTGTCATTTCTCTGTCTACTCCACATCTTTGTAGGCTTTCCCATACATCCTCTCGTCCTACTCTATCGAATGCCTTTTCTAAGTCGATGAAAGCTATATGTAATTCTTTATTTTTACTTATGCACTTCTCTATACTCTGCCTTAATATAAATATGGGGTCCTGTGTACTCCTGCCTTTTCTAAAGCCATATTGGGTTTCTTCTAGAGAGTGTACTAACTGGTCTTTTATTCTTTTTTCTATTATTCTAGCGAGTACTTTGGCTGGTAGACTCATTAATGTTATGCCTCTATAGTTTTGGCACTCTCTTACGTCTCCTTTTTTATGAATCGGCAGGATAATACTAGTGTTCCATTCCTTGGGTATTCTGTTTTCTTTTACGATCTTATTTAACAACTTGGCGCAGTGTGTTCTTCCCTCTTTCTCCAGGCTTTTCAGCATTTCCGGGGTGATTTCGTCGATTCTAGCTGCTTTACCTGTCTTCAATTTCGCTATTCATTAACCTCATCTTCTGAAATAGTTAATTTTATAGGCCCTCTCTCTTCTATCATTTTGGTTACCTGTACGTTTGTGATATCTGATTCTGTTATTTCCTGAAAGTGTTCCCTCCATCTGTCCATTATCTTGACTTCTTCTGTTAAGTTTCGATTTTTGTCCTTCATATTTCTCAAGCTATAGTCTTTCTTCTTTCTTAGTTGTTTCAGTGTTCCGTAAAATAACTTCTGGTTGCCTCTAAAATTTTCTTTCATAGTTTGCGCGAATTTTCTCCAACTTGCCTACCTTCTTTTACTGTGGTTTTGACTCGTTTCCTTATCTCCTTGTACCTTTCGTAGTCCGCTGTTGTATTTGTACTAAGATATTTTTTTCATTGCTTTTTTCTTGTCCTTAACGCTTTTTATTTTCTTCTTTATTTCTTTTTTTCTTTTGTCTTCTTTTTCTTCTTGGTTTGTAATTAGTTTCATTTTGACAAGCTAATCGTCGCTGCTAATTTCTGTTTTTCTTGATACTTTTACATCTTTCACATATTTCCAATAACTTTTACGTACCAGGAAATAGTCAATTATGGACTTTTCCTTTCTGCTTGGTTTCTCTCTAGTATGAATGTCCTTGTGTTTGAATTTTGTGTTTGATATTCCGTATTCTCCGTTATTTTTCTTCATTGCTTCTCTCTCACTACCCATTATTATTTCGTATCCTTTGTTATTTCCTACACGTCCATTTAGGTCTCTCCCGATTATGAGGTTTTTGTTTGCATCGTCTAGCTCTTCTTGCAGCTTTTCAAAATACTCTTTTTCTTCCTTTTTGATTATTATATAAGTGTTCTCCTTCTTTGCCTCCATATCGTTTACCAGAATTCTTTCGTTTACATATTTCTCTCTCTCTGTCTATTGTCACGTTTTTCAACCAATCTGGTGCTATTATCAGTCCCACTCCCTTTGCTGCTCTTTCTGTTTCTTCTACTCCACACCAAAATAGCCAATATCCCTTAGTTAAAAATTAATCAGCTTAACTGAGATTAAATCCATCCTCTTGATATTAAACATAGACATGGTAGTGGTCTACTGTATACTATTCTATACCTGGCCAAAGCCTCTGGTTATTACCTATGGTGCTAATTAGTCATTTTATTTTCTTAATTAAATTTTGTATAATACCTACCTACCTCTTATGCGCTTTTAAATTCTGGGTCTTTTTTTTAGAAATTAGGGAGCAAAAATTTTCTAGCTTACGATCTGAAAAGCCCTATAGCTTCTTTACTACTTCACTCTGCCACCGTATCTTATATAATGTATTAGCGATGTTCATAGACATCCTCTGCAAGGTTTTTTCCGCTGAGCTTTTCATTCTCTTGCCGTCGATTCACTTTGTCCATTTATGGCCAAGAGTATGTCCAAACCTCTAGCTGCCCCTCGATCTTAAGAAGGTGTTGTTATCAATACTAAAGTGGATAGCTTAAGAAAAACTCGTAAACCTCAAATAAAAAAATCATAAAAAAATAATTTTTTTGGGTATTTGCTTCTCTAAATCTTAGTTATTTTTTAGATAGTTCTCTTTATGGATGACTTGGCACTAGTATACATATTTGGAACGCTTTTAACTCTCTTTGTTGATATGCCAATTTCAGCTATGCAAAATTTTTTTTTCAATTCAAAGGAAGAGATACAACCGAAAGAAAAGAGTTCTAAAAACGAATAAAGAGAAGAATGGAAGAATTTTGCAATATTGTAATATTTTAAATAAAAATATATTTTTTCTCTAAGATTCAGTAGTTCTTGAGTAGATTATATATATATATATATATATATATATATATATATATATATATATATATATATATATATATATATATATATATATATATATATATATATATATATATATATATATATATATATATATATATATATATATATATATATATATATATATATATATATATATATATATGACAAAATAGGTGCTTATACTGCACTCTGTCTTTTCGAACAAAGTAGCCAGACCACAGCTGACACTTAAATGCAGAACCACACCTTCTCGACCTTCCCTTCGAAGGCATAGATGGCGTTGAAATTACTTCATGTGTCTTTTTGGTATAAAAATTAAAAAATTATATATGATAAATAATAAATAACTTTTCCAGCAATAGCATTCACTTTAAATATTTCAAATTATGTATTTTTATTATAAAATTAAAAAATAAATATGTTAAATAATAAATAACTTTTCCAATAATAGCATTCACCAAAACTTACTAAATCTCTAACTTTAATGTTTTTGGGTTTTTTTTCGACCTGCTAACGATAAAGAGTACCAACAATATCCGGTGTCGGACTCAAATATTACTAAAAGTTACTAAATACGATGTCAAAAAATTTAAAATGGAGTACCAATATCATGGTCTTTCTCACAGTAGTTTCTGTCTCAAAAACTGTTTTTAAGGAATGTTTTTAACAATATATTATTTTCTGATACTTGTGTAATTTTCTAGGTGTCCTTTTGTTATATTTTTTATGATTGTGCTTATTACCTGGCCAACGAAATACAAATTTTACTCTGTATCAGTAGAGAGAAATTAACTGCTGAATTTTGTAAGTAAATTATTATACCACTTTATAAATTTATAAATCACATGTCATAATGAGCGTCTTAACTTTGTTTTTCCTGTACCTTGTTTGCATTTCAGTATCCAGTAGATCAAGCTTTCGCTGCCAATTAGGCAGCGAAAGCTTGATAACAAAAAATAAAAAGCAGATACTAGGGCCTATAGATTTTTGACTGCTCATCTCTTCTCCAGTTTAACTACTGGGGGCGTTCCCCAGTACATTATATATATACATATATATATATATATATATATATATATATATATATATATATATATATATATATATATATATATATATATATATATATATATATATATATATATATATATATATATATATATATATATATATATATATATATATATATATATATATATATATATATATATATATATATATATATATATATATATATATATATATATATATATATATATATATATATATATATATATATATATATATATATATATATATATATATATATATATATATATATATATATATATATATATATATATATATATATATATATATATATATATATATATATATATATATATATATATATATGTATATATTTAATGTACATATATATATGTATATATTTAATGTACATATATATATATATATATATATATATATATATATATATATATATATATATATATATATATATATATATATATATATATATATATATATATATATATATAATATATATATATATATATATATATATATATATATATATATATATATATATATATATATATATATATATATATATATATATATATATATATATATATATATATATATATATATATATATATATATATATATATATATATATATATATATATATATATATATATATATATATATATATATATATATACAATATATATATATATATATATATATATATATATATATATATATATATATATATATATATATATATATATATATATATATATATATATATATATATATATATATATATATATTATATATATATTTATATATATATATATATATATATATATATAATATATATATATATATATATATATATATATATATATATATATATATATATATATATATATATATATATATATATATATATATATATATATATATATATATATATATATATATATATATATATATATATATATATATATATATAGCGTATTATGGAAATTATTAATTAATTTAATATTGAAACCGATACATTCTTGTACCAGACCGATCGCAGAAAATTTAAGGAAATGATGAACTGAATGAAATAACCAATATAGCCTATTGTTAACAAGAACAGCATTTACAGTGTTGCGAGGCTTAACTAGGGTTTTCACAATAAATTTAATAAAGAAAACATAAAATTTTAAAATAATTAGTTGCTGACATCCAACAATTAATTACACTTGATGTTTTATATTTCAATATTCTAATTATCGACGGAGCACTATAATCTTTTATCCATAGATAAGTTTTTGTTTAATTGCATTACTTAGTAAAAATTTTCACGTATTTATCTCGGAGTGGTTTATTATTCTAAGAATGAGTGTTTTATGATAACCCTATAATCCGTCTAAAACAAGTCATAGGAGAATGTAATGTACAAAAGTTTCATTTCTTCATGTTACATAACCTGGGGCGGCTGCCGGTCCCAAGCCCGGACAAAGGAGGAGGGTTGTAGCGGTAGGCCAGCTCCCTACTCTATGTAAAAAAAGCCTCTGCTAAAAAACCTAATCCAAAGCCTCGGAATCGAACGGATATTCGAAGACGAAAACAGCAAAGAAGAAGGACAACGATATGTGGTACATGGAACATACAAGGTCCCTCCAAGAAAGTAAATGAAGTTGTAAATGAATTAGAAAATCTTCGAGTCGAAATTGCAGTACTGACGGAAACAGGCGCCGAAAGTTGGGGCATTACGATCACTTTTATAGTGGAGTGCCCAAAGAAGATAGAGCAAAACAAGGCGTATCCATACTAATACACAGAAAACTGAGGAAATTCATAACCACCTGGGAACCGATTAGTGAAAGAATCATAAAGATGAATTTCAAAATACTAGGTAATAACACAATCTTACTGGGGGTATACGCTGTCAACGACGACGATCTGGCTAATAACAAGGATTCATTTTTTGAACAACTAAATGAGGAAATACGCAAAATTGGAACATCAAGAGACATATTACTTTTGGGTGATCTAAATGGAAGAATAGGAAGGAAAGAACACGATAAAGTGGTAGGAAAATATGGCGAAGAAGTTACTAACGACAACGGAAGTAGAATTATAGAGATATGTGAACAAAACAACCTTATAATATTAAACGGACACTACCAGCATAGGGATATTCATAAATATACGTGGAGACATACAACAAGAAATTTAAAAAGTATTATCGACTATATGATAATATGTCAGAGATCTAGATTAAACTTCCTAGATGTAAGAGTCCAAAGAGGGGCTTCATGTGGCAGCGACCACTACCTTGTGAAAGGAAAGATGACCTCACGAACAACACGGGAAAGCAAACTGAAAGATACAAGTACACAGCACACAACAAGTGAAACAACAATAAGATATAATACAGACAGCTTACAAAATGAAAGTATCAGAAATCTATACAAGAGTAGACTGGACCAAAAGATACAACGGACGGGATTTGTTAATATAGAAGAAGAATATAAGTATATAAAGGAATACCTACACGCAGCCGCACTGGAAGCATTAGGGTACCAAGAGAAAAGGGAAAAACAGCAAAAACCATATTGGTGGGATGAAGAAATTAAATACGACATTGAAGAAAAACGGAAAAGCTTTCACAAATACTTAAGTTCAAAGAGCACAAACGACAAAGTAAAATACAAAGAATCCCAAGCTAGAGTACGCAAAATGATTAGTGACAAAAAGAACAACCAATGGGAAAAGACATGCTCAAGACTCAACACTTACATAGGAGGAAGAAAAAGCACAGAAAGCTGGAGACTTCTTAAAAATATGAGAACAGAACGGAAAAGAGAAATCTTCTCACCAATAACACCAGAAAAATGGAACCAATATTTTACAAATATGCTAACAGAAGATAGACCAGAGCTCAAAAGTACACAACATGGAAACCCAAATATAGTTATACGAGGATCCCCAATAAGGATAACAACATCAGAAGTTAAAGAAGTATGTAAAACGCTAAAAAATGGTAGAGCTCCAGGACCAGCAAACATCCCAGGAGAGATAGTAAAATACGGAACTGAAAAGCTATTTAGCGCTTTGAGGAACTTATTCCAAAGATGCATTAACACATCAGAAGTACCTGAGGAATGGAAAATATCATACATATCAACAATTCATAAGAAAGGAGACAAAAATAATTGCGCTAACTATAGGGGAATAACGGTTACAGGATATATTAGCAGAATATACGGAAAAATACTTAAAAATAGAATAGATACGGAACACGCGGACGTAGAAGCTGAAGAACAGGCAGGCTTTAGAGCAGGAAGATCCACCATAGACCATCTCTTCTCACTGACACAAATCCTAGAAAAGAAAACCGCATTTGATCAGGAAGTCCATGTCTTGTTTGTTGATTTAAAAAAGGCCTACGACAGCGTGCCCCTAATGAGATTGTGGGAAACACTACAACAGAGTAATGTAAGCACCGAAATAATTAAAGCTGTAAAATCCTTATACCAAGACGCAAGAAGTAGTGCGAAAACCAAATATGGTATAACAACAGGGTTCCAGGTCACAAAGGGTTGTAGCCTATGAAAAGGTGTTTAATTGCGCCCCACGTAGACTGCGTCGTTTTGTAAGGTGTTAACTCGCCCGCTTTTTGCGACGTCATTTTTTTTGTCCTGGGAAAAGTTGTTTGTCCCACGCTTGAGCGCAATTTTGTACCGTTTGATAATTGGATGCCCCAAGCTTGAGCACAATTTTCTTGCAGCCTCGCTTTAATTTCTGATAATGAATTGAGTGAATCCTGATTTTAAAAGAACTAAAGAAATTAAACACACACTAGCTCAGTTTTCTTTGGTAGAGAGATATGGGTAAGAGATAATTTTTGTACGTCTTTTTGGAATTATTTTCTATTTTTAAAGAAACCTCAGCTGTACGACTTTTTTGGGCACCATTCATTTTAAAATAGAAAGGATCTAACTTCAGCTAAAAAAATGAAAAAATACTGAAAGGGTGTACTGTTGGTAAATAAAAAAATCAGTTTGGTACAGCCGTTCTTATCCTGAAAAGTAAGATAGGTATTCAGTGAGACACTAGCTTTAATCAACAAAAAGAAAATTTATTCATGTTTTTTAAAAATAAAAAGTTCTAACCTTTGCAGTTTTACAGGATTACCAAAAAATTTTAGCCTAACAGGTAGTTATGACATTTAAATTCTAAACTCTGACTACTCCGAAGACGAAAAATAGTGCTTTTCACTTCACTTTTTAGTCAGTTCAAATTGCTGTTAAGGCACTACTCAGGGATAAGTCTATGGAAGGATGTTTTGGTAACTTACTGTTTTTATTTCGGCTTCGATGGAACACGACCGATTTCACACACTTTTCTAGTAAACACTTAGAGAGCCCACTACGGCTTTTCGTTAAAAAACTTGTGCTTTATTTAGTTCTCATGATTGTTGTTATGAGCCTTTACTGCAGCTCTGTCGAAGGAAGCCTACTTGGAGGCTCCGATGAAAATTAGCCTGGCTGCGGCTTGATGGTACTCAGCCCCGATCCCTGTCCTACCGGACCCTTAAAAATAAGCCGTGGGCCTTCTCTCGGTCATATCGCGACGCCGGAACCAAAAATCCGGATACACATTTTCAACCAATCCCGGCGTGCCGATAGATTCGGTCAGAAACCCGCACAGCACACTAATATACCGAACGGCTTGGAATCTCTTGTTAATATACCGTTCGATACAAAAATGAAAATAAGTACAATTTGAAGTGAAAAATCAGTAACATTACATGGTCTTAAAATCTAGGAAAAAATGAATGTTACATTTACCCCCTTCCAAAAAGAAATAGACTACACTAGTCTATTAAACTTAGGCTACTTATGAAAAGGTACAAAGTGGTACACTATCACTTAATACTAAGGTCAGAACTTAAAACAAAAGTACAAACTTCGGACCTTACTACTAGACTTAACTCAATTAAGCACTAATATTAAGTACAATGAGAACCAAATGAAAATCTTTGCATGATCACAAGAATCTTATAACTAGACTTAACTTAATTAGACACTAAGGTTAAG
>CM032446.1:85914668-86077553 GCA_019049505.1 Pachyrhynchus sulphureomaculatus | reverse complement strand
CTCAGCCTAATCGCCCAACGCGCTAGTTTGCCACTAGGGTTTTTAATTGAATTAAGCCACAATAAACTATAATGATCTGTTATGACCGTGAAAGGAACACCTTCTATGTAAGGTCGAAACTTTTCGATGTTAAAGAGTACTGCTAAACATTCTTTTTCAACAACCGAATAGTTACGTTCAGCCTTTGACAAAGTTCTACTGGCATACGCTATCACTCTTTCCTCACCATTGATTTTCTGTGTTAGGACGCCCCCTAAACCGGTATTAGAAGCATCACTAGAAATATAAAACTGTTGGGAAAAATCTGGTTGGGATAAAATTGGAGCTGAAACCAATAGCTCTTTAATCTTTATAAAAGATCTTTCTGCTGCGTTTGTCCAATCTATCGATTGTCCTTTTTTTCGTCCTTTCAAAAGATCATTAATAGGTGACAACAAGGTAGAAAAATTCTCAATAAAACGCCTATACCATGAACACATTCCTACGAAGCGCTTAACTTCCGTAGTATTAGTAGGTCTCGCATAATTAACCATGCTTGCTACTTTATCCGGATCGGTACGCAAGGAATTTGAGCCTACAATATAGCCTAAAAACTTTAGAGAAGTTTTGAAAAAATCACATTTGCTCAAATTTATCGTCAGTCCGGCCTCTTTCAATTTATCTTTTACTTCCTTAAGTAAGCGAATATGCGATTCGAAGTCTTCCGATGTTACTAAAATATCATCGAGATAGGTAAAAATATGTGGCTCATATTTCGGACCAAATATAGCGTCCACTAAACGTTGCTGAGTTTGAGCAGCGTTCTTTAGACCAAACGGCATAGTGACGAACTGAAATAGACCTCGGCCTACTACTGCAAATGCGGTCTTTTCCTTAGAGGATTTGTCCAAAGGAATTTGCCAGAATGCCTTTCTAAGATCTATCGAGGATACATACTTAGCATTCCTGAGTGATGTCAAAATTCTGTCGATGTTCGGTAATGGATAGTTGGAGTTGGAGAACACCAAGGACTGTTTGATTCTTCAATCACTCCGAGTTTCAACATTTCGTCTAACTCCTTATTTAATACTTTTGACATATATGGAGACATGGCGAAGGGCCTTGTCTTTACAGGACTGGCATCAGCCGTATCTATAGACATGTTGATTTTATTCGTTCGGCCTAACCTATCTTTACTACTTATTTCATTGAAAGAGCTTATTACTTTTTCTGCTTTTAAGCGTTCCGTCCGCGAGAGATCATCTAGGGTACATAGACGCGAGAAAAGGTTTTCTAAAGAACTTTCTGAATAACAATCTTTAAAACTTGTTTGAGAGTTGACTTCTAGGGACTGTGGATACCACGAATTATTTTTAAAATTTACTAGAATTCCGAATTTTTGTGCAAAATCACATCCTAAAACCAAAGTATGTGATAGAGAAGGTACTACTAGAGCAGAGATTACTAAACAATGACCATTGCAGACTAGCGGCAACTCAACCGTACCTAAAACTTTTAGACGGCTGCCATCTGCAGTGGTAACACTTCTATTTTTGACATGGCATATTTTTATACTTAAACGACTTAAAATTTCAATACCATTCTGACCTACAACGGAGGCATTTGCACCAGAGTCAAATAAAGCCGAGAAATGGGCACCTAATAGATTTATCTTGATATGCGGTCTGTTATCTAAATATTTATGCACGAATAAAGGAGACATGTGACCATTTGGAGAAGCAGGAGTTTTAACTTGAGAAGGAGAATTTTTATTAGACTTTAAAAAATCAGAAACTTTTTGTAACCATTTAGTCCAATCTGATCTATTGGAATATTTTTGTTCGTCCGTGTTTCTAGAACGTTTTGGATTAGGGGCTTCACTGCGAACGTGAGCTTGTGACTTAGCCGAATGATTAGAGGCTTTTTTGTTGGACTTAGTATATCCGCCTCGGTAATATACCGTCCTTACTCGTTTTTTGTACATTTGGGGCATAATGCTAGTCTCACACCAGTTGTTCCACATTTGAAACAAAATACCCTCTTAGGTGCTGTACAACTTTGGTAAGTGTGATTCGGACCTTCGCAATTCCAACACGTGAAAATTGCCTTAGGTGAAACCGGCTTGTCGTTCACTTTAGCTGCAGTGTCGCTAATTTTAGAGTCATTATCTTTTCTTTTACCCGTTTTCTGGTTACTCCTAGGGTTCCGATTTACATTCCCAACCTTATTTGTCGAGACTCCACTTCGGCCATTTGGATTATACTCTACTTGATGTATATTAGTTTCGCTTTTTGGTCTGCTCTTTTCCAACAAATAATCGGACTCTTCAAGTTTTCTACATAACCCGGCGAGTTCGGCTACCGAATTAATATCTAGTAGAGCTAACCGATTGACGAAACTAGGCAGAATATTCCTCCGTATAAATTTAACTTTGGTACTTTCCAGAGGCTTGGTGGATAACCTGCCAAATAAAGATTCCATGTGGGCAATAAAAATCACAGTGGACTCATTCTTCTTTTGTCGGCTCCTCTTTATTTCCGACCACAATTCTTCATCATCATCACAGTGCAAGAAGTCCTTCTTTAGCCTAACTACCAAGGAATGCCAGTCGTTGACACTTGATTTTATGCTTCTAAACCAAATGAAGGCATCGCCAGTGAAAAATTCAACAGCAGAGCTGAAAAGTTCATCTTCCGATACTTTCCTAGCTTGTGCTATTTCAGTCAGCCTCTCCAAAAAAGGATAGAGTCTCTTTGAGTCTCCATTAAATTTCAATTGCCATTCGCTGACAGGAATATTTCTGGCTGCGCAATTCACGATTGGAGCTGGTACATTTATGACTGGGGTTGTAATAGGCAACTGTGGTAACTCATGACCAGGAGCTATCTTTTCTGCAAGATTTGCTTCCATGAGCACACACGTAGCTATTGTTTCCTGAACATATTTGGAAAACTTCGACGCTTCCTCTTCGTCATCCGGCATGGGAATTCTTTGTACGCGACCCGCAACATGCGATAAACGTGACTTAACCCGGTGTACAAGTGAATCATTTGGATCGCCGTCATAACTATCGATTAAGTTTTGGATAGAGTTTAAACTCTTTTCGATACCAGCCGTTTCTTCTTTAAAAGACAGAGTGTCATCCCCTATTTTATCGTTTTTCCGGGCTCATTAATTTCTTTACTTAAGATCCTCGTTAGAATCTTTCTTTTATCCGCGACCGGACGTTCTGAGAAAGTACGACGGATTTTCAGTTCATAGTCTAACTCATATTCCAGTAGGTGATTGACTTTAAAATTGAAGGCTTCCATGATAAATGAATAAAATTTAAAAGAACTGTTTAAAAAGTCTTGAAAATATTTCTCCTGTGCTCCCAATAGTCAAAAAAAATAAAAAAATATGTAAAGGCACTTAAATATGTAAACTTCTTTACCAAACATTTAAAATAATCTTCGACAATTTCAAAAAAAATTTCTAAGTATCGCCTTGTATTTAAATTCTTTTACCAAATATGTTAAGAATTTTCAACAAAAAAATCTCCAGATATCGTTTTCGTATTAGCTAAGTATTTTTAATATTCATGCAAAACATCGGTGAGAAGAAAGAACAGTTTTTTGTTCGGTTAACCGCAAAATAAATCTAACACTGCAAAAAATTAAAGTAAACCAGCACATCTGCTAATCTGAACTATAAAGCTAGCTTTTAAGAAAAAAACAGGGATCACTTATCTTAGAGTCAATTAACAAAATTCAAATATCTATACCACCATCAGATAAATTGAAATAAAAAAATTCTACAAATTTCCTGCTTTTGTCTTACTGCTATAGTGTAGTTTCGTTTAATAAATATTATGAAATAAAAATATCTGCAAAGTTAGAGCTTTTACTTTGTTCGAAAGCTAGTACACTGAACCCTTTAAAAAATAAAATTCCAAAAGCCCCGCGTTGACAGCGCTACTTTGTAGCCTATGAAAAGGTGTTTAATTGCGCCCCACGTAGACTGCGTCGTTTTGTAAGGTGTTAACTCGCCTGCTTTTTGCGGCGTCATTTTTTTTGTCCTGGGAAAAGTTGTTTGTCCCACGCTTGAGCGCAATTTTGTACCGTTTGATAATTGGATGCCCCAAGCTTGAGCACAATTTTCTTGCAGCCCCGCTTTAATTTCTGATAATGAATTGAGTGAATCCTGATTTTAAAAGAACTAAAGAAATTAAACACACACTAGCTCAGTTTTCTTTGGTAGAGAGATATGGGTAAGAGATAATTTTTGTACGTCTTTTTGGAATTATTTTCTATTTTTAAAGAAACCTCAGCTGTACGACTTTTTGGGCACCATTCATTTTAAAATAGAAAGGATCTAACTTCAGCTAAAAAAATGAAAAAATACTGAAAGGGTGTACTGTTGGTAAATAAAAAAATCAATTTGGTACAGCCGTTCTTATCCTGAAAAGTAAGATAGGTATTCAGTGAGACACTAGCTTTAATCAACAAGAAAATTTATTCATGTTTTTTAAAAATAAAAAGTTCTAACCTTTGCAGTTTTACAGGATTACCAAAAAATTTTAGCCTAACAGGTAGTTATGACATTTAAATTCTAAACTCTGACTACTCCCGAAGACGAAAAATAGTGCTTTTCACTTCACTTTTTAGTCAGTTCAAATTGCTGTTAAGGCACTACTCAGGGATAAGTCTATGGAAGGATGTTTTGGTAACTTACTGTTTTTATTTCGGCTTCGATGGAACACGACCGATTTCACACTTTTCTAGTAAACACTTAGAGAGCCCACTACGGCTTTTCGTTAAAAAACTTGTGCTTTATTTAGTTCTCATGATTGTTGTTATGAGCCTTTACTGCAGCTCTGTCGAAGGAAGCCTACTTGGAGGCTCCGATGAAAATTAGCCTGGCTGCGGCTTGATGGTACTCAGCCCCGATCCCTGTCCTACCGGACCCTTAAATAAGCCGTGGGCCTTCTCTCGGTCATATCGCGACGCCGGAAACAAAAATCCGGATACACATTTTCAACCAATCCCGGCGTGCCGATAGATTCGGTCAGAAACCCGCACAGCACACTAATATACCGAACGGCTTGGAATCTCTTGTTAATATACCGTTCGATACAAAAATGAAAATAAGTACAAGTGAAAAATGGTAACTTCTTAAAATCTAGGAAAAAATGAATGTTGCAGGGTCTCAAACAGGGCTGCTGTATATCCCCAACGCTATTTAAAATCTATTTGGAGAGTGCACTGAAGAACTGGAAAAGGAAATGCAGCAGTATGGGATTACCACTGGATGACGATACTACATTGTACACGCTATCATTCGCAGACGACCAGGTAGTAGTCGCTCAGGACATCGATGATATGGAATACATGACACGAAAACTTATGGAGGAATATGAAAAAATGGGGCCTAGAAGTCATATATTAAAAAGACCGAGTACATGTGCGTCGGAGGACAACAGCAGGACTTGAAACTGGCCACAGGACACACCATCAAACACTGTGCCAGTTATAAGTATTTGGGAACGAGAATATCTAGGGACGGAACACTGGAAGAAGCAATATTCGAGAGGAATATCTAAGGAAGAAAAGCGATTGCAATGCTTAATAGTATACTATGGGACAAAAACATAACCATTGAAAATAAGAAGAGAATTTACAACTCAATAGTGAAAAGTATAATAACTTACAGCTCCCAGGTGTGGCCATTGAAGGAAAGAACAGAAAAAATACTAAAAGCTACAGAAATGGATTTCTGGAGACGAGCAGCCAGAAAATCCAGAAAAGACCGCATACCAAATGACCCGATAAGACGAGCTTTAGAAATAAAGCACGATATAGTGGACGAAATCAGAACCCAACAATTGGTATGGTACGGACATGTACAGAGAATGTCACATGGAAAAAGAAAGCGAGGAAGACCACGCCAAAGCTGGAGAGCAGGAATCAACAGGGAAGTACTAGAGAGAGATCTGAAGAGGATTGGAAATTAGGCATCGGAAGACGGAAGACGTTATAAAACCTATATATATATATATATATATATATATATATATATATATATATATATATATATATATATATATATATATATATATATATATATATACATAACCTTAACTTACTCTAACAACTTCAATCCATTTTGGTTTGGCGAGTTTTCCCGTAGCCGATTTGAGCTAATTTCTTTTTAAAAATACTAGTCTTCTAATACACTACTTTATCATGCCTAATTTAATGGAAAACGGACACACAAGTTGTCAATAAGATGGGCAACTCAGTATACTCCTTTCAGTTCCCTAAGAGTGGTAACACTTGCGTCTGGTTGAAACCACGCGACGGTTCATTTAAATTGCTTTTTAACATTCAGATTTTGAATTCCAAAGATTTTGTGTCTACAAAAAATGTGTAAACACGAAAACTTTGAATCTAATAATATTTCTGGGTAGACAAATACAAAAAGAAGTTTTTTGTGACTTTATTTACAAAATCACTAGTTCCTAATACAAATTGGTATTCTATAAAAGGTTACGAAAGAATGAATGCAATATTGTTTAAATGTTAGTAACTTCCTAATCGCTGTTATACAGGACTAAAAAAAATAAACTTTATAACATATAGAAATAAATAGATTTATAAAAGTGTTCAGCAGCTGTAAATAAAAAGTAATTGTAATGATAATTAAGGTAGATATAATTATTATATTGAAATAAAATCTCAAGAGAAAATTCTAAATATATCATTTGGGCTATTCGTTTCTTTTTTTAACTGTTTTGACTACATTCTTTCTTTTAAACTTTTATTAACATTTTTGGACCATGTTAATAAATGAAAACGACAAATTTCATTAATAGTAATATTAAGCATATTTTGTAGCTTACAAGAAAAATGATTATTTATATTTTCGGTAATAATTACTTAAAAAGTTGATATTAAAGTACTTGTGCGACAAAATTTACATAAAACAAATGTTAAAATACTTTTCTGAAATACTATAAAATTATTTCGTAATAATTTTCTCTTTCAACATTTTATAAGGAAGTTTTATTATTTAATCGATTTCGGGACCCAATACATTATTTTTGACACATTTTACAGCGCAGCGCTCTTTTTAAAAATAATCCTTGATAAATATTCGGCAAAATATGCCAAGTCTCGATGTTCAAAGTGGTTGACCACACTTCGAAAGTCATTCTCGGATTTAAACTAGGTTCCATACAAACTATCGAAAATTTTGTCCATAAATAAAACAAACTCTGCAGTTTTTACAACTTTTTCTAGCACATATTAAGACGCTAAAAATAAAAACAAAAATACTAAATTATTAATTTAAAAGTTACCATATATATTAAAACATAAAATTTATCAACTTTTCACCCCCTTGACATGAAGCAATATTGTTTAAAAACTATAAGCACCATTCTCTCATTAGATAATATATATGCACCAAGTTTGAAAGCGACATCTCATTTTGTTCGAGAGTTATCGTTCCAATAGATCGACAGATAGACTACTGAAAATGAGTAACTATCTTTTCGTGATCTAGAAACCCTAAAACATGAAAAAAAAGCAAAAATCTCGTATAATTTTTTCATGAATACAATACTTTCCTTTAGCAAGAAAAGTAAAAAAAAGATTGATTTATTCTGGCCAAACTAAAATATAAGTTTTTATTTAAATACTATGCCAACAACACAATTCCAAATAATAAAACCTGAACAATAAATAATACTTACATTTTGACCCTAAAAGAGGTTTTTGTTTTCCTATTCTATGAAAATTTATTTTTCTCATTTTGATGGTTTTTTCCTTGTGCTCTGCTAGTTGCTAATTATAAGGGAGGTTAAACTAATGATACATTTCTTAAAAGTCGTCTTATTTGTAACAATGCCAACATAAATAAAAAAAAACATGGTAAAGCGCAAGTTGGACTTGCCCAATTAGTGTTCCGTACCGTGATTACCTTTAAAATAAAAATCAAATTATATGTCGGTTCAAGAGCGACTCGCCACTTGGTAACAGTAATGTACTTAAAAGTATGTTTTAAAAACCTTCACCATACTTCAAGGAACATAGTTTGCATCGTTACTTTTTTATGCCAGATTTATTATCAAACGTAATGCACTTGTGAGAATATTCCGATTTTTGGCATTTTTTTTTTAAATAATATAAAGAAAACTGTGTGCAAGTACTACCATACATAATATATTTTTGAACTCGTGTTTTCACAAGCTTTCATTTGACACTCCACTCGATAATCTAGTAACAATTTTTTTTTACATCCGATTTGACCCCCCAAAGTCACCCCTTAAGTCAAAATTTAACGTTCAAGACTACAAGGCTCTTATTGGAACATCAATTCTTATATTCGTGTCAAATATCAACGATCCATGTCAAATAGTGTGGGAGAAAATCGGGTGTGACAGATGGACACCGAAGTGATCCCATAAATGTTCCGCACGGAACACTAAAACACTATCTACAGTCATACGGCAGTAGTAAATTTGTTGTGGAATAAATTGCCCATTTAGACTCAATACATTCAAGATATAATATTTAAGCCTCTTTATTTTTTAATTAATTAATCAAAAGCTACTAAATTTACCTTTTTGCATAAAATCATCTAGATAAACTTTTTTTCACAGGACAAATTATTGCATCCCTTGCCCTTGTTGTAACGCCTCTTTGTTACATTTCGTGTTAAAGCCTAAAACAGTAAGAAAATTATTTTAAATACTTTATAATAAATGTGTACAAATTCTGACAAAGAAAATGATGATTAATTAGATTATAGTAACTACTGATACTATCGACTAAATCTAATCTTACTAATTTGATATATATCACGTTTATATAAACGTGTTGAAAGAAATTATAATTTTACATACAATTACATATTTAATATTAGCAAGTGTTAACGTGGAACGGAAGCTTTTCTGGTTTTTTTTTATATATCTATCTACCTATCCGTAGCTCAGTTTATTGGAGTACAAAAATTAGTTTTATCCAAAGGATAGAACTTATATTTTACTTCGTGGCTTAAAACAGTAGAAAATTTATTGTAAAAATAAAGTTCGTTCGTGTCATTGAAAATTATGATGTAGAGATTTAAAAATATGTTTTTTTGGAAGTAAATGAATATTGAGACTACAGATTTATTGTAATTTCATAGTAATTTTAATTTGATATGTGTATGTGTTTTATATATAATAAGCACTTTTTTCAACATCTTCCATGGTAAAAAATAAATAAACCTTTTAATTTTATTAATTCAGTTTTATTACTGACATTAGCTAAAATTATGATTAGGGTTACTTGATTCTTATAATTTTTTAAATATTCTTTCTCTCAAAATAATTAATGTTTAAATACAATAGTAATGACTGATTCTTATTTTATGTTATTAACCTTAAAGTTCCATTACTAAACACTAAAAGTTATTTAAAAAATATTACCTGCATATAATAAATTAAAATTTTCATCTAAGAAAGAAAATTCATTGTTGACAAGAAACCTTTTCATTTTACCTTTAAAAGAACCTAGGTTTTTAGTTGTTCTTAGATGTTCTAGAAATGACTGTCAATCATCGCTCCTGATGAAGCTAATATGGTTAGCGAAACGCACGTCGACTGCAAAAATAAAGTGTTTGGTGTAGTGGTGATATATATTGAGTAGTGTCATTGTGCCCAAGGTTCCAAATTCCCAACATAGTTGTAGAAATGCATTAAAGGTTTTTTACAACTAATTAAAGGTCTCTTATAAAATGAAAAGGTATGATTAAGTGGTTAAGCTAGGTTATTCTCACCTATATGCTAATTTTATTAGAGATATCCCTGTTTTTAAAAAGAAAACTGTTGTTCATTTACACAGAAACATATAGAAAGAAGAAAGGTACCCTCATAATTTTATTTAAGGTGTGTATATCCCTTATGAATTGCTTTGAAATATTATCACAAGTAAACTTTCATGTTCCTTAACGAACTATTAGACTCGCTGCTGTGTTCTACTTGCCAACACCTTCTACAAATTTCTTAATTAAAACATCATTGTATCAGTCTATGGATATATTTAATAAAACCTGTGGTGACATTGATCTGTGCGGCCTATCTTCAGCTACATTTACTCATACCATAAGAAGTAGATTGTTGCGGAATTTATAAACTTGTTTGTTGTACATGATTGTGTATTTATATTTTATTTTATTTTATTTTATGTTATATTATATTTTATTATATTTTATTTTGTTATGTCATTGCTTTGTACACTGTGTCATATTGTCTTATAAATAGAGCCCTATGTGTTAGACAATAAAGATTATTATTGTTATTATTATTCATCTGAAAAAGAAGAAAGAATCCGACGTGACAAATCCTGTGGCTCCGACCTACACAGGCTGTCACGCGGTGTGGTCCGAAAATGATGATCACGCTTCACGTCCGTTCAACCAAATTGGCCTGAGCAAACTGCCCTCTGCATCTGCATTGTTAAAGAATCAACCGAGGCACAGAATACCGACATTCTTCGTAAGGTTTTTCAGGAATGTCTTATTTCCTCCTAAAACTCCGATGACTAAGACGACCATTGCTATTGAATGTAGAGGGAACAAAGCGCGAAGTTTGTAGTTTAAGTCTTTGTACTATATTTTTTCCCTCCTCATTGATTGCAATATTTGTTTCTGCAGGTATCGAACACTCAATTACATAAATTTTCTTTGCTGTTTTATCGAGAAGTCTTATATCAGGTTTGTTGGCTTGCAAACATCTTGTGGTCGAAAAGGCCAAATTTTAGTAAATGCGGCACTTCTCATTTAATACAACGGATTCTATCTCTCCCGGAAGATACGGCATTCTGAAAACTTCATCAATACCGTAAGAATTTCTATGATGGTAATATAGGACACACAACACTGCATTATGACGATGGATGTAACATGATATATCATGAACAGAAAACGCTGAAAGTAAATGCATCAGTGATTCTGGTTCTATGTTGCATGCCCTACACTTAATGTTGGCTAGTTCGGTAAATCGGCTACCATCCTGACAAGCTAATAAAAATCCCTCGGTCTCTGACTTAAGACTTGCTGACTGGAGAAAACTAAATGTTAGTTTTTCTGACAGCTGCAGTACATCGATGTTCCTATAAAACACTCCAAATTGGGGTTTTTCTGTGTGCTGCCTATAATTTTGTTGTTGTTTTGCTGTTTTAATGTATATCTTAAGACTAGGAGGTTCTAAATCTAGAATGTTAACCTCATCATTTTTCTGTTCGATGACGTCGTGGAAGTTTACTGCCAGATCAAATTTTTTCGCTACATCATCCGCAGCCCTAAACAGAAAGGCTCTCACTCTTCTCCGTTCGTAGCTGCAGACCAATTCCAGGAGAGAACCAGAACTCTTTGCAAGCTTACACGCTAGTCCCACGACGATTCGATTATGCAGACACTCTAAGCTCAAAAGTCCTCTTCTACCTTGATGGAGTGAAAGATATATTCGAGAAACCGAGGATCGAGGATACGCATGATTTTTCGGGTGCTAATATCCAAATCTCGCAGTTCTTCTTTCGTTTACTTCACTATTCCAAAGGAATAAAGAAGTACCGGTATAGCTAGCATATTGGTAGCAGCAACTTTATCACGTCTTGTCAGTTCTGATGACCAGATCCTTTGTAGTCATTTTCTGTACTTGCAATGAAGTTTTGTTTTAATAGTTGCTGTATCTTGCCTGCGATGTTGTGTGATGCCTAGATAGTTGTACGTTTCCTCGGCATCTAAGTGGTGTAAAACGTTCCCATCAGATAGCTGCATGTTCTCTGGATGTTCATGATAGCGTCCTCTTTCGAGCTTAACAACGGTACATTCGGTGTATTCTTCAACTCATTATCTTAAGTCCCATTTCGAAGCAGAATAAAGTTTAAGGTTATTGATAATAGATGAGTGTCCTCATGCCTGCCATCTCCTGGTGGACCACAGTTATATCCACGGGTTTGGCGTAGAGCAACCGAGAGGAAGCAATGAAATACAGAATAAAAGTGGGCTTAATGAGTCATCTTAAGAAAGACCCCCTCTTCTTAAAGTCACCGGCTCAGTTTCCATATTCTGAGTACCTGATGTTATGGTAAATTTAGTTGGCATTAGACGTTCTATGCAGTTAATTAAAGGAGGCGCCACTTTTAGCTTTCTTCACACGTGAAGGATCAGTTGTATCGAACGCTTTCCTGTAATCAATCCATGTCATGGATAAATTTCTTTTGTATTGTACGGAGTGTTGAGTGATACATCTATCAATCGGAAGGCTCTCCTTGCAACCTGCAGACCCTTACCTTCCTCCACGCTGTTCCCCGATGTCATGAAGAACCGGTTCAAGTGTGCTAAGTAATCTGTTGTAGATAATACGAATGAATATTTTGTAACAATAGTGATCGGCCTACAGTTTTTGGGCTGGTCAAGTCGATCTTTTTTGGAGTCAGTACCGTTCTTCCCTCTACAAACCACTTAGAAATTGGTTGTCCCTCATTTAACCAGGTAATAAATATTCTAGCGAGTTGTTCGTGGGTGCTAGAGAATTTTTCCGCCAAAAATTGTTGGTGGCATCTGAGTGACCCAAGGATAACTGCCCTCTAGATCTTCATTGTTACTGAATCAGCCGAGGCACAGCAATCCGGTATCTCCTTAAGGTTCCTCAGGAATGTATTCTTAATTCCTCTTAAAACTTCGATGACTAGGACGATCATTGCTACTGAATCGAGGGAATAAAGCGCTAATTTCGTAGTTTAAGTCACTGTACTTAGAACGTTTCTCCTCCTCCTTGATAGCTATATTTGTTTCTGTAGGTGCCGAAAACTCATTTACATAAATTTTCTTTGCTATTTTATCGAGAAGTAATATATCGGGTTTGTTGACTTGTAAATGCCTTGTGGTCGAAAAGGCAAAATTCCAATAAATGTGGCATCTGTCATTTTCTATACCAGACTCGATCTCTCCCCAAAAATCCGTCAGTCTGAGAACGTCATTAATATCGTACGAATACCTAAGATGGTAATATAGGTCACGCAACGCTGCATTATGACAATGGATGTAAGATGATATAGCGTGAACAGGACACTCTGAAAGTAAATGCATCAGTGATTTTGGTTCTTCGTTGTATGCCCTACATTTAATGATGGCTAGTTTGGTAAATCGGCTGCGATACAATAGGATATTAATCACATCATCTTGACAAACTTGTAAAAATGCCTCGGTCTCTGACTTAAAACTTGCTGACTGTAGAAAACTAAATGTTTTTTCGAAAGCTGCAGTGAATCGATGTTCCTGTAAAATACTCCAAGGTGAGGTTTTTCTATGTGCTGCCTATAAAATTGTTGTTGTTCTGCTGTTTTAATAACTGTCTTAAGTCTAGGTGGTTCTAAATCTAGAATGTGAAGCTCATCATTTTGTTGTTCGAGGACGTCGCTGACGTTTACTACCAAATTTTTCGCTGCATCTTCCTCAGCCCGAAACAGAAAGGTCTCCACTCCTCTCCGTTCGTGGCCACAGACCAATTCGGGGAGAGAATCGGAACTCTTTGAAACCTTATACGCTAGTCCCACGACGATTCGATTAAGCAGATATAAAATAGATGAGTGTCCTTATGCCTGCCATCTCCTGGTGGACCACAGTTATACCCATGCTACGCTCAAAAGTTCTCTTCCACCTTGATGGCCTGAAAGGATGAAGATGTCTATTCATGTGCATGACTCTTCGGGTGTAAGATCCAAACCTCGTAGTTCTACTCCAAAGGACTAGAGAAGTACCGGTATAGCCAGCATATTGGTAGCAGCAACTTTATTACGTCCTGTGAGTTCTGACGACCAGATCTTTTTTAGCCGCTTCCTGTACTAGCTACGAAGTTCTATTTTAATAGTTGCCGTATCTTGCATGCGATGTTGTGCGATGCCTAGATAGTTGTACGTTTGCCCGGCATCTAAATGGTGTAGAACGTTCCCATCAGATAACTGCATGTTCTCTGGATGTTCATGATAGTGTCCTCTCTCGAGCTTAACGACGGCACATTTGTCCAATTCAAATTCTATACCAATATCCCGCGTGGATTCTTCAACTACTCTAAGTGATTGTCTTAAGTCCCGTTCTGAAGCAGCATAAAGTTGAAAGTCATCCATATAAAATACCTTATGCCTGCGATCTCCTGGTAGACCACAGTTATATCCACGGGTTTGACGTAGAGCAACTGAGAGAGGAAGCAGGGAAGTATAGAATAAAAGTAGGCTTAATTCTCCTTGAAAGACTCCCTTTCTAAAAGTCACCAGGAAACTTTTAGCCTTTTAACAGGTGAAGGATCAGTTCGTGAGATGTTGTGTCGAAAGCTTTTCTGTAGTCAATCCATGCCATGGATAAATTTCTTTTGTATTGCACGAAGTCCTGAGTGATACGTCTATCAATTAGAAGGTTCTCCTTGCAACGTTCAGATCCTTTCCTTTCTCCATGCTGATCCCTGATCATCATCATGAAGAACCGGTTCAATCCTGCTAAGTAATGTATTGTGGATAATGCGAGCGAATATTTTGTCTTGTGTTTAAGCACGTGATCGGTCTATAGTTTTTGGGGTTGGTCAAGTCGCCCTTTTTTGGAATCAGTACCATTTTTCCCTCTACAAACCACTTACGAATTTGTCGTCCCTCATTTAACCAGGTATTAAATATTCTAGCGAGATGTTCGTGGGTGTTAGAGAATTTTTTCCGCCAAAAATTGTTGATGGCATCTGGTTCTGGGGCGGCAAAGCTCTTCCTTTGTGAACGCATGATCATTTACGTTCTACTGTTGGAACTGTAAACATAAAGTCCCGAAACAGTCTAGGGCAGGAGTGTCTGCATTCAATGGGTTTTTGTCTTATAAATGTCCTTCCAGAATATTTTTACTCGTTCTATAGATGGCGGTTTTTCAACTTTAGGTGTCCCTTCCTCGTATAAGAGAGATAGTTGTGTTGCGAGGCGTTTCTTCACCACCACTAGAGCTTATTATTATTATTCTTCTTCCTCACATTTGGTCAATATGGTTCCTTGACTGGCTGTGTATTAAGGAATGAGCTAACAATGTTACATGTTTTCAAAATCACTGATTTGTGAATGTTTTTGTGTATGTTTGTGTTGAGTCCTAATTATAATAAGTGTGGTGTGAATGTTGTTGGTGTAAGGCCTGTGGCTGATATGACGAGGGGGACTAATGACTTTTTCTTGTTTCTATAGCCTTTTTATTTCTGTTGCAAGGTCTGTGTATTTGAAGAATTTTTCTGTGTATTTTGTTTGGATGTTTGTGACGTTGGGAACAGCTATGTCAATCAGAGAGGTGACTTTTCCTTTTTTGTATTGAAATGTAATATCGGAATATAATCTGTGAGGTCTCCTTTGTTTGGTGGTTCACTCACTGCTGTCTATTCGTTGTACATAGTTTTTCTGTAGAATTGTTTTTCGCTTCTTCGGAAAAGGTTGTTGGTGTCTTTCCTCTCGTTTGAAGTATCAAGGATTTCTGGCAGTGTTCGATTGACAGATTTGGATTTGATTTTGTCTACACCCGGTGTGACATCTTTGGACGCGTTCCCGTTTATAAACTGGGTAAGGTGTCCTACATCTCTTCTGATGTTGTTGATTTTGTTTTCTATTCTTATTTGTCATCTGAATTTTGGTTTTGTGCTGCTGGGGTTTCTTTGTGACCATCTGATGATACCAAATGAATATATGAGTATGGGTTAGCGAACGTGATGATGGCTCTAACGACATTTTTAGAGTTAAGTATCGCGAGTCTGTTATGTACTGGGGTATTATGTACTTGTTTATTCTGTTGAGGATTGGTTGCGTGCTCTCTTTGAAGATTAAACGAGGGATGGGATTTTTTGTTGTAGGGTCGGTGCCTGATCATCGAGCTAGATGTGACTCCATTTCTGCTTTGAGTGTTTGTATGAGAGGTGATTCGGGGTGATGTTGTGTAGATGTTGTTGAGGGTGGTGAGTAATTGATTTCAGTGATATGGTGTTGTGCGGCGCTTGCTATTTACCTTGTAATGTTATTTTGAGTTATGCTCCTGCTGGATTGTGGATTTTGTTGTGTGTATTTTTGTTTTCGGCTGGGTGGTTGTGTGTGTGAAGTTTGTTTGGTATCTGCTGTATTGTTTTTATTGTTTGGTTTGTCTGTGTTTAGTTCAGCAGCTATTGTATCTTTGATGGTTTGCAATTTGAAAAGTGTGAGGCGATTGTTCCTGATGTTATTGTTTCGAGTTTGGTGGCAATGTAGTAACGGCGTATCACTGTTCTGTTCATCTCATCTGTCCATTTTAACCGCTGTCTTGGTTTGCCAGCCTTGGTAGTTTCATGTTGTCCTTGTAAAACATACGTGGTTTGGTTTGGCTTTTGTGGTTGTATTTGTTTCGCATGTGTGTGATTTCGGTGGATCCAGACGGCGAGTAATTTTTTTCTTAGTGATTTCTTTGTCAGGTTTTGTGATTTTGTTATAGCAATACATGACATGTTCGTTGATTTCTGTAGTTCAACTGATACGTTGCTTTGATTCTTAATATTATTATTATAATGTTCAATATTCTACCTCAAGGCTCGATACTTCATATGTTCCACGCCTCGAACTAGTCTTTTCTGACTCAGGAAGGCTTTGTTATTATAAAACACATTGCAGTCCATCGTCGGACATAAACCTTCCCTAAGTACGACCATCTTCTTCGGTTTTGGGCCTTGTTTATCCAGTTGTACCCCACTAATCTTTTGATGTCGTCAGACCATCGAGTTTGTGGGCGTCCTCTACTTCTTTTCAAATTTCAGGGCCTCCAGTTTATTACCTTATGGGTCCATCGATTATCAGAGAGTCTTGCGATATGACCCGCCACTGCACTTCAACCTGCTTACTCTCTCAGCTACATCAGTTATCTTGGACCTTCCTCGAATTTCTTCATTAGTCAACTTATCCCTCAGTGATATTTCCAACCTCCTTCTTTCCATTGCCCGTTGAGCTACTTGTAGGCGACTTATAATGTCTTGATTCAAAGCCCACGTTTCCGCTCCATGGTTCATGATGCATGCATGATGGCACGCATGATGGCATAGATAGTAGAGATTATTTTCTATAAAACAAAATCCAGGTTATCATAGGACTGTAGACTGTTTTCTGCTAGAAGCCCTAAAAATATAATATTTATTGTTAAATTTGATTATTAATTTTATATGAATTTTTTTTAGATAAAAAGTTGTATTTTTTTTATTTTCTGAGAAGTTTTAAAAAACAACATATTGCATATATTTTTAAAACAGTCTATAAAGTTTTGTAAATAAATATATGTGTGTAAATTCAATGGCATATTAAAATCAGGAAATATATCGTGCAGTAAATCGCTTCTGCGTATATTTTACTGCACAAATAAAGAATATTAAGCAAAACATTTTTTACGTTTTATTTGAATTTTTATGGTTTAAAGATTCCAGATCGATGGTAAGTAGGAAAATAAAAATAATAAACACATACTTTTTCATACTTTTTTAAACCTACCTTGTTTTATCAGTTTAGCACTAAAGAACCTTAGATTTGTTACAGAAAAATCGTTTACCATTTCGGTAATAATCTTGGAAATGTTACTAAAAGAACCTTTTCGAAATTCTGTTTTTATCTTGCCCATGCAGATAAAGTTAGCTGAAACGTCAACGCCAGCTGCTGAGTGGCAATAACCCAGAGTCTAAACGCCCTTGCTGTGACGTATTACAGAGGAATTTAGAAAATGCAATAAGGCAGTGCGTAAATAGTATTACTTCGCATATGTTCAGAAATGTTTTTAAAGGATTACATTATCTAACAATTCGATCTACAGAATTGGGCGGTGGGCACGTTGAAATCTAAACTATATAATTTATTTAAGTTTGTGGATTCTCGTTTATTAATCTTTGAAGTGTCTGTAATTTAGTTATTTTTTCGTGGGCTGTGATTCACTAGTTTTCTTTTCTTTTTTCGCAATAAAATTGCGACGCTAGAGTGTCCTTAAAAAAACAAAAACCCTGAAATTGCAGCATGCAATGTAAAAATATTCGATAATTGTCCGTTCGAAAGAAGTAAAATATGGTTTGAAGCAACAAATAAATTTTAAAATTTTTCCATTAATCCAATGTATTTCAATTCAAGAAATAAAAATTTACTTGCAATCATATTTTCATTGGCCAAAAACTGACGAAATACGATTTTTTTCCAGTCGGTCTAAAATTTTACCCTCTACCATAAAATGCAATTCTAAATACTTTTTCCCCATACATGTTTTCTATATTTTAAAGAAGTGCTTTTGGTCTTTACACTCTTACAACTTTTCTGCCAAACCACATATGACAATAGGCATTGCAAAATTATTTTTTAAGTTTCAAGTGATGTAGAATCCACCTATAAATTCACTTTTGTGCTAAATTTGATAATACCGCAAAATCCTATATATTGCACGGTTTCTGCCTGTCACTCTATATAGGTTGTGACTACGTAGGCGTCTTGAGGTGAGCGACGAAAGTTGCACCACTACAGAGACAAAATGGAACCAGAACTATTTATTGACTAATTAGCTAGCTTGACACGATTACGAATACAATGATTGATTACAAAGAATATATACTGGATTTTAAGATATATACAAGACAGAACCTAACTGACTTAGATAAGGATTTTATATAAATGTTTTGGAAGAACATAAGATATTTGAACTTAAGATGAACATAAAACTCAAATTAAATTTAAAATTAGTTAAGACTAACTTAAGCTTATCCAGGGGTAGGGGGAGACAAAATAAAAATAACCCTTTTATATAAAGGTGCTCTACATAGAAGCGGTTTGAAACTAAGGCGGTGCGATTTTTTAAACGTCTACCGTGATTAAATTCTTTTTATGTTTTCGCGTTACTCATGCCAGGTAATACTTGCCGTTGGCTAAAGTTTTAGCTTGTTACAATAAACCCCCGTGGGGGAGCGGGATAGAATATCTCCCCCTGTACGTTCTGCCTGTCGTAGGAGGCGACTTAAAGAACAACTTAGATGGCAGATGCCCAGATCCCACCAGCATCGCCCGGTGTGATACCATCGCATCGGCTTAGGCTGCGTGAAGTTGCTTAACGTTTCGTGGCTGTGCCGATGTCCCGGACTGTGGGACCAAATAGCATGATGAGGCACCTGGATACAAAAAATTCTGGAGGTAAAATAGCCCCTCGTTTGGATCTCCGGGTGGGGGCTGGTTCAGGGGCGTCGACATGCAGAGATCAGAATTTTAAAGTGGATTTTTGCAACATACGAGGTTTAAACTCGAACATAAATTCAGTGCACCAACACCTGCAATCAAATAAACCTCATGTACTCGCTCTCTGTGAAACAAAGGTCAGTTCATCGACCAGCACAGTCAATTATCTTTATCCTGGGTATGACTTCTATTCTCGATTTAGGCGTAACTTTGGAATCTGTCTTTTTGTCAGAAGCGACCTCTCTTGCTAACGAGAAGAGGCTCTGGAATCCCCAAACTTTGATGTTATGTGGTTAAAAATAACGACTCGACAAACTACAAGGTTCATCTGTATGTATCATCTGTTAGTACCACCAAGTTATACTAACTTTAGAACACTTTTCGCTTCTCTTGCAGACACCATCGATCATTTACAAATTAACTATCCAAATGCCGAAATTGCCATCCTGGGTGACTTTAATGTACACAACATCAACTGGCTTAAATATTCAAATACTACCGACAAGCAAGGTCGTGAAGCCGAATCATTTTCAATCAGTTGTGGTTTAACTCAGCTTATTGACGAACCAACACGGATCCCTGATCGAGACGGGGAGTTCGCCAGTCTTCTTGATCTGTTTTTAACCACCAATCCGGAGATTTACACGGTTAGAGTAAATCTGCCGTTAGGTTCTTCTGACTATAAACTACTTTCGACATCGAGTATCCTACCAATCAGAGACAGATAGGCGCCTAAACCTCGCAAGATTTGGCACTACAAATCTGCTAAATGGGAAGATCTCATGGAATATTTTCGAAGCTTCCCTTGGTTAGACGTTTGTTGTCGATCCGACGACGCATCTGACTGCGCCAGGGAGGTTTCCGATGTTATTTTGGCTGGTATGGAGGCTGACATCCCTTTTTCGAACAAATGCCCTTCCAACGATAAGCCTTGGTTTGACCGAAAATGCAAAGAAGCTGTTGCTTCTAAACATCTTGCCTACCAACAATGGCGTGAAAATCCTAACACCATAAACCGTAACACCTTTGTTCGTGCCAGACAGATGCAAAGAAATTATCGACGAAACCAAGGAGGCACACAATCAACGAATTAGAAAGAAACTTCTTGTCCCAACAATTCCAGGTCCTTTTGGTCAGTCGCTAAGGCAGTCAGGCCATATAATTCTATTGCAACGACACCTGTTGAGAAAGCGAACTTGTTGGCTGAACTCTTTGCTTCACATTCGATTTCCAAGGAAAAACACCACCTACTATTCTCATAGTGCAGTCAAGGATGCCTGATGTTGTCTTCAGACAGCGTATCATAAAACGTATTTTAATGAAGCTAGACACCAAAAAAGCTTCTGGCGCTGACGGAATATCTGCCATAGTTCTCAAAAACTGTGCGAGGAAACTAACACCAGTTTTCTGTAGACTTTTCAAACTATACTACAGAAAGGGAATATTTCCTTCCTGCTGGAAATATGCCACAGTTCAGGCGATACCTAAAAAAGGCAAGAAGACCTTGCCAAATAACTACCGACCAATCGCATTGCTTTCAATAATATCGAAAGTCATGGAAAAGGCTATCAATCAGCATCTTCTAAAATATTTTGAAGGATTCAACATTATTAGCGGTCATCAATATGGCTTTCGTAAAAATAGATCAACAGGAGATCTTCCGACTTATGTAACACACGTTTGAAACAACGCAATTGAACACTTTGGAAAATCTCGAGCGGTTGCTCTTGACATATCCAAGGCATTCGACCGTGTTTGGCACGATGGGCTGTTGGCTAAGCTACGCTCTTATGGTGTGTCTGAAAAGTTCTGTTTGTGGCTCTCATGTTTCCTCAGAGAGCGTTCTTTACGAGTGGCAGTCGACGGAGTTATTTCTAACACCTTCACTATCAACGCCGGTGTAGCTCAAGGCTCCATACTGTCTCCTACTCTTTTTCTCATTTACATTAACGATCTGCTGGAAAAGACTTAGAATCCAATCTACAGCTTTGCAGATGACAGTACGCTTATCTCTTCATTCACTTTGAACGCTCTGACATCGGCTACTCAGACGAATATCCGCAGCCAACAGGAAGTCATTCAACTTAACAAAGACCTGGAAAAAATTTTATCTTGGGGTGACAGTAACCAAGTGGAATTTAACGCTACAAAAACCCAGGCGGCAGTTTTTTCTAAAAAAGTTAACGTTGCTGAACCCGACATATTTATGTCGGGGCACTCCAATCCTCTAACATCGTCACTCAATTTGTTGGGCGTTAATTTGGGAGCAAATATGTCCTGGCATGAACATGTTGCAGGCATAGCAAGGAGAGCTTCTCAAAAGTTGGGAATATTATTTCGAACCAGAAAGCTTTACATTCCACAACAACTGTTAATTCTTTACAAAGCTCAAATTCGACCAACTATGGAATACTGCTCCCATGTTTGGGGCTCCGCTCCCAAATATACACTACATTTGTTGGATTCTGTTCAGAGAAGAGCTGTTCGTCTAATTGGAGACCCGGAACTGACCGGCTGCCGTCATTCGCTAGAACATGGAAGAACGGTTGGCGACTTGAGCCTATTCTACAAGTATTTTCATGGAAAGTGTTCGAAGGATGTGGCCCGCTTAATTCCTCCCAGAGCGGTGCATGTTAGAAGTACACGTCGCGCTGATGCTTCACATCCATATGAGGTTCAGCTTGTTACTCTCCTCGTACAGCGCTTTTCAAGCAGTCTTTTATATGGAGAACATCATCTCTTTGAAATGATTTGCCCAGGACCGTGTTTCTCACCGAGTACAGTTTACACCGATTCAAGAACAACGTGAATCTCTTTTTCCGCACACGTATCGCTCCTGTAGCGCTTTAGGGACTTCTTCCCTGCAGCACGTGTGCTAAACCCATAAAAAAAAAAAACGGGGTGTAGTTAATGCACTAATTTGAAAAGTAAACAATTGTGGAATTTTGTCAGATATGAGCGACAAGAACAATCATAATCACTGACTCGCTAATAAAAAGTTGAACTGCTTGCGATGGATTTGGAGAAACATTCAAATGTTGATTACTACCAATTTTTCCAAATTAATATTACGTGTATGCCAATTTCAAACTTTTTGATTGTAATTTGATCCACTTTCTATTACACTCTAGAGTTGATTTTGATTTATAAGTTCGACAAGGATTTTGCAACGCTTATATTAGCTTAATTTTGTGATTATCGTTATTTAAAGTATTAAAACAAAGGAAATAAACCTAATGGATATGCTGTTACAGTTATTTAAACCATGCACAGTGGCAAATCGATATTTAAAGAAGAAGTTGAATAATTTTATTTTTACGGGTTGCAAAACGGTTTTTAAAAAGAAAAACAAAACTGGCATACAAAAATGTGTTTTTATTACAAGCTTGGTTCTATAAAACTGACAATTAGTTTCTATACTCTATTTATTTGAAACTGATAGTAATAAAAATACCAGTGTACTGACCGGCGGTCCTATAACAGAGGCGTACTATATATTCCAAGATATTTTTTGTAAAGAAGTTTTATTGCCTATCAAACCATTTTATTTACATACCTTCCTGTTGCTCCAACTATAAATACGTATTAAGAGCAGCATGCCAAGTCTCAAGAAAGTTAGTGTGTTAACAAAATGTCTTCTCCAGCGAAACGCCAAAAGTTCGGGCAGCTAACCCATAATGAAAGTTAGTTAAAAATATATTTGACAAATTGTGATTTAGAGGAAAAAAATGAAGGGGTATAGACTCTCCAAAAAAGAGACCAGGCAGAAAAGAACTCCAGCTGACAGGCAACAAAAAACAAGCAGTAAGGCTGTTCATGACTTCTTGATGGAAAAAAAGAATTCGAACTTTGGATATGATCCTGTAAGCTGAGACTATAAATTCCGAAAATGAGTAGAGTAAAACTATGGAGTGTTTTAAAAGGTGTGAATTTTTATTGGAAAAAGTGTGAAATTAAATCTTTATTAATAAAAAGTGAACAAATTGTACACTGGAGAAGTGACTGTTTAAGGAAAGTTAAAAAAACTCGCTCTGAAGGAAAAAGGATTTATTACCTAGATGAGACGTGGATAAATGAAGGGCACACAGTCAATAAGTTTTGGCAAGATGGTAATATTAAAAAATGCTCGCCAAGCATTCAATGAAGGTCTCAATACTAGTCTTAATCCACCATCTGGTAAGAGACGTAGGATAATTCTTTTAACATTCATATCCGAGAAAACAGGAGATTATTAAGAAGATATTAATTCAGATGTATTTGAAGATTGGTTCTCGCAGATGATAGACTTAATACCAGACGGTTCTGTTATTGTAATGACTAACGCAAGCTATCATTCTAAAAAATTAGAACGAGTTTCAACCTTGGGTTGGCTGAAAAAGGAACATCCAATCTGGGATGACCGAGAAAAAAAATTTCATTTTGAAAAGGCAGCATTAAGAGATACTTATTAGAACTTGTAAAGCTTGAAGTTCCCGGAAACAAACACAAGTACACAAGTTTCGTCATCGACGAAACGGCAAGAAAAACGTAATATTACTGTTTATCGCCCGCCACCAGATCATTGCGAACTCAATCCGATAGAACTTATGTGGGCACAGGTTCAAGGTGAAGTCGCCAGAAACAATACAACCTATAAATTAGCAGACCTACAAAACTTTTTTCAAAATGCCATATCTAATATTTCTACAGACAATTGGCGAACTTGTATTGAGGGTGGAAGATAAAATGTAGACTGTGGACATGCCATTGTTGAACTTTAATTATACATGTCGGAGACAGAAGATTGGTAATATTTTTCTCATTGTTATTTAACTTCCTTATTTGTGTATTTTTAATTAATAATGTTTCCTTATGAAATGTTATTTTTATCTAATGAATGTTTAAACATTATAATACTGTTTCATTCGTACTATTCGCAAAAAATACGTATACACTCAGGCGCACCACCACTGGCCAGAACTATTTAGCCCCAAACATCAAAAAAAGGGTCGTTTTCCATAAAGAGATTGCGAATATTATACCGATGCCAGATGGTATTCCAATAAAGTTGTTGAACTGCTGCATTACAAGTAAACTGTAGGTAAAACTCTAGGGCCCTTACTACTACTTGATGCTAATTCTAGATGATTTATTGCTATCACTTTGAAATAAATAGAGTATAGTCTGAACCTATGGTGCCTTAATCTAAGAAAGTAAATACATTAAGGGTTCATTAGCATCAAGGGTGACGAAAGTATTTTTAATGTAGCCTGTCATAGTCACATAATTCACCGTTTCAGGCTCCCACAATATAAAAACAAAATAATAATTTCTTTATTAATAACAATCTTTGTAATTTACTGCGTTATAACAAAGATTATTTGATATTCGTAATGGTTATTGCTAATTTCTTAGGGTATGTTCTTTTTACCTTACTGATAAATTTAAATATTAAAACAGTATAAAAATTAATCAAATCGGTAAAAATTGAGACATGTTAACAAATCCAATTTTAATGTGTTTTTTAAAAGACTGAGTGATTCAAGGAACTGTGTATGCTAAAAAATTTTAAAATGAAAATTCTTGTTTTTGTAAATAATAGTTTTTTGATCATAATGCCAAAAAGGTCTTATAATATTTCTTTAAAAATAACAATTTTCGATTCGAGCTCTAAGTTAAAATTTATTTACAATTTAACTGAATGTTAATATTTCAGAAAACTAGAAGAGTAAGATGATAATTTGTCAGTTGCACGGACGACGAGGCATCTGTCAATTATAATAAATAATTTATAATTGACTCTTCTTCCATCGAACTTTCCTACTTACTTGTGAAAAGGGGCTTCTTTTAAAGAAATCAATAAGAACACCTATCATTGTTTCAGGAGCAGGAATATACCTATTTAGTAGGTTAGAATTTTAAATAGTTAATAATGAACCACTGCAGTAATTAGGGTAGTTATATATTAGCATAATATATTATCGATGGATGAAACTTATATAAGGGTTTTTTTAAGTTAGTTACTTAATATCTTCGGATATTTGGTGTCTTCCAAAGATTTTTGAATACATTTAAATATTAGAAAAATAAAAAGAAATCAAGAAAGCTGTTTTGCTTTTAAATGCGCCACTTGAATACCATTCAGAACTATGTTTAATTTAGGTATAGATATAGTGTTTTTAAAATATTTTGAATACATTTGATTATTAGAAAAATAAAAGGAGATCGGGAAAGCTGTTATGCTTTTAAATTCGCCCCTTGAACATCATTCAGAACTATGCTTAGGCATAGAAAATGTGATATATTGAAAATGTTCATAACCAGTCCAATAATTTAAATATTCAGAAGTATAGAGGGAGTTTTATTAAATATATATAATTATATATATATATATATATATATATATATATATATATATATATATATATATATATATATATATTCTCTATTTAAAGTATACAATTGAAATATGCTAAGTTGTTAGTTTTTTAGAACTATTTGTTTCTGTACGTCAAACATCTTTCTTTTGAAAAAATCACTACTTTTAAATATATTCAAAAAACTAACTAACTTCGTCATATAAAAGAATTAGAATAGGTTACTTCGTAATAAGAGGGCTATCGTTTAAGTTTTTTCAAAAACAATGAAAGAAAAAAAAATTGGTATAAATCGTTTTAGTGTTTCTCTAAATATTCGCTTTTAAGATGTATACACTTTTGCATGCTTTCAAACCAATTCTCGAAATATTTTTTCCATAAATCAAGTGAATACGGGCAATAAGACATTAATTTGATGTCTTTCTCCGTCAAATAATCAACTGTTTGACGTGCTGTGTAAGAGCTGGCATTGTCATACTGAAGAATGATGTTTTCAGTTGTTTTTCCTGATTTCATCGATAAATTTTGGCAAACAAACTATTCAATACTATGCAGCATTAACGGTTCTTCGATCCTTTAAAGCAATGGTTGCAACATGTCCAGTATAACCAAAACAAGCGATCATTTTCTTGGAAGTGCTTTGCAAACGAACCACTTTTGTTGTATTCGGTTCATCATGGAACAGCCAAACAGTTGATTGTTGCTTAGTTTTTGGCTCGTACCAATATATCCAAGTTTTGTTTCCGGTTTCGATGTTGGATACGGATTTTGTTGGTCCTCGGTCAAATTTTTTAGCATTTTCTTACGCGAATTGGCACGAGTCTGTTTTTGAGTTTCGGTCAAATTATGCGGCATCCATCAGGAACAGTTTTTTTTCACAGCGAAATGTTCATCCAAAATCGAGTATACTGCAGTCTATCTCAAGGTAAGTCACATGGCGACCCTCTTCAATCATGCTGCGCACAGCATCGATGTTTTTTTGAACAACAACTGATTTTGCTCGACCTTCACGTAATTTATCGCTGACGGAAGCACGACCATGACGAAGTTCTGCAAACCAGTTGTAAACAGTCTTTTCTGTTGGTGATTCATTACCAAAAGTTGAATGAAGCGATTCGAGGTATTGTTTTTGAGTTAGGCCTTTACTAAAATCGGTTTTAAAAACGACAGATGATAATGTCACATCTCAACAGCGCCATCTAATGGTCATTTGTAAAAACTTAAAAGGCGGCCCTCGTAGCACGAAAAGTTGTAGAAAAAATTGCAGGGTAGGTATGGAAATTGTAATGTACCATGAGGAAAAATTGAATATTGCTCCAGCCCTACGAATTTGAATGGTAGTATAATGTTTAAAGAAAAAAATTAACTCTAAAAAATAATTCTTACTAGTAGTCACGGCGCTGTCACCCTCTGAAAATTCATATGCTTTCTTAGTTTTAGTATTTATACTAGTATTATCTTTTGACCACATGTCTGTGCATATTTTATAAAAATGCTGAATGGTGATTATATTTATGAATATTAGCACAATTTAAATAACCCATTTGAAATAGATAATTAGGTTTAGGTACTCTAAGATTTGTATTTATTGAAGAGGGTTATTTCACTGTAAATTCGGCGCTAATATTAACATCGTTCATATTGACTAATATCAGCATTTTTAATTTTTCATAATATTTTACTGACTTGTATACCTTTGCATATATTAATGGCTTCCTGTAAAGTAAGGTTAGATTTTTGTAATAATATGTGTTGTATCTTTTTATCGGAAATTCCTAAAATTATTCCGCCTCGTAAAAAGATAGATGTAATACAGATTTTTAAATCTGTAAGAGAGTTCTCAAAACTCTCAAAACTTCGATGTCCGTTGACAAATTTAAAAAATAAAACAATAAAAATTTTTACTGGACTTTCAAATTTCTTTAAATACCTCAACTTTTTTCGAGCCTTCTCTATTTTCAAATTTAAATGATTTATTAATTCACAAGCCTTTATAAGCAATTAAACACATCAAAATACCTGTGTTTGTTTCATTCTCTTTTTTATTAGCTCTTCTTGCTCTCATGTACCAATCGAGTTCCTGAAACAAGAGCATCCAGTTTTTAAACAACCTTTTTACTAAAATTAATCTGTCTAAAGAAACGTGAATAAGTTATATATGAGTTTAATGACAATATTAAAAATCTGTCACACATTAAACAATTAGTTACAGGTTTGTACCTATCCGACAAGAACTATATAATAGAAATATTAATTTAACTTTATATTAGAAGTCAGATTTTTATAGGTTAGCACAGGGAAGAGGAATATATTTCTTCCTTATATTCAAAATATACAGTATCTTCAATAGTACATCTATTTGACTGTGATTCGATATATCCTACTAAAAGAATATTTTCTCTTATAAATAAATTTTATCCAAGGATTGGTTGAAAATACACAAATTTTATTAGTGGAATATATTCTCCTGGGAATGTATTCCATAATTTCAAGAATGGAGCTTACATGGCTGGAAATGGATAGTAAATAATTAATAATCATTAATATAATTATTAATTGTTTGTAATAATAGTTAAGAAAACCGCGCCACTCCCGGAGAGGATGGGGGTGGCTGTAAAGGTGGTAGGGAAGATGTTCCCTCTACGAACAACCATAAATTTTGTGTCGGTCACTCCCCATAAAAAAGAAGAACCCTCATAAACATTGTGTATTTGATGTAAAAATTACCCTTACGGTAATGATTAAAGAACACCCCCACTCCAAGGGAGGTGGGGGGTTGATGACGATGGTCAAGGTCGATCTTCTCTACGTATAGTGGAACCTGAACTAATCTAAACTAACCTGAACTAACTCCAACTAACCTGAAATAACCTGACCTAACCTAAACTAACCTGAACTAACCTAAACTAATCTGATCTAACCGGAACTAACTTAGACTAACCTGAGCCAACGTGAACTAACCTAAACCAAGTAGCCGTTAGTGCCGATAGCTTGTACGTGCACTTACTTCTCCGTCGTTTCTTTTTATTGATCATTTTCACTGTGTTGCCCCGACACTTTAAATATAACGTTTCTCGGTTTACCCTAATGTATGTACCACACTCCCAACATACCACATGCTGGCGAATAGAGGTCGCTGTAAATAAATAATTCACTAAGTTTTGACTTCAAATATTGCAATAAATGACTCGCTAACGTGTGCTACGTATAGTGTAAAACCTATATATTTTTAGTCCAATTACACAATGTTTATAGGGTGCATCTTTTTTATGGGGGGTGACCGACGCAAAATGTATGATGGTTCGTAGTGGTAGTAGGAGTGGGGCGATTTTCTTAACGATTACTGATTCATTCTTTTCTCTTTTAACATTCTCATCCTGCAGGCATATATTGGAAATAATTTTGTTCCATACAAAGTTTAGATAATGTTAAGTATTCATGAATAATTTCGCCCTCAAAGTCATTCATTCTAACTAATTCTTCGAGATATTGTAAAGTTTGTGGAATTGGCACACTTGGGAAGAAAGAACTAACATCAAAAGAAATTATGACTTCACCTTCGTTAAGAACTAGATATAACAATCAATTTTATGTTCAGAAAGAAGGAACAGCTATGGGTAATTGCTTGTCACCTTTCATAGCCAATTTATTCATGAGTAAGTTTGAAATCGAAGCCAGTCAAGAATTCGAATATTTCCCAAGGGTATGGTATAGGTATGTGGATGATATTTTCGCGATTTTTAATACAAAGAAAGCAAATATTGATGATTTTGTTTCTAAATTAAATAGCCGGTATGATTCCATTAAATTTACTTTTAATTATTAAAAATAATTATAGATTAGAATTTGATATCTATAGGAAGGACACAGTAACAGATAGATATATTCCTAATAATTCATTTCATTGCAAACAACATAAATTAGCCTCACTACATTTTTTAGTTCATCGTTTGGTTACTTTCCCTCCGAATAGAGTAAACTTTAATAAAGAAAGGAATCGTATTAGAAATATAACTAGAGTTAATGGTTATGACGATGACTTAGTAAATAAGCTAATAAATAGACATAAGTTTAGGTTTAATATTCAGAATTCCACCTTTTTTACACGCGAAGAAAATAACACCAAGTATGTCTCCATACCATATAATCCGAAATATAGCAAGGGACTCAATAAGGCATTTAATAAGGTAGGCCTCACCTTAGTCTATAAGTCATCAGACAATCTGAGGAATATCTTAGGAAATCCCAAAGATAAGATTCCTAATTGTGAGAAAAGAGTGGAATTTATGAAATTAGTTGTAATGATTGTGACAAAAAGTATGTTGAGCAAACTAAAAGGTCAATTAAAACACGATTTAAAGAACATTTAGCACACTTAAAATACAATAGAACAGAAAAGTCTAGCATTGCCGAACATGCTCTTGAAACTGATCATACTGTAACATTAGATAATCTAAGATTAATAAAAAGTGTATCTAATAGAAGATTGTTGAACGCATACGAAAGTATGGAAATCATAAAATGTAAAAGTAGTTTAAACAAAGACAGAGGGCCTATTCCTTATAGTCCCCTCTACTGGTTACTTGACCGGAACTGATTGCCTTGCCTATGTCATTAGTTCCGCTTGAGTAATTCAAGGGTTAGGCTAAGTATAAATAGGGTAGATTTGTAGTTTAGCTTTAGTCAATCATCGCTCCTGATAAAGCTAACATGGTTAGCGAAACGCGCGTCGAGTGCAAAAATAAAGTGTTTGGTGTAGTGGTTATATATACTGAGTAGTATTCATTAGCCACTTTTTCATTACAGACTAATCTAATACAATAACAAGCTCTATTTTTTCATATCATTTATTAAAACTATATTATAATTTTAGTTCTACATTTAAGTTGAAGTTAAGTTGCAGTCTTGATGTTTGTGTACTGCTTATTTAATAATAAATGTAGATAATCAATTCTTATGTTCCTATTTTTTCATTGCTTTACACCTAAAAATAAAGGCAAGCGTTAAAAATTATAAAACAGTATTGAAATAAGAAAGATGTGCTAAGATGAATATGTGTAATAACAACGAGTAGGGCAATTTATGAAGACAAAGTTCTTGGAACGAATTTATATGTTAAGGGTTTTTCTTGTTCTTTTTTACATTTCGACGAATGTGTTCAAAATTATTCACGAGTGTCCTTTTTCTGTTATACTAAGTAATTGATATTGACACTTTTTATGTAGCCAAATTTAACGGTCCCCTATATATATATATATATATATATATATATATATATATATATATATATATATATATATATATATATATATATATATAAATTACTTTAATAAAATGTGAACTGATATTTTTCCATTCTGTAACTGATGTGCTATAAAACTTGGTGGGGTCATTTTTAAGGAATAACTGAGCTTTCACCTTAACCTGCTGAAAATTTTTCCAAAGTTAAAACAAATATTTCACTAATTTTAATCTGTTAATATGACACCAAATACTGTTTGCATATATTTATGTATTAATAAATATATTTTTTAATTTTTAAGGGTTGTTATTTTGGTTCAGGAGTTTGATCCTGATACCTATAAAAATACATAAGTTACAATATAGGTTCACATAAAACGTTTGAAATATGTTTTATTTTACTTTGTAAACATTTTTGGCTTTCTATACTGGTTTTATTTTCTTAAGTACATAGTGGTGGAATGAAGGGAAATGATTCTACAGCTATTTTTTAGCAAAATCCAAATGCCCCCAGTAGGCAGGTGCAAGCATCGTCTTGGCATCTCTTTTAAGGCACGTAAAAACATTAAGCTGAAAATAGAAGAAACTAATTTTTTATTCTATTTAGTTTATAGTTTTAGGTACAGGTTAACAAAACACGACTACAATTTCTTTAGGTTTAAACAGAAAATCGTCAATATACAGTGACTCCAGCATTACATTTATTCGATTTTGATTTGACATACCACAACAAAAGAACATTTTCTTGTGTAGATAAATTCCATTCCAGGATTGTTCGAGAATCGACAAGTAAGAACTCTACCTTTTTAAGGGTATTTTGTTCATGAAATATAGTCTTGTGTATGGAGGGCAGGGAGTATATACCCTTTATAACTTATTATATCGTTAAGTATAACGTTAGTTGTTAGATTTCACGCCTCCATATATTCATTATTATAGAGGTCGCAATGTAGTTATATATGTAGGAGATTTATCTATTTTGTTACAGGTATCTGCGCTTCCGTTTATCAGTTTTTAAATAGCTGTAATTATATTTTGCAGGGAAATCTTAAAATATTTGTAATCATAATAGTGAAATCACTTAGTTCGTGGTCCAAAAACGTTAAATTATAAAATGACTACTAATATCTTACTGATGATTAATATTTTCAATCAACATCAATACTCATTAAAACAAAAAAACCAAATTCACTGAATATTTGTAATTATTACCATTCTGGTATAAAATAACTGACATCTATGGCATATCTTATTAATTATTTAAGAGATTTTATATAATTGATAGGAACAAGGAACATGGTCTGTTTTTAACATATCATCAATAGATGGGACTGCAATGGGTAGTCCAGCCATTTTAGCATCAATACTAATGGAAGATCTAATTCCTGAAGTTTGTAAAAAGTTGCCGTCTTTATTTCTTTTATAAAAGTCTATGTAGATAACACAATTCTGGCAGCTCCAAAGTAACAAACTTTTCGCTCCAAACTTTTAATAGTTACTACCCGAAATTGCAATTTACTATTGAAGTTGAATATGAAAATAAAACTCTTTTTGAACACAATGGTTTATAGAAATACAGCTGGATCACTTAGGACAAACTAGTATAGAAAACCAACTGGTTCGAGAAGAAAATTGAACTATTAAATTATCCGATACAACACAAAGTTAGCACAGTCAATAACCTGTTACATCGGGCTATGAGCCTCAATCATGAATCATTTTACTCAGGTAACTCCAGTAATTAACCCACAAACTTCGCCAATACTTGTATCAATAAATTTATGACAAAAAAAATCTAATTATATTAAACCTAATGAAGATATACAAGTTAGGGAAAAACGATATCTAAAATTTCTGTATATTCAGGAAATATCTTATAAACTAAAACCATTATTCAACTCTGAAATTTACGTCCTAGCATTGTTGCTCCTGTGGTTTATATACGTCAAACCAAACAACTCTTAGCCAACAAGATTAAGCAACACATATATGATTACCTAGAAAAAGAATAAAGGAAAAACAAAAAAAATGTAATCAGCCCAACATCATTTTCATACACTCATTTAAAAGAATTGAGGATATTGTTTAAAGAGAACAAATATACAAAACGAAGTCTGAATGAACTGATTCATATTCAGACTACAGAGAGTATTAACTCAAGAAGAGAATATATATATATATATATATATATATATATATATATATATATATATATATATATATATATATATATATATATATATATATATATATATTTATTACAATTTTCCTAACAGAATCATAAGTAATAGGCACTAAACCCAGTAAAAATAGCTAACTTGATAGTATAAGAGAGGAGAACCTTTTCTAGTAATTCGATTATTTGAATTAGCTCCTACTACTCTATACGAAAAAACAATTTTATTTATTTACTTCTAATTTTACTTATTGCCAAAAGATTGCCAGAAGATCAAATATTGAGTTTTGATTGTTAACACGTAGGCTGAAAAGTCTGATACATAGATGTCGCCCTTTTCAAAAAATCCGTATAATTTTTAGGAAGTACCAACCTTCAAACGAGACGTGTCAAAATTTCATGACATTTCGATGATTAGTTTACAAGTTACAGTGGTTTTGTGACGCTACTTTCGATATTTTCAAAACAATGGAAAAAATCGAATTTCGTGTGTTGATTAAACATTGTTTTCCGATGGGAAAAAATATCGTTCAAGTAAAGCAATGGCTTGATAAGTGTTACAGGGACTCGCTTCTGGAAAATCACTCATCATTTACGGGTATGCTGAATCTAAACGCGGTCGTACAGATACAAATGATGCTGAACGCTCTAGACGTCCAAATGAGGTGGTTATGCTGGAAAACATCAAAAAAATCCACAAAATTGTTTTGGATGACCATAAAATGAAATTGCGTGAGATAGCTGACACCCTAAAGATATCAAAAGAACGTGTCGGTCATATTTTGCATGAACATTTGGACATGAGAAAGCTCTGTTCGAAATGGGTACCGCGTTTGCTCACAATGGACCAAAAACAACAACGTGTTGATGCTTCTGAGCGCTGTTTTTCATGCGATATGTGACAATATGGATCTACCACTACACACCGGAACCAAATCAGCAATCAGCTGAGTGGACAGCAGCTGGTGAAATGCACCCGAAGCGACCAAAGACACAACAGTCGGCTGAGAGGGTTTTGGCTTCTGTATTTTGGGATGCGCATAGAATAATTTCTTATCGACTATGCTGAGAAGGGAAAAACTATCAATAGCGAATATTATATAAGGTTATTGGTGCGTTTGAAGGCAGAAATCGCAAAGAAACGGCCCCAAATGAACAAGAAAAAAGTGCTCTTTCATCGAAGCAATATACCGCGTCAGAAGTCAATGGTTACAATCGCATTGCATGAATTGAAGTTCGAAATGCTTCCTCATTCACTGTATTCTCTAGATTTGGCCCCCAGACGCTATTATCTATTCGCAGACCCCACAAAAATGCTCGCAGGAAAGAGATTTGGCTCCAATGAAGAAGTTATCACCGAAACTGAGGCCTATTTTGAAGGCAAAGATTCCTTTCACAAGGTATAGAAATGTTAGAAAAGCGTTGGACTAGTTGTATCGCTCTTGAAGGAGACTATATTGATGATTCATTCAATTCGACTTTATTCGTCAGATGAATAAAGTCGAATTTTGCAAAAAAATGTGTTTTAAATAGCTAGACCAAAAACCTTTCAGCCTACGTGTTGTGTGTGGTAATGTGTACCCAATAAATCTTTCGGTTCATTTCATTTTAATTTTAGACTCTAATTATGATTGTGGTGTATTTTAAGAATAAATGTTTTATTATGTCTACCATACTATATAGATTAGGCGTCCTTAACTCTTAACAATTTATAGGATTCCATAATACCTTTGACCAATTTTAATGTTGTTAACATGCTTTCGTAATATTGGTTCATGACATCAGTCCCTGTATAATAAGATTATACCATTATATAACTTAGTCATATTTTAGGTACCCTAATAATATATTGTAAGGTCTGAATCCTCACATAATATAAGAATTTATATTTTAGCTTGATAAAGACTCAAATAAAGAGTCGAAAAGTTGCGAAACAAATATAATAGCTTTTACTGCCATTCCTACTACCTTCTACTAAATCCGTTTTTTTATTTTCAACATTGAAGGAACACCTGAAGGGACATCATTTCGATCTCGATGAAGAGTTTCAATGATTTATAGAGAGTTGGTTGCACTGTAAGAAGCCGGAATGTTTTGTGTCTCCAAAAATTTATTGATCTTAATAGTTTTTTGTTGGAAAGTAATATTTGTTTCTTCTAAAATATATGTATGTAAAAATATATATATACATATACATATATATATATATATATATATATATATATATATATATATATATATATATATATATATATATATATATATATATATATATATATGTATGTATATATATATATATATATATATATATATATATATATATATTATATATATATATATATGTATATTTATATACGTACTTTTATATTTTTAGAAATAATTATTTCACATTTTAAAGTAATTATCACATTATGAAAGGCATTTTCTGTTAAAGATAATCTTATCTTGTAAGTTTCTTCAGCCTGTTTTTTTCTGTAACTTATAACAAAAACCATAAAAAAAACACGATTAATGCTGCCGCCTTGGGCCAACAAAAAATTTCGATAGTTTATGTTAACGCTCAAAAATGGGAATGTATAGAATAAGATAACAATTGTTGCTGTTTGTATAATGCGCCTGCGATGAGTTAAATCTCACCACCACTGCGAATGTTACATTAACAATCGGATATATCTTTTATCGTTGTTTTGTTTACCAGTAGTAAAGTTAAGACAACATCTTCATTTCATTGATTTCGTCATTTCTTCAGGGTTGATTTTTTACTTTATTATTCAGATCCGCTATTTAAGGTGAATTTTCTGCAATGGATCTTGCTACAAGGATGTTCTAGTTCCGATATATGCAGTGATTTCCATAACACCCTATATATATATATATATATATATATATATATATATATATATATATATATATATATATAAATATACATATATATATATATATATATATATATATATATATATATATATATATATATATATATAAAAACACTAACTGTTAAGGATTATTTAACTTACCACTTTTAAAACCTTTTTCTAAATAAATCTGTGCCTTTCCAAGGTGTTCTTCAAATTTCTTGAGTAATTCTCCAATCGCTACTCCTATGTTTTCCAAATCTGCATCTTGGAAAATACCTAAAATATATATATATATATATATATATATATATATATATATATATATATATATATATATATATATATATATATACATATATATATATATATATATATATATATATATATATATATATATATATATATATATATATATATATATATACATACAGTAATACCCCGCTTAGCGCGACCCCGTTACGCGCGGTTTCACTATAACGCGAATTTCAAATTTCGCGCTCATGTAGTCATTAACTTCTCTATGGTCGCGGGGGGATCCCCGCTTTCTCTGAATATTCTCTTTGAAGAATTGGGAATTCCCTGTCCTTCGACTTTGTTCTATGGGGATTTCCTCGTTCGTTTCGTGTGTTCATTTGTTCCGTAATGTTAGTTCGGTCGGCTGGCAGTTTTGTTTTAATATTTATTGGAGATACATACATACATAATTTAACCCTACGTTAAAAATGCCGCCTGTAAAGAAAAAAGAGCGTAAAAGCGTCACTTTGGAATTGAAGATGGAAGTGTTAAGAAGAATGGAAAATGGAGGCAAAGCAACAATTGTTGGGAGAGATTTTGGACTCTCAGAATCGACTGTGAGAACGATTTATAAAAATCGGGAAAAAATTAAAATCTCCAGCGAAGGTTCAACACCTATAAGTGCAACAAAACTTTCTCGTTCGAGATCATCTATCTTAGAAAGAATGGAGAAATTACTGTCAGTCTGGATCGAAGATTTGAATAAGAAGAACACACCACTAATGCAAGATCTCATATGCACAAAAGCAAAATCTTTGTATGAGATGCTGAAAACAAAAGAACGAGAAGGGAGTGCCACTCCGACTTTTGCTGCCAGCAGAGGCTGGTTCCATCGGTTCAAGCAGCGTTCTAATCTTCACAATATCCACATAACAGGCGAGGCGGCCAGCGCGGACATTCAAGCTGCAGCTGAGTTTCCAGACAAGTTTCAAGACTTCGTTAGACGAGAGAAAAATTCCTGCTTGTCTCATCTTCAATGTTGATGAGACCGCACTTTACTGGAAAAAAATGCCATCTCGAACATTCATTTCTAAGGAAGAACGTCAAGCCAGTGGTTTCAAAGCTGCGAAAGATCGACTAACACTTCTGCTGGGTGGTAATGCCACTGGTGATTTCAAACTGAAACCTTTACTAGTGTACCATTCAGAAACACCCCGTGCAATGCGAGGCACAGACAAGACAAGTCTACCAGTTGTGTGGCGATCAAACAGAAAGGCGTGGGTTACACGGGAAATTTTTCAAGAATGGTATTCTAATAGTTTTTGCCCATCAGTCAAATCATACTGTGACAGAAATGGGCTTGAACCTAAAGTTATATTACTCTTAGACAATGCCCCAGGACATCCAACCTCACTTGATACGCCCAGAGACTTAAAAGTGTACGTAAAGTTCCTTCCACCAAACACTACGTCAATATTACAACCTATGGACCAGGGAGCAATAGCAAACTTCAAAGCTTATTACCATCGCCGCACTTTTAGCCAACTAATTCATGAAACTGACGGGAAGGAAGACAGTCTATGCGAGAGTGGTGGAAGTCATACAACATTATGAAGTCTATTCACAACATAGAAGAGGCTTGGAAGGAAGTTAAAATGAGTTGTATGAATGGGGTGTGGCGTAATCTTTGGCCAGATGTAGTGGAAGCACCTAGAAGAATTGTCCAGATGCAGAGACAAGTGCTTGAAGACATTGCTGCAATGATTGAGGGGTCTGAACTTGAAGATGTCACGGTAGAAGATCTCGTAGAACTTGTAGCAACGCACGACGATCCTATTAGCAATGAAGATCTGATCGAGTTACAGAATAATCCTATCTACGATGAGGAAGAACAAGTAGAAGAGAAAGTTTTATCTTCAGGGGAAATACAAAATGCACTTTCAAAAATTTATTCAGGTTTGGACATATTGCAGAGTATAGACAATAATGATGACCGTGTCTTGACCGTGTGTCAAACAATTAAAAACAGTGTTGGGTGTTATGAACGTATTTTACAAGAACGTAAACAAAACGTTACCCAAAAGACAATAGATGTATTTTTCCGTAAAAAATAAGAGTATGTATTGCATAAAGTGTTCTTAGAATTAAAGTGATTGATTAAAATGATTTGTATTTTTTTGTATTAAATTTTGACTATGTTTAATCATAAACCTCGATATACGCGAATTTCAGTTAACGCGATTTTTTTTTCGGAACGTATCCCTCGCGTAAAGCGGGTATTACTGTATATATATATATATATATATAAATATATATATATATATATATATATATATATATATATATTAAATTATTGCTATTGCTATACAAATGACACCACGAATGAGGAGCGCATCGCCAAAACTTTTTTATTTCGATACTCATATGAGTTCAGTATGAAATAATAATAATAATGCAGAAAAAATAAATTATTAGATATTACTACTTAATTTAGAATATATAAAGACCGACGTGGTAGCTTATATATAGCCTAGTCATTAAACTTGTATTAATGATATTTTGATTAAGATTTAGAATAATCATACTTACATTCGCCGTAAACGCCGGTTAGAACAACCTAAAACAACAATAATTGCTTGACTTTATAGTAAAAAAATTATTAAAAAGGTAATTTTATTTACACATCTATATTTTATATTGGAAAATATTGAATAAATAGGGTTATCCATGTTACGTCGGGGCACTGCATTCTTTTAGCATCGTCAATCAACTTGCAGAGCGTTAACTTGAGAGCAAATATGTCTTGGCTTGAACATGTTATATAATAGAGCTTCCAAAAGCTTGTAATATTATTTCATACTAGAAAACTTTATACTCTACAAGAACTTTTAATCCTACACAAAGCTCAAATTCGACTAACGATGGAATACTGTTTCCCTGTTTGGGACTCTGCTCCCAAACATATGTCGAGTTTATCAGATTCCATTCAGATGATTAAAGACCCATCACTTACCTGCAACCTTGAAGCCTTGAAATATCAAAGAACTGTTGGCGATTTGTGTGTATTCTACAAATCAAGATAAACGTGAATTGCTTTTTCCGCACATGCGTCGCTCTCGTAGCGCTTTAGGGATTTCCCTGTATCACGTGTCCTATGCTCATAAACAAAGATACCAACCAATAAGCAGGACGTCCTCTAGCTTATATCACGTACATTTGGAACAAGGCAATTGAACATTTTGAGAGTCTTAAGCGGTTGCAAGGCATTCGACCGTGCTTAGCATGACATATTCTTGCCTAAGTGATGCTTTTATGATATGTCTGAAAGATTTTCTTTGTCGTCCTTGTATTTCAAAGAGCGTTCTTTATGACAATTCTTTATAATACTTTCACTATCAACGCCGGTGTGCGTCAGGGCTCCATACTGTCTTATACTCTCTTTTTGCTTTAGATTAACGATCTGCTAGAAAGAACCAGGGAAACAATCTACAACTTTGCCGATGGCAAATATACTTTTTTTTATTTATCTTAAACGTTCGAACTTCAACTACCCATGCAAATAGCCGCAGATAGCAGGAAGTGTCCAAATTAATAAAAATCCGGAAGAAATTCTATCTTGGGGTGACAGCAACCAAGTAGAATTTAATATTATAAGAGCCCATGCGGTAGTTTTTTCTAAAAAAGTTAACGTTACAGAACCCGACATCGTCACTCAACTTATTAGACATTAAATTTGGAGCCAATCCATATATAAATTGAACTTATACATCATCTGAGTCTTAGTTTGCCACTGTTCGTACCATCTTTTTCAAGTATTCTTGTATATGGAGAACAGGTTTTAAAAATGATTTGCCCAGGACTGTGTTTCCCACCGAGTACAATTTGCCGCGATTCAAGACTAACGTGAATCACTTTTTCAGTATACATGTCGCTCCTATAACTCTGTAGGAATTTCCCTGCAACGCCTATGCCGTATCCACAAAAAAGAATGTAATACATAGGCTGAAAAGTTTTTGGTCTAGCTATTTAAAACACAGTTTTTTTGCAAAATTCAACTTTATTCATCCATATAGTCTCCTTCAAGAGCGATACAATCAGTCCAATGCGAAGGAAGGAAGGAAGATTTGTTTTTACTTTCAAAATAGTCCTCAGTTTCAGCGATAACTTCTTCATTGGAGCCAAATCTCTTTCCCGCGAGTATTTTTTTGAGGTTTGTGAATAGATAGTAGTCGCTGGGGGCCAAATCTGGAGAATACGGTAGATGAGGAATCAATTCGAACTTGAATTTATGCAATTTTGCTATCGTAACCATTGACTTGTGACAAGGTGCATTGTCTTGGTGAAAGAGCCCTTTTTTCTTATTCATTTGGGGCCGTTTCTTTGCGATTTCTGCCTTCAAACGCACCAATAACTTTATATAATATTCGCTATTGACGGTTTTTCCTTTCACAGCATAGTGGATGAAAATTATTCCATGTGCATCCCCAAATACAGAGGCCAAAACCTTCCCAGACTACTGTTGTGTCTTTGGTAGCTTCGGTCGGTTTTAACCGGCTGGTGTCCACTCAGCGGTCTGCCGATTTGATTCCGGTGAATAGTGGTGGATCCATGTTTCATCCATTGTCACATATCACATGAAAAAATTCTTTTTATTGCGCTTAAAAAGGTCTAAACATATGACCAAACATGTTCTTTTGATAACTTTAGGATGTCAACCATCTCAAGCAATTTCACGTTACGGTCATCCAAAACAATTTTGTGGATTTTTTTATGTTTTCCGGTGTAACCACCTCGTTTGGGCATCCGGAGCGTTGAGAATCAATTGTCTCTGTCCGACCGCATTTTCAGTATACCAGTAAATGATGAATGATTTTCCAGGGGCAGAGTCTTCGTAACACTTATCAGGCCATTGCTTTGCTTGAACGGTAGTTTTCCCATCAATAACAGTGTTTAATCAACACAGGAAATTTGATTTTTTTCCATTGTTTTGAAAATATCACGTCACTAAAACCACTGTAACTTGTAAACTAATCGCCGAAATGTCATGAAATTTTGACACGTATCGTTTGAAGGTTGGTACTTCCTAAAAATGGATTTTTTTGAAAAGGGCGACATCTATGTGTCAGACCAAAAATTTTCAGCAAACGTGTTATTATGTTGCATTTCTTAGTTTTTAAGGTTATAATTTAAGAATCATGTCGGTTTTTCTTTGGTGTCAATCTTAATTGGAGTAATCACTAAATCATTTATTATCCATGTTTAAATAAAGATGTAAGAAATTCTAATTTACTGTTATTCGATGTCATAAAATGAAAAAGTAATAAATTCTTAATAATATTGCGACTCGTCATTTGTGTTAGATAAATAATTATGCTAATTTTTCTTGACCACTTTTGTTCATGTTGGTGATTTTGGAGATTAAGAAAGTAATGTTAGTTTCTTCAGTTATTGCATTTTTAAAAATATTTATCTGTTATGAGAGATACTCTAAATTAATTTTACAATTTTATATATAATAGTATAATTATTCATTTATTCAATATGAAAAGAAATAGGGGAATGAATGAATTTATAACTTTGATTCCAGATAAAATCTGGGAACACAAAAGTATAGTTTTGAATATTTAATAATTTATTAAATAATTAAATGTCAAAATGACATTTTCTAAAAGGATACCCATCTTAAAATCTTAAGAGAGCAATTAAAGTAAATCTCCAACTTTGCAGATCTTCATACTTCCTACATTCTCCCAGAAAAAACTGTTTTAGTAGCTGCAGCCTTTTCGCTTATAGTCACTAATCAGTAGTCCTCTTATAGATTTTTTTTTTAAATACTTTATGTAGACAAGTACGAAATATACTAGGTGTAAGCATTCGTCGTAGGACTAAATGAAATCTATATAAAACTGATGTAAACAGTCAACTAATATTTGCTTTTTTTATTTGCATTTATTTTTGTTTTCGTATCAAAAAAGCAATTGAAATATCCGGTATATCAAGTGCATTAATTCGTACATCCAAAATTCACAGCCGCTACAGATAAGCTGTAATTCTATGTCCACATCCGGGTCTTAACCGATAATTTAGTCGGTATCTTTAGCTCTTAATACTATACGGCGAGAGTACTAAATAAAGAAACTAACACCAATAAAATTCTCCATAAAAAATAAATCATCATCGTCATCAGCGAGACTTTTCAAAAAAACAATTTTTCCTTTCAGGTTGAAGTTAGAAAAATGAGGATCTATTTTTAGGCATAACAGTTTTACGAATCGTTTACAGCAATCCGCAAATTTACAAGTACTTGCTTCCGCAACTTATAATTTACGCCTAAAATTAAAACGTATGGACGTAATTTTACTATAATTCTATAACTTAAATTAAATACTCATACTTCTTATTGCTCAAGAGCGATTGACAGCACTGATGAGTACTAAGAAGTATGAGGCACATATTTGCCTTTTGTAGTTGTGCGGTAGTTTTAAATGTCTTACTGTTTCAATTGTTATTTTCTACCGTTGTTATTATGTATGCATTTTTAAGAATGATCGATGTTATTATTATAAAAAGGTATTTTTCATTGTTTTATCAGTGTTTTATCAAGGCGCAGAGGCAAAAAAAGTTGCTGGAACTAGTTTCTACAACTAACCGCATCGAGTTGCATTAATATCTGAAGACCTTTTAAAATTTGAAAAATATGGAAGATATTGCAAAAATAAGTGGATTGTTTTGTAAACATATTAAAAAACATAGGTTAGATAGTGTTTGGTGAAATGAAAAGCTTCTTAAATTCATTTACAAACTCAGATTAACTTTTATTGTTAAGAAGTACTTAACAAGTTATCTAAGTAAAAACGTGGAATTTTATTCCTAACGTCTTTTTAATGATTATGGCTTGTTTTTATTTCTATTTGTCTTATTTTCTTTACCGGCACAATTTTTTAGTAAACTTTAATTTTTCAGTATATTTTTACCAATATTGAAAACACGGGGGATTTTTTTTTTAAGTTATCTATTTAGTTATTGCTGGATGTGTCCGTTACGTTGTGATAAAACATTATAAATTGTTAACTTATCACTTTATTATTACTGCAGTACTGTATTTTCAAACGCAATGAATGAAATGTCGTAAACACAGGATACTGCAGTCATCTGGAAATTTAATAACAAAATTAAATATAAGTTAACAAAGTAAATTGTTCATATGATATATATATATATATATATATATATATATATATATATATATATATATATATATATATATATATAGAAATAAATAAATAAATATATATATATATATATATATATATATATATATATATATATATATATATATATATATATATATACCTAGCTATGAAGGAAAACTCGCAGAGCACAAAGAATATTTTTCTATATAACTACCGTCTATAGTAATACACTTGTGTTTGCGCCTTAAAAAAATGATGCTACAGCGGTTTCCAACTCATGAAAGAAAATGTCGGCTCTCGAGGTATTTCTTCAGATGTTGGAGCAATCATAGGTCACAGTTCGCTAAATTAGGGTTATAGGATAGATGTAACTTGGTGAATCCAGGATTATTGGTAATAGCTTGAACTATGCTGGCCTTGTGGACTCTGTAGTTGTCATGCAACATCAAAGTTGTGGTACATCATAAATTGGGACGCTTTTCGCGAATGGCATGCTTCAAGTTTTGGTTCTCCGGCTCTCTTTCTATACATTCAGTAAGTCAGACTTGCTAGCAGCTCCAGTAAACGGTCTCAATCAGCTTTGCAGAAGATATATGTTTTAACTTTGTTTGAAAGGGCAGAGGATTTATTGGGACAATAACTCTGGGTACATTGCCTTCTCTAGTGATAGATTTTATCACTGCATGATGCTCCATATTACTTTCACTCATTTTTCGGAAGAAAAATATCGTAAAAACTATATCGAAAAATTTTATCAAAGTACTTAAAACAGCGACAGTAATTTAAAAACAAAGCTATTTTTTTGTATTGCACTTTTCTAAACTATAAATGCCTTTTTATCATTAAAAAAAATACAGTATGACATTTTAAACAACAATTTTACCATAGCAACAAATATTTCCTTTAGTGTTCTGTAGATAAAAAATTGTACATAGTAACAGTGCCCACCTCCCAAATATTCTAACAACTATGCGTTACTGGATGCAAATATTCTAGCACAATTTATCGCATGTAATCGATATTGTCGGAAGACCCTTAAGACTAGTAAAAGAGTTTTGAATTCCCCGGTTTATTTTTTATATAGATAGATATAATACTGAGAAATACCACATAAACTTACCAGTAGAACTATGGAAGCCAGTAACACTTGATAAAATTTCATTTTTACAATTTGTTTGTGCTATGTTAAAATGCTGTCCGTTATATATAGGTATGAAGAGATGAGCAATTATATAATTTTAAAAAAATTAATATAAATTAAATGATAGTTAACCATAGGTTATAATGTTATAGAATTTAGCATATTTTACATAATGTGAAACCCAATTATAAACTAATTTTAATAACCTAATGGTTTACCGGAAGGGCATTATGTACAATTTGGATTTTTTATTCAAATAACGAAGCAGAGGCGTAAAATTATGATTATATGCAGAAAAAACTGTATTATTTTAAAAAGAAATCAAAAAATATCAATTTAATGTTTTAATTTTATAATAAATATTAAATATTCGGCATATTTTTGTAAGGAATTAAATTATTCTGGGTTTTATATTGGAAAAAAAAAAGAAAGAACCTCGCACTAAACTTATTGAAATGGGATCATGGACACAAAGTCCAAAAATGGACAGATTAGGAACTATCGAGCGTGAAATTAGTAAAAAAAAAAAAAAAAAAAAAAACCGCTGAGAAAATGCTATTTTTGCGGTTTTTTAAGGACTTATATTGACTAGAACATGATTTTACGAAAAATTCTAACGGAATTATATGTTTTTTGATTTGCTAATTATGAATATAATAATTATTTTGACACATTCCGCTCCTACTTTCAAATATTGGCCATTTTGGCCAATTCTGGAATCTTAAATTTAATTCGACTCGAACATATTTTTGTGAAAAATTCTAACGAAATTTTATGTTTTTTGAGGTGATAATTACGAATATAATAATTCGAATAGCGTTTATTTGTGGCCATATAACTTCATCATTCTTTTATGTTCTATTCTAATTAAGAAAATAAAGAAAAGGGCCAAAAGGTAGCCAAAAACAAATGCTATTGGAAAGTAGGATCAAATTAGTTCAGAATAATTATTATATTCGTAGTTATTAACTCAAAAACATAAAATTCCGTTAGAATTTTTCCTAAAAATATGGTCTAGACGGATTAAATCAAAAAAATCTTCAGAAATGACCAAAATGGCCAATATTCGAAAGTAGGAGTCGAAATGAGTCAAAATAATTATTATATTCATAATTAACAACCCAAAAAACATATAATCCGGTTGAAGTTTTTCGTAATCATGTTCTAGTCAAATAATTCCACGCTCGATATTTCCTAATTTATCCATTTTTGGGCTTTGTGTCCATGGAGGGTTTTAATTAGAATGGTTTGAAGCGTAACGATTTGACCGGGATCCAGTTTTCATAAGATTAGTGCGGAGTTCTTGGTTTACCTAACAATTACAAATTTTTTTTGCAAATCTGATGTTTTTCGAAAATAATGCGACTAATTTTTAAAACGAATATATTCACATTGAAAAATGCTAAATAATCAAAGAATAATTATATTCCAGAGAGAAAAACTGGGACTTAAAATGAACCCAATGACAGCTGGAATAAGAAATTGGGCCGCGTTGTAAATAAAGTCAAGCTTGAATGTGACAGAAAGATAACCGAACTCCATGATATAACAAGAAAATTGGATAGCCAACATAGAATATTAGACAAATAAGATAAAGTACAAAGTTAAAATTTACAATTTCCCTAAAGACAGATAATGATTATGATATGCACTCAGAGGAAACAAATGTTCAACGAACCTAGACAATGCTTTTATTTATCTTTCAGCTTCACAACTCAGAAAAATAGATTATCTAAATTTACTGAAAACTAAAACGTTAATCAAAACCTTTATTAAATAAGGATTAAAACTCTCCACACAAAATTAAAACACTATCAACAACATACAATCAACGAAGACCAATATCCACACAAAAGCAAACAACTAAGTACGTAGTACCCAATTGTGATTATCAAATGTCAAAATTTAGCCATCCACACGAAATCATTAAACAAGCCAACTAAAGAAATATTTGTAAAAACTTTTTAAAAACCAATATATCTAAGTGTTATGTATTTTTTGGATGCTGAAACTGTATCTGGTATCAGTTTTTTTGAATCACCCACAGTTCTTTCACAATATAACATCGACTAAATTTCAAAATAGGGAAAATTTGATACATAAAAAATAAAAACTTAAACCGTACTTTTATTTGATTAGGCTACAATTTTTACTCACGATAACATATTTCACTTCAATGCGAATATTTTAGGTGCTTATTTTTTTGTATTTTCTTTCTCTTTTCTCTGTGAAGTTTATTGTATAGCTTTTTCTCCGATGTGATGCATCATGTTAATATTCCAAGGTCCCTGGTATCGTTTCTCCATCTCCTTTATGTCCTGATGGAACAGTTCCCCCTGCTCTTCACTCACATCGCCTAAGTTTTTAGGAAAAATGTCAAGATAGTTGTGCAAGAAGACTTTAAGGCTCATCAGACAACCCAGATTTTTGAACTTGTCTATCATATTAACTACGATAAGTTCATAGTTAGGGTGTTTCACATTGCTCAAAAACCTAGTCACAACTTCTTTAAATGATATCCAAGCCTCCTTTTTCTTCGTAATCATCCTTGCTTCACAGTTGGAATCGAACATCATTTTACGAATAACAGGCCCAACGAACACCCCTTCTTTCAGTTTGACTTCTGATAAATAAGGACATTTTTTTACACAAATATGTAAAACATTCACTATCTTTAGGCAAGGTTTTCAAAAATTGTTTCATTAAGCCTAACTTGATGTGTAGTGATGGTAGAAGAATCTTTTTGGGCCTACGAAAGTTTTATGCAAAATGTTCTTCTCGCCAGGTGTTGAAGTTCTTCTTACGGGCCATTGTTTTTTGGACCAATATTGATCCCTTGCTCTGCTGTCCCACTCACATATAAAACATGGAAAAATTGTAAATCCCTTTTGTTGACCAAGGATCAGGGAGACAACTTTTAAATCTCCACATAGCATCCAATTGTGAGCTGGATAGTTAATTTTCTGTAAAAGAGAGCCCAACATTTTTTTTTATTACCGATTTCTACACCAAAATATGCAAAGTATACTTTTTTTACAAAGTCGGTAATGTTTCTTTGATGTTTTTTAACTACAAAACAAAACAAAAAGTGTTGGGAGAGTTTTTACAACCACGATTAGCCATACTTTGAGTGTGAATTAAAGCACATGGGTTAAACACTGCAATGCGAGGTTATATTAGCTGGAAGAAAACAAACAGCTATGACATTTATCGGAACTGCTAACCTAATAACATTTGTTTTTACTGCCAATCTTATAAAATTCTGATTTTATTGCAAACCTAATAACATTCGAATGATAAAAAATAAACTTTTCACATTTTGAATAATAAATTGTGAAAAATTGGTGGGTGATACGATTTTTTTATCATTATTTTCGGACTCAGCACACCAAAAAACATAGGAATCAGGTAAAATTATTAAAAAAGTTTTTCATCGTTGGCCTGTGTTATTAGACCAAGAAGACGGGACGTCCCGAAATTTTGACATGTCGTCGGATCGAATAAAAGCCTTTAACGTTGATTTTGCTGCATTCGAAAATGGACTGTTGTCCGAAAGAGCTGGAGTAAGGAAAAAATTAAATTAGAACATCCGAGATATACCGCTACTTGTGTAGTTAGATGGTTCAACAGAAATGGAACCCATTTTACTAAAAACCCAAAAATGATTTTTTAATTTAATATATCTGAATAGTATGACGGAACGTGTAGAATCATAACTAAATAAAGCTGACTCAGAACAATGGCATATCTGTCCATTGTACGGATATTAAAGAACCGTGGTACTACTAGTCTAATATGTTATGCAGGAGATCATCATTTCTTTCAAGGTAACTTGGCACAAAAAAAACCTACTTGTGCCAGTTACGGCACGGAATATACAGTAAATTTTTTACTTTGTAAAAAGCACATCAAAAACATTAAACTAAATCAGTCAAATAATGTCAAGGTCAACAAAAGTTAATTCATGAACGGAGGTGGGACAACTGTAAATTTGCAGAAAACAGAACTAATAGTATAAAAGAAATTTGCTGCATCATCTCATGCAATTCAGGTGATGATCAAAATACCTCGCAAAAATTATCTTAAATTTCACAAAGGTACTTGGAAACCAGTTTAAAACAATGCTATACAATTTATCATTATATATGCCCATAAATAACCGCTAAGTATCTTTTTAAGTGCCTGAATTGTTTATATTAATGTCAATAACATTAAAGATACAAAGCGGAATTAACAGACTTCGTTGGAACTAGTTATGTAGTTGCGTTTTTATTGCAACAGAATTATATTTCCAAACTTGAATATTTTTCGTAATGATAGCTAACATAGATTCTCGTGAAAAAACACATCGTCGCAAAGGCTGTGCGAACTGATATTAAACAAGTTATAATTTAATTTAGTGCCACCCACAAGTCATTTTGAGGCAAAATTGTTTTAGCAGAAATTTGAGTCAAAATTGTTTTAGCAAAAAATGTTCAGTACAGTTACAATTTTGACCGGTAATGACCTGAATATAATTTAATGTTCACTATAGCTATCATATCCTTTTTTGTGATTTTTCTAACTAGTGCTACTACGTGCCTTCAGCTCCATTTGCCTGTAATAATGGAATATGTCAGCAAAGCTATCCTCCGATTACCTCAATAAAAGTCAAATGATAAAACCAAGAAGTAAATGGGTCATCAAAAATCAAATATTTGGGACTTCATTTAAATTAGTTAATATAACATATAACTCTCGATTATTATAAATATATATATATATATATATATATATATATATATATATATATATATATATATATATATATACATATATATATATATATATATATATATATATATATATATATATATATATATATATATATATATATATATATATATATATATATATATATAAATATATATATATATATATATATATATATATATATATATATATATATATATATATATATATATATAAAATATATGTATAAATATATATATATATATATATATATATATATATATATATATATATATATATATATCGATTGACAAAAAAAAAGCTTAGAAAAGGGAAAAGAAATTTATACATTTTTATAAAATCAGTTTTAACTCTTGGTACATAGTGCACCATCATTAAAATCGAACTTGAAGGATTCTAAATATTACAAATTAAACTCTTACAATTGATCTTTGATGATCCAAGTTATATAACAGGATCATTTATAGAGGTCTTATAATAGAGACAATCTTTGAGCACTTAAAAAAAATTATCTCATCTCAAATCTGTATAAGAGAAAAGCATAACAATTTTTTACATTTTTTTCTCTTCAAATACGGAAAGAAGGATTTTACTAATCATAAATACTATGTCAAGATGTATGTACACACTTATCTATAATATATATAAAATGCAACGTCTCTCTGTCTGTCTATCTGTTCGTTAGAGCGCTTATCACTCGAGAAACACTTATCCGATTTACGAGATTTTTTTTAATTCATACATATGTGCTCTGGCCAGGTTATAGGGTATAGTTTGTTACATTAGGTAACATAAGGAATAAGCAGTGATGACAATAGGGAATCAAGTCGGAAAAAAGTTTGCCGCTAGCACACTCTCTTGCAATACGCTGCCTAAACCGTTAAATATGGAACAATATCATGTAATAAAAAATATAATATATATAAAATGTCTGTATGTCTGTCTGTCCATTAGTGCGTTTATCTGATTTTACGTGTTTTTTTTAATTCATACCTATGTTCTTTGGCCAGGTTTTATAATAATAATCTATATAATGCATATAATAAATAAAACGTAACGTCTATCTGTCTGTCTGCCGTTAGTGCGCTTGTCACTCGAGAATCACTTATCCGATTTACGTGTTTTTTTATTAATTCATACATATATTCTCCTGTCAAGTTATTTAGTGTTCCGTACGGAACACTTATGGGGTCATTTCGGTGTCTGTATGTCTGTCTGCTAGACCCGATTTTCTCAGAAACTGTTGTATATATGAAGTTTAAGTTTGGCATAAATATAGGAATTGATGGCCCAATAAAAGTCGTGTAGTTTTTAGAGTTAAACTTTGACTTAAGGGGTTAGTTTTGAGGAGTGAAATTGGAAGTAAAAAAAAATCTTACCAAGGTCATCGAATGGGGTGTCAATTGAAAGCTTCTGAAAATACCCGCTCAAAAATATAAATGATGTAATATTCGCACAAACTTTTCTTTATATCGTTTTTAAAAAATGGCCAAAAATCTATCTTTGGAATATTCTCTGTAAAGTGTAGATTGGGCGAAAATTATCACGGGTTAATTATGTTTGATAAATTACCTGGCATAAAAAAAATCATTTGACTTGACAATATGGTGGAGATTTTTTTCGTGGAAAGTTGTGAATTTAGCCAGTAGTAAGAGCTATAACACATCAATACGTATTCAGTGCAATCAGTACTATATCTCCAATCACAAATAAAATAAATTTCCATGATGACTGGTGACCAAAGGATAGGTACCGAGACAAAATAATTTTATTTTATTTGTTTATAATTAAACAGATATTTAGGTTTTTTTTTAAACTTTTACTACAAAGATATCTCGCTTTTTATATAATCTTGGTAATGCCTATGTTGAAGTTGAAGGTGTGACTGAATTTCATGGAATACTTCAGCAATTACGGTACGGAACACTAATTGTGCAAGTCTGACTTACAGTTGGCCTATATTTTTTCAATATATTCATAATTTGTTCTCCATGTTTTTAGGTTGATTTTTAAAAATGTTCTATTTTTCTTTTCCCTAATAGGAATTCTTAAAGAATAAATTGATGTTTTGATCGCTGCTAAATAAGTATGGCTCTAGTTTATGTAATTAGGAAAGAAGGATGAACACATACATTTTGAAAACATCAGTTGTTAACTCCAGTCGAAACTGTTTTAAGTCTGATTTAACACAGTTTTTAAATGATTACTTCTAAAAGCACAAAAATAAATTTTCAACCCAAAGTCCAATGTTTGTGCTTTCGGGCAGTAAAGTAAAAAAAGGAATACCAAAGCTTTTATAGACAGACAAATATTACAGCTCAGGTTTATTTGTTAGAGTTATAAACAAGGATTAATTAATCATTATCTAAAATGACAGACCAGTGGCAGATCTAAGGTTATATTTGTAATATCTTAGATTTGACTCATAGTGTGAATACTAAACTACAGAATATTGAAGAAGAAAAATTTTCACATAGAAAAATATTTCTAAATTTTGGTTGATTCACTTATACTGTAGACTAAAAAATAATGTCATTGCTTGCTCAAACAATTTCCAATTTTGTACAGAACTCAGCGAAGTTTATATTTAGCTAATCGGTATTTTTTAACATTAAATCAAATGTTTTTGGGGAAAATAGAAATAAAATGTTTTAGAACATAATCCAATTGTCAAGTATTGTATTTGTGAAAAAACTACATTCAATGATTTTTACTTATATTCACGTTTCAGAGTCTAAGTGTTCCTCTATTCTTCTTTCTGGTGGTGGTCATTACAGCAACTTGTATATTTGCAGCTAATTTGCTTAAAAGGAAAGGAGTAAAATATCAAGTAATCATGCTTGAACTGAGTTGTTTTTCGTATGAGTGAAGTCAAATGCAGTATTTATATTAGAACTTTGTGTTTTGATTGGAGTACTGGGTAAATCACTGTGTCGGTTTGTTGAGTGTATTATGGGCAAATACGATAGCATAATCTTATTTTTAGACCCATCCTATACATAAGTATGTTTATTGATTATGCTCACAGCTAATGAGATTTCACGATACTAAGTGATATAAGCAGAAACTTCTGCCTGAAAAATGACAAAAAGATAACTAAAATTTATTTTATTCCTAATTGGGCCTAGCACCTAAACAATTAATTACTTTGGAGAAGATTATTTCTCTACCTATTAATTGTGTTGTTGATGTTATGCGAGAGACAAGAAAACGTTGTGTTAGTAAACAAATACAAGTTAGTATAAAAGAAAAATGTGGAACATTTTAAAAACCAATTAACAAACTTAAATAAATAAGCACCTACCGTTAAAAAGTAAATAAGTACCGTACAAAAAGAGAAACTCTAATTTTAGGTTTACAATAAGAAAGAAAGAGAAGAAGAACACATACTAGATTTTCTCAAATTTGAAATGAATGAAAATCGTGTTTGGAAAACATCCCTACAGTTTTAACAGTCTTTTAAAGCAGACTCCATCGTAAAACCTCTCATTATTGGACATCAATCGATGGTTAGATTCTCTAGAAGTGAATTAAATTAAGATAGTGTTTATTATTACATACTCCGTATTAGAATGGACATTTATGCGTTTATTTAAATCATTGATATTACATTATAAAATAGCCATCTAAACTAAAGATATTTTGAAATTGGTCGGAAAAAACCATTCTTCTTATCTTAGCAAAAGGAGAAACCACAATTTCCTAATACTTTTCCATAACAAGTGTAGAATTATGAAAAGAAAATTTTACCTGATGGTTTAAGATACACCTATATACTATGCTATAATAATTGAATTTTGCAAATTTCAGGGATTATTTTAACATCTGGACCACTAGATACTACGTATGATTGATATACTCTTAATCAGTATTTAGGGATCGTAGAGGAACAGGCCCGTACTAAGGTTGCCAGTACTTATAAATACCGTTACAATATTCTACAGTCAAATTTTAAAAGATTTTATGGCTTGTTAAAATCTCTAATAATTTCATCATATTATACATTAAAATCTGATTTTGTCAACTAATATCTTATATGAAATCCAGTTTAAATTGGAAACATATAGTAGCATATTTTATTAGTGGTGTTTCGTAACAAAAAGGCATATTTTAGAATCTCTTAATATATTGGTTTTGGTTTCATCCAACTTTTGCTCCTCCAGAATCCTTGGAGCAGACTGTTAAGACAGTGTGAAATTCTGAGCTTATCGCTCTACTCACCTGGGGTATTGCTTTCGTTTTAAGGTTCGACATAGTTTTGTTTGGAGATTTTGGCAATTTAAAACGCCTCGCTCGATATAACAGGCGATTTAAATACTCAGATCGGCAAACAAAAACAAGAAGAGCCCGAATGTATAGGCGAATTTGGCTTGAGAGACAGAAATAACAGAGGGGAAATGTTACTGGATTTCCTAAAATTAAAATCTCTGTTGCCTAAATACATTTTATAAAAAACCAGAGCAACGCAAATAAACATGGATCGGCCTAGATCGATAAGACAAAAAACGAAATAGATTACATATTATCGGAGAGTAAACAAATATGTAAGGACGTATGAGTTCTAAATCAGTTTTACACAGGAAGTGATCACCTAATGATCAGGGACGATTTCTAATTAACGTACAGAAAGAACCCTCCAAAAGATTTAGAACACCTAAATTTCCTTCACATAAAGAATTAGAAGGAAATACGGAACAATACCAAAAGGAACTCGAAAAGAAATTACCAATAGAAAACCTAAACCACCTAAGTATCGACCAACTAGCTGACACAACAAAGGATGGCATACACTTTGCATCCAAGAAAAAATGTTCAAAAATAAATAAATCTAGACTACAAACACAATCAACTCTATGAAACAAAGACGGAATATACAAAGAGAAACGCCGGAATCTAGACATCTAAATAAAGCCATAAAGAAAGAAATTAGAACAGATATAAGAGCATACAGAACTAACTTCATAAGAAGAACTATAGAGAGAAAATCAAATATGAGAATCTTAAGATCGAGATTGTCGAGGGAGAAAACGCAGATCACCAAGATGTAAAATGGCCAGAGAACGATAATTACAAACAGTCAACTCTATACATATGTCAAAACAAGCTTACTACACAAGAAAAGTCGTGACAAATACGGGATCAGAAAAACTACCTGAAATAACAAATTCTGAAATAAAAGAAGCCTTAAAACAAATGAAGTATGGAAGATGCCCTGGAGAAGACCTAATAACGTCGGAGATGTTTAAACTAGGTAGGAACAATATTATAAACCCTATAAGACTACTTATGAACAGATGTCTAGAAGAAGGGAAAACATTAACAGCTTGGAATAATGCAGAGATGGTGCAGATATTTAAAAAAGGGAACATAACAAATATAGAGAATTATAGACCCATCAGCTTGTTATCCCATCTTTACAAATTATTTACAAGGATACTAACTAACCGGCTAACAAAGAAACTCGATTTCTACCACCCCGTAGAACAGGCAGGATTCCGAAAGGAATACAGCACCATCGACCATCTCCATGGTATGAGAGAAATAATTAAAAAGGCAAATGAATACAACATCCTTATCAATTTTGCATTTGTTGATTTTCAAAAGGCATTCGACAGTATTGAAATATGGACAATACTCAAATCACTCCAAAGTGCCAGGATAGACTCCAGATATGCTGAAATTATTAAAAATATGCATCAAAATGCTACCTTCCACGGAAAAATTAATGAAAAACTAAAAACCCATAAAATTCGGGTAGAAAGAGAAATCCGACAGGGCGACACGATCTCGTCAAAACTCTTCACCTTGGCTATGGGAGAAATAAGACGCAGGACGTGATATAATCGAACGAATTACAAGAATGAAATGGAGTTGGGCAGGACATATTACGATGGATAATGGAAATAAATGGACATCAAAAATAACCAAGAATAACAATACGAGGACGAGGAAGACCGCCAACGAGATGAGTAGACGACGTGCGCAAAATATGTGGAAAATATTGGTGTCGGAGAGCTCAGAATAGGGACGAGTGGAGAAGCTGGGGAGAGGCCGATGTCCAGAAGTGGACGAGAAGTGGCAGATGATGATGAATATATTTGTAATTTGAACTAAACATTTATCTTATGTGGTAATAAAATAAAACTGTTTTGATTGGCCAAAATGTTTCATTGTTAAGAGTTGTCATTGGTTTCGTGCCAACTTTGGTAGATAATGCAGACACTAAAGACTATGAGACAAATATAATTGTCACAAAAACTTTCATGACCACATAAGTATAATTTAGAGCGCATTACAGATCATTGATACTCATATCTTCGTATCTCTTAATACTTAAATGAGAAAATTTAACAGGTAAAATGTTTTTCTTAGCTAACATAAAAAATCTTGCATTTTATCTACTGTTGTATCTAATGGATCTAAAAGATAACATAACATAACAATTGTATTTGGCAAGTTAATTTCAAAATAGCGATTATTATTCTGCAATCAAAATTATTTTGAGAAATAATAATTGATTCCGACCTGTTTGTTGTTTTTAAATATGTGTCTTCAGCTCATTTTAAGGTAAATATTTATTTTTTACTCCTTAGATACATGTTACGCAGTAAGTGAGTACATATCCAGTCGCATTAAACTCTTACTTACAGACGGAGACCTGCAACTTTACGTTTGTTTCGATGTGAATCAAATATCAAACTCAAACGGCTTAATTCTTGTAAATGTATCTAAGGTAAGTAGTTTTCTTTAGCTTCCATACAGGCTTGTATATCTTCGTTGTGCTTGGATTGCATTATAATAATTTTTAACAAATATTTTCTATATACCGTTTTTTTACTCTCCGAGAAAACAATAAACAACATAAACAAATGCCATCGTCAATTTGCTTTATTGTCTAATCTCTACAAAGAAAAATTTATTTTTTTTTTATTTGGCGCAATAATATTTTAAAAATATACAGTTTGTTAAGTAAGAACGTGACCGTATTCTTGAAAAAATGTGTTTTGCCATCAATGTATTCTTTGGTAAGCTAGCAACGGCGCAATTACCTTAGTAAGTGCATAAATAATCGTCTGACATCTTCGAGGCAATAATCTCCAAATTTTTCGAATCTCGCTAGACAACTGAGTCAAAGTCCTCAAGAGTCTTTCCTCTGCGCTTTCTCTTTACAAGGTACCAAACTTTTTTAATAGGGTTGGCGTCCGGCAATTGTGAGAGCTACTCTAGTATATTATCGGTGGGCCCAAGCGAGCCGCTTCGCGACGTGATTTTCACCCAGCAAAAGTTTATCCAACGTGCTTCGAAATTTGTCATCATGAGCACGAAGATGTTGTCAAATGAGACACATTCAAACCCGATTTTCTTAATTTTGCCGCTCCTTGGCGCAACGTCAATTTCGGGTCCCGTGAAAGCAAAGACACGATTCGTTTTTTTCGACTTTGGGAATGGCCTATTAAGCAACGTTTTGGCAAGTCGTCAACATTTCTCGTCTCGTTAACACGGTTTAGCCAGTTCTTTATAACCGATACCGACATTTTAATATATTTGCGACCGCGGAATGTGTCATTTTAGGCCCTTTTGGGTGGGCCTCGAATCGCCGCACAAACAAGTGACTCATTTTGGATTTTATGTGGTTTTGACGAAAGTTCGAAATCGGCTGATACTTTTACTAAAATGCGTCGTAGACGAAGGTTGCCTCTACCGATTTTTTGTTGAATCTACCAAAAATGAATTATCGCGGACATGTTCTTACTTGACAGGCTGTATATGGAAATTTCTAGGATTAAGAGTTCTCTGAAACCGAAAAATAATATACTATATATAATAGGTTTTGGATATAAAAAATATGAAGTATGCAATCACATGTTAGAAAAGCGATGCGCAATTATTCCTGTTTTAACTTGGTAAAAATCTTTTAAAAACGCTATAACTTTTGCATTTAATATTTCTTTCTAACTCTTGAAATAAACGAGTTAGAGGAAGAGTTATTTTTGACAATAACCCTGTACTCTGCATATACCATTATTTAATTTTTTTGTTATTCCCAAATCACTGCAAAAGCCGTACGTTTATGAAAATAACGAATCATGTAGATGTTAAATCGCTGCAGGTTGTTTCCGGTGAGAAACAAAATTTTCGATACTCCATTTTAAGGAAATGAGGTTCTTCATATAAGTGAGTGTGTTTCCGAGAAGAGCCCCAAACGTGGGAATACTAATCTATTGAATTTAAAGCTGTATACTGCTATATGTTATACATATTTTATACAATATTATACAGTACGAAATAAAATACTGAGCTCTTGAGAAGCACTCCTTGTTATGCTTGCAATATAATCATGCTCAAGTATATTTGCTTTCAAGTTTACTCTCAGCAAAGTTGAGGTGCTAAGTGCTAGAGAAATGAAGCATCCCGGTATAACCATGTCGAGTTCTGTAACGTTCATTTTTTTATTTTCTGTCGTCTTAACACAGAATTCCTTCCAGATCCCTGTAGTTCTATGCTCTCTGCTCCCTGTAGATATTTGCAGGGGCGTTTAGTGTTTGAGCTTTTAGGGTAAATAAATTAAGACAGTGCTTTTTTTAGCAAAGCTGTAGATGTAATTTGTGCTTTGTTTTTTTTTTTTCAGCAGATCGTAAGCATAAAGAAGAAAGTGAGTAGAATACGGTATACAGACTCGGAGTACATCGGAAACGATGACAAAAAAAAAGGAAAGAAATCCATCAACTAGCAATTGTACAGAAGAATATCTAAGGAAATTAGAAAGCCATAAATAAAACCGTTCAAGCATCCATAAAAACGTAGTCTAATAAGTCGTAACGCCAAACGCTATCGAATGCCAGGGATACGTAAAGCTCAAGCGTTCGGGACTTTCCATAATATCCAATTGCATAGAGATTAGGTATTAAGAAATTGTCTAAAAATTTGCATTTTAGAATGAGTGTTCTATCATTATGGTGCCTTCTGGTCTTAAATATTAATGTTTTATGGTTTCCAGGTCAATTATATTATTTTTTAAAAATTTGTTTATTTCAAAATGCAGTAACAAAAGCAATGTGGTAATCTTGTATACCATTTATTTCAGAGGTCAATTGCAAGTAGAATAACTAGTAAATTGCGTAAAATTTAATACTTTTGAGAACCCTAAGTAGATCTACAATTCTTTACTACGTCTTGTGATATATTTATTGTACATCTTAGGTTGTTAACATACACTTTGAAAGCTTGAAGATTATTTTTATTTAATCATTTATTTATTCAAAAAAAAAATGAAAAAGTATAGTTATTATTTGCTGGTCTTGTTTTATTTAGTGAGTTTGGTAAAACCGGATCCAGGTAATTTTGTTTTTTTTTTATCTACGTGAATTTCCGGATAGATATATCAAAATGTTCTTTCTTGCTAAAATAAACGAGTTAAAAGCTGTCCATATTCCCCAATTTCTACTATTATTATTTTCATTTATCATATCTTTTTGATAAATATACTTTTTAGAAGTGGAAAAATTAAAAGTTGCTATAAGTAATAATCAGAAAAAAAAAATCAGAAATGTGATGCTTGCAAATCACCAAAAATAGGTTTATTGTTGGGAAATGTTTATAACATGGAAAAATAATTTTACTGGTAATTAATAATAAATAATTAAAATAAAAGAACACTTTGTGTAAAAAAGTTTCGCATGTGACTAAAGCTGTTCTGTTACAATGAAATTTTAGACACATTGTACAGAGTGTCTTTAAATTAGCAAAATGCGGTTTGGAGAAACAAGAAAATTCGAATTTGTTGTTCTTTTAATAGCGTAAGATAAAATCGCCTCTCAATAAAAAGCTAAATAATAAAGTGGTGGTGATGATTAAGATAAAAAATAGAAAAAAATTAACTTTTCATAAATCTTAGCAAATATTTCCACAACGATGATGCATTTAGGAAAAAACCCTTAGTTTTTTTTAGTGTTCTGTTAGGAACACTTATAGGATCACTTCGGTGTCTGCCCGTCCGTTTGTTTGTTGTTTTTTTTTAACAAGGCAATCGAATGGGGTGTCAAATAAAAGCTTGTGAAAACACGAGTTTAAAAATATATATGATGCTCCTGCAAATGTTTCTTTATATTATTTTTAAAAATTTGCCAAAAGTCGCCGTCCCCCCTCTCTCTCTATTTTCCATAACGTGCAAATTGAATGAAAAATATTATGAGTGCATTACCTTTGACAATTTATCTGGTATACAAAAAAAAAACAAATTTTTCAAGGTCATCGGTTTTCAAGAAAGATCGGTAACAAACTTTGTTTCAAAACTCATTTGGGGTGTGTGTTTGTAAAGTCACTGATCATTTTATACCTCCGTAACAACATTTTTTAATTTTAAAAGCAATCACCGTACGGAACACTAATTGCCCAAGTTCAACTGGCACTTGGCCGGTTTTTATTTTTTTTTTCTTAGAGAGAAGTACTTAAATGCACATTTCAAGAAAAATTTAAATTTTGAAATTTTAAAATTTTCCAATTTGCTATCAAATTTATCTAAAATTTAACAATAACAAATTAAGTTTAGTTTCAAGCACTAAATGCATTTTTTTCTTAAAATAACAATAAAATCTTTCCCGTATGTTGCAGACCTATTCTCTTGGGTACAAACTATCTTCTACTATTTCCTTGTTAATTAATTCATAATATTAATTTTATTTTCTGACTTAAAATATTTATTTTATAAGTAACTAGCCGTGCCCGCGGCTCCGCTCGAGTGAACTTAATTCACTATTATCGTCATTGCTCATTCCTTATATTAACGAACGTAATAAAATATACCCTATAACCTGGCCAGAGAACATATGTATGAATAAAAAAAACAAGTAAATCGGATAAGTGGCTCTCGAGTCATAAGCGCACTAACGAATAGACAGAGAGACGTTGCATTTTATACATATATATATATATATATATATATATATATATATATATATATATATATATATATATATATATATAATATTCTTTGCTAAAGTTCGTCCATACATATAATGAAGTGACTAAACTTATTCCTTAAAGGGTAAAAACCATTAACCATAAAGAGAGAATGAAATGAAATTTTATGGTTTTCTTTGGGCACTTCAGAAGCAGATAAATCATGGACCGTACTTAAAAATATGATATCTGTTCGTTTTACCTGCTTGTGAACAACAAAGGTGGATCTTAAATAACACAGCCCCACAAAAAAAAAAGTGGGGTATACTTTTGATGCGATATATCAGATCCGTAGTATTTTTGCCCGCTGATCACGAATCTGACGTCAGAATATCGCCATCACATCTCAATTTTTTTCTAACCTCAAAAAATAGGTAAAAATTAGTAAAAATTAAGAAAAATATACTCCTAAAAAATTGATTCAAGCTTTTTCATGAATCCAAAGATGTATTAATATGTATTCGGACACGCTTAGCTAATATTCATCGGTTGGATTAAGCCATACAGTTCTGTTTTCTTTCTAACCTCAATAAATCAGACAGATATAGTGCTTCTCGAATGCAAAAACGAATTCAAATTAAAATTCAACCGATTCTTACCAAATTTGGTACACGGGGGTTTTTTGGGTTGCTGATCATGAATCTGAGGTCGGATTTGCAAAATTCAAAATAGCGGATCCAAGATGGCGGACAAAATTTTTTGAAAACCAACCGATTCCTACCAAATTTGGTATACAGTTGGGGAATCCTCAAACCTGATACTCTTAAATCCTAAACCATGAAACCTTAGACTCCCACACCCTGTAACCTCAAAAAATAGACCTCAATAACCCTGTAACTTTAAAAATGAGACCCAATAAACTCAAAACCAGGACTTTTAAACCATATACTCTCAAATAGTAGACCCTTAAGCCCTAGAATTGCGAAGGTTAGACCCGCGCCTAACTTTCCTTTTTTTGGCTGTATCTTGTTCTTTTTTCCGCGAATGACCTATTCAAAGGCTTTCTGCCCAAACGCTTTTGAGGACTTGTTTCTCTTTTTAGCGACCAGCAATAGTCCGCTAGCATATGGTCATCCCATCGTCCTTGATACCGATTTTCTATGATTTCAGATCTTGGTGAAAACGTTCCCCTTGCTCCTCACTGTAGTCACCAAGATTATCTGGGAAATCATCGATGTGGGAGTCCAGGAAATGTAATTTTAGATTCATTAAGCAACCTAATGTTTGAAAATTTTTTACCATTTTCTCGACTATTTCTTTGTACTTAGAACTTTTATTATTTCCCAAAAAGTTTGTTGCGACTTCTTTAAAACTAAGCCAAGCAGCTTTTTCAACTTTATTCATTTTAGTAACAAATAATGAATCTTGAAACAATTTTCTTATTTGTAGCCCGTCAAATACGCCTGCCTTAATTTTAGCTTCAGAAAATTTCGGAAATTTTTTATGCAAATATTTGAAACATGGGCCGTTTGTATCTAATGCTCTCGTGAATTGCTTCATAAGTCCAAGCTTAATGTGAAGCGGGGGAATAAGAACTTATCCTGGATCTACCAATGGTGGAAACAATACATTATTTTCACCAGGAGTGAACGATTTTCTTGTTGGCCAAATTTTTTTCTTATAATGACGTTCCCTGTCTCTGCTATTCCACAGACATTTATAACAGGGATAAAGTGTAAACCCTGACTGTTGGCCAAGCAATATTGTTACAATTTTCAGATCTCCACAAATTTTCCAGTTATGATCAGCATATTTTATTTTTATCAAAAGCTGCTTCATTTTTTCATATTGCTCTTCCATAACTGTGGAATGAGCAATCGGAATGGGAGCGTAAACGTTGGTATTATGCAGCAAAACTGCCTTAATGCTCCGTTTAGAAGAATCAATGAACAGTCTCCATTCTTCAGGATTGTATGATTTATTTTGAAATTCATCCATTAGACCTTTTACATCGGTACAATATGAAAGTGACAATTCCTCGTCCATTGTTAAATATTTTCGAAATTCTTCATCTCTGTTTCTATATCTCTCTATAAGAAATCGTAGCTTCTGGCTTAAGTAAATGTCTTTTCTTTAAAAAGGAAGCAAGATGTTCTGAACCATCTTTGGATAAGCCTAAATCTCTGACTAGATCACTAAGTTCTGACTGTGATACGAGTATTGGTTCTGGTTTACGGTTGTATGGTAGAAATTCTTTATCTGTGTCACTAGTATATGATAGGTTGTCACTAGAACATTCATTAGTAACAGTGTTTGAATCTTTTTCGACATGAACTGATAAGGTGAAATCATTTGTTTCCATAACATCAGCATCAAGTGGTTCAGGAGGCGGAATTAGTTTAGTTGGTCTTGTTACTGTCGAAACATCGTTATAAGTAATAGTGCTTTTATTTTTTCGGTTATGCCTAGATACAACATTCATACAAAAGTAGCAATCATTTTCACTGTATGGTCTATTCCATATTGCTGGTCTGGAATATTTAATCGCCTTCTTATTGATGTACAACATTATTTTGCAAGAACTGCAAATGATGTGGGGAACCCAATCTGTATCCTGGTGCTGTATTTCAATGTTAAAACAATGCTTATATAAGGTTTTAATCTTATCCGTTATCGGTGACCCCATTTTACTCAATACGTGTTGACAGCAAATATAACAAAATGAATCACTGTTTTTATCGCACTTATGAAAAGTCCTTGTACCGTGAGACCGTTTTCTTGTAGCATTATACTCTACATGAGCCAAGTCACCCACACATGAAGAGCTACGGTCGCTGGATGACGACGGCTGCGGGCCCGCTTTCCCACCCTGACCAACCGCCGATACTGGGTTCCGAGTCCCTGCATCGTAATTATCTTTCTTCTACCTGCCATGACGGCATCTAAGCCGTTATCTAGGGACTCTGCCGGCTAGTGGAGTAACACCGTTGCCCACTGTCACCACGTGGAGGTGCCCTGGATGCAGGTAGAAGAGTAAAAATCGACCGATGAATTTTCTCGGCGTTCAAAATGGCGCGAAAACATCTGCCATCTTGAATTTTGCAAATCCGACCTCAGATTCGTGATCAGCGACCCAAAAAATCCCCGTGTACCAAATTTGGTAAGGATCGGTTGAATTTTAATTTGAATTCGTTTTTGCATTCGAGAAGCACTGTATCTGTCTGATTTATTGAGGTTAGAAAGAAAACAGAACTGTATGGCTCAAGCCAACCGATGAATATTAGCTTAGCTTGTCCGAATACATATTAATACATCTTTGGATTCATGAAAAAGCTTGAATCAATTTTTTAGGAGTATATTTTTCTTAATTTTTACTAATTTTTACCTATTTTTGAGGTTAGAAAAAAATTGAGATGTGATGGCGATATTCTGACGTCAGATTCGTGATCAGCGGGCAAAAATACTACGGATCTGATATATCGCATCAAAAGTATACCCCACTTTTTTTTTGTGGGGCTGTGTAATTATTAATGAAATTTTAATATGATTTTAATGGTGGGTATAACACATGGCATTTACCCGAAAATAACTTGCATATTCCATATTGACACTTACTGTCTAGTAATATAAATACAACCGCCACTTAGTTTAAGCTTTGTAATTATTGTTACCTCGTGTGCGATAGAGCAGCTTAGTCATGGAAAATATTTGCGAGTCAAGTGTATCTCAACAGGTTACCCCATGCAAAAGTAGGAAACACTTATCTACTGATTCCAAGCAAATTGTAAAGAATGTTTATTCAACCCTAATGCAACGTGGTAATGTTAGCAAGCAAGCAGGGCTAGAAGAAACGGCCACATTAACCAACATTCTAATATCAACGGTATGGAAAATTGTAAAAAAACCCTATTCTAGTGAGAAAGAAAAGAAGTGATGCTAGCATTTTCTCAAGGATAGATGGAAGTGATAAATATATAATACGGCGTAAAATTTACAAGATATACGAGGAGCAAAGTGTGCCCACATTGGATAATTCAATGAAAAGGCCTGAAAGAGACGAAACCGTGGCTAAATGTAGTAGGACAACATTATGGAGGTGTATTCAACACATGGGTTTCAAATTTAAAAAACTTAATAAAAGATAAGTCCAAGATAATTCAGGAATGGCGACTGGAATGTTTAGAAAAAATAAGGTTTTACAGAGACGAGCAAAAGCCAATTATTTACTTGGATGAAACATGGTTCGACACATACGATACTCCGGAAAGGGGTTGGGTTGACTCAAGTGATAATTGTAAAACAAAAGCACCATCAAACAGAGGTAAAAGGATTACGATTTTGCATGCTGAATCTAGAGATGGATGGATTCCGAATGCACTCTTCCTGTCTGTAAAGAACATAAAAAATTCTTCTCTTGATTACCATGAAGACACCACTGCCGAATTATTTAAAAATTGGTTCAAAACAAGCTAATTCCGATCATACCTCCAAATAGTATAATTGTGATGGACAACGCAAGTTATCATAGTAGGCAGTTAATCAAAGCTCCCTGCTCAAACGATACAAAAGCAACAATTCAAAACTACATGTACGATAATGACATTTACTTCCACGAAGATTATACCAAACAGCAATTGATAGAAGTTTTGAAAAGTTTAAACATAAAAAAGGAATATGTCTCTGACAGTTATACAAAGGACATGGGGCATACAGTTTTAAGGATTCCACCATACCATTGTATTTAATCCTACAGAGCATATTTGGCATCAATTGAAATCTGCTATTCGTCGTAATAATATTTGCCCCACTGTTAATTTCAGTGTACTGAAACTTATGGAAATCGAAATTTTTAATATACCTCTACAGAGTTGGGTGAACTCTGTCATACATGTTGAAAAAGTTAAAAAATCATATATCCGTATTGTAAATAATATAAAAAAAACTAATAATTAGAACTAATGATAATGATAGCGATAGTGATATTATTTTAAGTGAATAATGTAATTCATTTTAACGAGTAAATTAATAATTTTTATTTGTAAGAAAAATAATTGGTAATTATAAAATGACTTGTAATAAACACAAATAAAACATAGTATAAACATTGTTTAATGTCTTTCCAAAAATCAAAATAATTAAATTCTAAGCAAAGTATGGACCTGTTCAATCATATTTGAATTTTATAGCTTGCACTAATAGGAATCAGTTAGTCACTTCATTATATGTATGGACGGACTTTACATGATATTGTTCCATATTTAATGGTTAAGGTAGTGTATTGCAAGAGAACACGCTGGCGGCAAACTTTTTTTTTCCGACTTGATTCACTATTATCGTCACTTCTTATTCCTTATGTTACCTGATGTACTAAAATATATCCTATAACCTGGCCATAGAACAGATGTATGTTTTTAAAAAAAAAAAACACGTAAATCGGATAAGTGGTTCTCGAGTGATAAGCGTACTAACGGACAGACAGACAGAGAGACGTTGCATTTTATATATATTATAGATGTGGAGGAATTACTAAACTTGTTCTATAAAATAACACTTTCCAAACCTGACTCGCAAATACCTATTTTCAAACGATGAGTTAACTAAAGGTCTCGTATATAAATGCAACTTTCTTCCATTTTTAAAATATTTGTGAAACAATGAAAATATCTACGATTTTATCATAACAATGAAACGTAGTTCTAAAATAACTACTTTATGATAAGAGCAGGGAAGGGCTTCTGAGAGATATACTTGACATTTTCCTCTATATACCATTTTAAATAATGAGAAAACACAATTTTCAGATTCATCGACTCGAAAAAAAACCCTGAAAATATGTACGAGGCAACCCCTTTAGCTCTGTCTCCCACTTAATTATTCTTTTATACGTTGGTCCATAAATATTTAAAAAAAAATGTAAAATTCTTAGTTTTCAAGAACTCTGAAAAATATATATATATATATATATATATATATATATATATATATATATATATATATATATATATAACACGATATTTAAGAAGTAACCCTTCTAATATCCCCTCAGCCCTTTATTACATTATGTTTAAAATTTATTCATTGTCCAACCAAAATTCTCAAATATACAAAATTTATTGACCCCAATCTCTTTGACTCTCTTCCTCTAAAACAATATCTGTTAGTAACTAAGGTTCAATTTCTTTTTTAAGTGCTACATATCTAGTAAACTAAAAATTAATATCTTATTTTGTTCAAAAATTATCGCGCCAACAGACAGATGATTAGACATAGACAGACTATTAGACATAGACCGATGAAAATGGGGGAGTATGTTCTCGTGATCTAGAGATGCAGAAGTGTAAAGAAATACTAAAATCGCGGAGGGTGTTTTTCTCACGTACACAGTAATTTTGGTTAGCAGGGGAAGTAAAAAATCGCACACAGTAACAATACGCATCCCTAAAATACTACAAAAACTCAGCGTCACTAGAAATTATTCGTATAAAAAAGTTGATTGACGATAACCTTAACGGAAACCAAATTTTTTTTTTTTTTTAACATTTATTTACTTAAAAATACGACTTATTATTTATTATTATAGCCTTCACGCCTCAATGCTGACTAAACTATAAAACACTAGTACAAAGAATAAAATAGTAAAATTAGACATCTAGCAAAATATTTCCTGTAAGCATTTTAGCCTCTACATATTTATATTAAAACATGGTCCAACGTACACTTAAAATTAATTGATTGCATCGATTAGTAACAAATTTGTAAAATTTATAGAGTTGGTTCCCCGACCTTTACAATATCATTGCATACTTTAGCTCATAGAGCAGGAGAAAATATTTTGATATTTATAATTAGGAGTTGAATTTTATTTAAATTTGTATTTTAATATATTATATATAACCTATATCACCAGCTATTAAAATTAATAAGTATAAGTAGCAATACCTCTACAGTATCCAAAGCGATTTGTACTACAGAACAGAAGCTGGCCTTAAGTTTTCCAGTTTCTTTACAGATTTGCATGGACATAGATTAAGATTACTTTTTACATATCTTCATGTCGGACTTAGTTTCAATTTAGTCTACTTTATTGTGCTTGTCCTTACCGCACTTATTAACATTTTAAATCGTTGATTGAGCTGGTAAAAAACGATTCTCTGAATGACATACCTGATCTCCTCCTGGGAATAAAATGTCTTTGTTTGTTACTAAAGTGTTATTATTAAAAAAATTATTTAAGCATGAAAAATTGGAATTAGCCTATGCTGTAATTCCAAAAATTATAATTAAGACTCATTGTAGTCATTTTATATATATAATAAAAGAATTGCTATATTTATATGTTTTTAGAATATCCCGTATTTTTTTTTTTTTGTATAAATCAGTGATATTAAAAGGGTCGTCAGCATGCTCATATATCGATACCCAATTCAATTTCATACAATAACTTCATATATTTTAGTTTCTGAATATGCACTAATGCCCGAGTTATTTTATCTTGAAAATTTTGACCAATGCATGTTAAAGGGAAAAGATGCTCTATTCTGTACTTTTACTTTTCAACTGAGACCCCTAGCAGGTTTCGATTCCGTAGTCTGGAATACTATACAGGTAGGAAAAATAAATAATGTAAATGCTCACTGTTACATGATCATTAAATACAGTTTTTTATACGCAGCTCTCATACATATATATATATATATATATATATATATATATATATATATATATATATATATATATATATATATATAGTACTGAAATACTTTTCATAATTTCTAGTGTTGTCTACACATGTAAAATATTTACACTGGTGGTAGTCACCATGACTGTGTAAGGGGATAGTTCACAGTCTAAACACTAAAATATAATAGAAACCCATGAATTTACACATAGACTGTGAACTACCTATAAAATTACTTTGACCAGGATTGTACTTATGTTATTTGGTGTACTGCATCATATTTACAATGAACTATTGATTGTTAAAATAGTTTTCTTTCGACCGATATTTTAACGATTAAGACCTCAGTTTGATCCGAATAGGATTTTATAATTACTGGTAGGACTTAAACTTTAGTGGTAAATTACCAAAAAATGATAAATTACGTCCAATTTTACCAGTTTCTCTTCAAACTGCTTTCTTCATGATAATTTATGTACAATCCGATGATCTGTGACAATGTATTGCCACTATAAGGGCTGTCAACATGCTCATATTTCGATATCTATTGAAAGTTTGGCGTTCTGTTCTTCGGCACGACCTAGCCGGGAGTATGGGAATGCTTTCTTTTTTTTTTTTTTATTGGTCTAGCACACGTGCTGCAGGGAAGTCCCTAAAACGCTCCAGGAGCGGCACGAGTGCGGAAAAAGCGATTCACGTTGTTCTTGAATCGCTGCAAATTGTACTCGGTGGGAAACACAGCGCTGGGCAAATTATTCCAAAGGGATGATGTTCTCCATATAAAAGATTGCTTGAAAAGCGTCGTACGCGGAGTAACAAGCTGAACCTCATACGGATGCGAAGCACCAGCGCGACGTGTATTTCTAACATGCACCGCTTTGGGAGGAATTAAGCGGGCTACATCCTTCGAACACTTTCCATGAAAATACTTGTAGAACAGACTCAAGTCGCCAACCGTTCTTCGATGTTCTAGCGAATCAAGGCCGCCGGTCAATTCCGGGTCCCCAATCAGACGGACCGCTCTTCTCTGAACAGAATCCAACAAATGCAGTGTATGTTTGGGAGCGGGAGCCCCAAACGTGGGAGCAGTATTCCATAGTTGGTCGAATTTGGGCTTTGTAAAGAATTAACAGTTGCTGTGGGGTGTAAAGCTTTCTGGTTCTAAATAATATTCCCAATTTTTGAGAAGCTCTCCTTGCTATGCCTGCAACATGTTCATGCCAAGACATATTTGCTCCCAAACTAACGCCCAACAAATTGAGCGACGATGCTAGGGGAATGGAGTGCCCCGACATAACTATGTCGGGTTCAGCAACGTTAACTTTTTTAGAAAAAACTGCCGCTTGGGTTTTTGTAGCGTTAAATTCCACTTGGTTACTGTCACCCCAAGATAGAATTTCTTCCAGGTCTTTGTTAAGTTGAACGACCTCCTGCTGTCTGCGGATATTCGCCTGAGCAGCCGATGTCCGAGCGTTCAAGGTGAATGAAGAGACAAGATCTCAAGATCTCAAGAAATCTGAATAACAACTTTTAATAAGTTATAAATTTTAACAAGAATAATATTTAAAATCATAAAAAATGCAATTCGGCAATAAAGATAAGTGAAAGTTCATTCATGAAATGTGAAATATTTTTTTTTGTAAATTTTAACATAATTTTACCGGAATCCTACCTGTAACCTTATCGGTGAAATTAACACCTCATAACCCTAAATCCTGATAAATATTTTGTTTTAAACAACCCGAAATGCAACAAAATAAATAGATTAAATACGAAACAATATCTCAAAACAGCTGCCTTTTTTATTATATTTGTAGACCAAATATTATTTTTATATTGACATTTTAAAATCATAATAGACAGCTAATTTTAGATTTATGAGATAATTTTTCCTTTTCTTGCAAAGGAAACTATTTATTCTTATATTGCTAAGACATAGATTATCTCCGAATCATTTTCAGAGTCAAATGTTTTATATTTTGCTTATACTATAAACCAGACGCATAATTGCTGCAGTAGGAACGATTAACTCATTATATGTTTGGTTATCTAATACTGATATACTAGAACTAAGTAAAACTTGGCCTTGGATATGACACAGATGTAGTGTCGAAATACCGGTTACGATTTATATATTTGATATAACAAATGTTTCAAGAAAATGAGTTAAAATTTTTATGAACAAATTAAAATTCAGAAATTAGAATGGTTAACTTAATTTCGAGAGCTTATTGAAGCAGACGAAGCCAACTTCATTAACGCATCAGAAAGTTAAAATGTATATTATAGCTACCTTTATGCGGGGATGAATTTCTTAGTTTTTTTATAATTTGAGGATGTGAATAAATAGAATATATAAATATTTGCATAAATAATGAACTTGTACGATGATACTCGACTTGTGATGTTACTTATGAGATACGGCACAGATATCTGACATAATTTAGATACACTAGCGACTTATGCCATTCTTCTAGATAAACATATCCTTAGTACTGCAAATTTTGATTATACTAGTCATCATTAAAAACTATAAAATCCGGCACAATACTTAAGAAATTTTGGGTTAAATCGTTATATCAGGTACATTTTCTACGTATTCTTTTTATAGTATGTCTAATAATGCTTTGGTTCTAAGATTTTACACGTTCTATTGTGCCTCTTGTTAAATGCGACATGTTACAGAACAAATTTGAAGATTGATTTAAAAAATGCATATCGTCGCTTACGCTTATGCAATTGAGTAGACAGTTCAAGAATACTGGCATGTATGGCAGCAATTATGATACCTATTCGAAATATTTACATGATTATTTAAAAATACAGGTGTTAGGAAGATGACTAGTAAACCAGAGAAAACTAAAGACAAATATTATTCCACTAGATCTTACTAGAGCACTTAACACTTTTAATTTTACAGTAAATAAATACTTTTCCATCGATGAAGCTGATCTAAGATTATTAACTTAGAACCTCAACGTGTTATGTCGCTGTCTTAAGGCAATATTATAAATGAACAAGGAAAATTGGTTTTTCAGTAATTTAAATATAAATAGTCTGCTTATTTTAAAGATGTTAAGGTTATTTTTCATATTGCTCTAGACAGCAACATTAAAAGTATCCGACATATTTTACTGAATTATATTAATAATTAGCTGTCTTGAGACAAAGCATTTAAAGATAAATCAAATCTTTTCGATTCTTTTATTAATAAGTAATTTAGAATTTTATTGTAGAACATTAGTTCCAATCCACAAAACTACAGACACGATTACTTACGTCATGGAATATGTGTAACAGAAATTTGTGCTCAAGATTATAATAAAAATACATCCACTAAAGAAGCAGTAGAACATTATTACAACACAAAATACAACTTACTAGGCATTAAAGGAAATATTACTAGTCTGAAATGTCAAAGTAATAGTTCTAGTTATCAAGTCGATATTTATGATTTTATCTTTGGGTTTGTATTAAATTTAATGATAGAAGTCCGTTGAGATTTTAGAATCTTTGGTATAATGACACTACCAACAGTTATCACCACTATACTAAACACTTTAGTGTAGTGGAACTAATTACACCCGGAGCATTAATTCCGGGCGAGTAACCCGTACAGACAACAGTGAAGAATAGGTCCTCGGTCCTTATTTCAAGTATTTTTACAATTTATTATTTTAATACTTTCGTGTACTGCTACATACATTCTTTATCAACCTTAAATTATCTAATATTTCAGTTTGATTCTGTTCAAGAACATGTTCGGCAGTACATACCATCCATTGTCCAAAATTATAATTTTGGCCAAACTTTGCATGGAATAAAATTACTTTCAATATAACAATCAATTCTTTATTCAATAAAAGGCACAACAATGGCTAATCACCTTTCATGGCAAATTTTTTGATACAAAAGTAAAGAGTCGATACTATTCAATTAGATTTACGTATGAAATTGAGAACACGAACAATTACTATTCCTGAATATTTTTTAGTTATTAAAAATAATAATAAATTGGAATTTGACATATATAGGAAAGATACCGGAACAGATTCCTAACGAGTCATGTCATTGAAAATAACATATACTTGCCGCGTTACACTTTTTGGTTTATCGTTTAATCACTTGCCCGTTGAATGAAGTCAGATTTGGAAATAAAAGGAATCGTATTAAGAATATAGATAGAATCAGTGGTTATGACGGAAACTTAATAAACAAGTTAATAAAAGACATAAATTTAGGATAAATATTTCACAATGTGTTTTGTATTAGTGACCAATAAGAAAAATATGCCCTAGGACTTAATAAAGTGTCATCAGACAACTTAAGAAATACCTTAGGGAATCCGAAGGATAAAACTAACAAACATGATAGAGTGGCTGGCTGTGGCTCGGTGGCGTAGTACGTTGCTACTGTGCCGAAGGTCGAGGGTTCAATCCCGCAGGTCGGTATACTTGTTTATTAATTTATTTAAGTATATTTGGCCTGGTCACGTACATAGGTAGTAGTTGTTTGCAAATAACGTCCGTGACAGCACTACCGCTTTGTTTAAAAAAGGTGCCGTGAAATACAAAAATGTATGTTTCGGCACTTGGACAACGTTGACGGGTATTACAACATCCTCTCCGATATCCTTGGGATATGGAAAAAGGGTAAAATCCCTACTGAGGCGGGGATGTGAGCGATAAAAAAAAAAATAACGAAATATACGAACTAAGTTGTAATGATTATAACAAGAAGTCTGTTTGGCAAACAAGAAGATCGATTCAAACAATATATAAAGAACATTTAACTCATTTCATATACTGGAGATCTGAAAAATCAAAGACTGCCGAACATGCTCTTGAACAAAAGCGTACTGTAACATGAGCTAAGTTAAGGTTAATAAAAAAATGTATGTTACAGAAATTTATTAGACACATATGAAAGTATTGAAAGAAAATTTAAAAATAGTCTAAATAAGGACCAAGGACCTATTCCTTACAGTTCTGTATATGGGTTACTCAATCGGAACTAATGCTCTGTATATAATTAATTCCACTCGAGTAATTCCAAGTTTAGTATAAATAGTCTAATATTCATTCCTAGATTTAGGCAATTATCCTTCTTGATGATGCTAACGTGGATAGTGAAACGCGAGAATTAAGTGTTTAGTTTAGTGGTGGTAACTGCTGTGTAGAATGACAGATGTAACAAATTTGAATTTATATATGTTTATTTTTAGTGTTTTTATAATAACTTATCTAATGTTCATAATGTTTGCTTCATTCTATGAAAGAATATTTCAATATAAGGATAAAATATCTTATTATAACAAACCTGCCAATAAAAGAAGTATGTATGTTATTACTTTTTCATAAACTGTTTATCAAAATCTTCGCCTAATGGAAATTTGGTATCTTGGATAATATTTACATACTTATTTTGACACCTAATATTTCTCTAATAATTAAATGATTTTTTTTTGAAAACCGGATCGTATATTTTTGCTTGCTACTATAAACAAAATGATACACAAAGTTGAAACGGCAGCAATGTTCAGGAAGAAATTGTTGGTTGTTTGACAAACTTTTGGTAAAAAAAATTCTACATGTGTCTCAACTAAACTTGAATATTTCGATTTGAAATAAATAGTCTAAAAAGTAGAAAAATGTGACTTGGAAATGCTAAAAGTTTCGAGGTTTTAATATTTTGAAGCATGCAGAAGACTCCTCTGAATTAAAAAATAAATAAATAAAAAATTTTCTTGTACCGTTGCCTTTATACATAATCCAAAAATTGAAAAATTTGGCTAAAATTCCATTTTTCCATTTGGTGATAGTTTTGAAAAGTACATTTTTTTCGTGAAAGTAACATTTACACTTATGAATGGAAGATAGAAGCAACAGTCAATTTTCGCGAAAAAAGAAAGCAAAAGTTTTTATATTTGTACCCATTATTTTTAGTTCAAACTTTGATTGCTGCATTTTCGATACCTAAAAATTGGTATAGGTTAACATCAGTAACACGCGATTCCGATTATTACAAACTGAGGGGAATTCAAGGAATAAGATTTTACAACATGATTTGCGTAATTATGTCGCATACAGTTATGAGTATTTTGGCTGGACCAATATCTAATCCACAGTATACAGAAAATGTAAGTTGGATACTATAACTACATATCTTTATTGTCAACAAATTCAGATTTATGGACCTATTATTACTAACTCTTAGATACTGCGCTGGCAAGAGTGGTTATCCGGAGGATTTTCTCCACTCCTCGTCTTTCCAGAAAAGGTCGAGGGGCAATTCAGATGTGTTTGTTGTATCTTCCCTCGTAATATATTCTATTTTATAGTTTTAAGAAACTGTTAGACCCTGAAAAAATTCATGATAAGAGTTTTTAGAAATCGAAAATTTAAATTAATGTGTACGTACAGGAATTTTAATTCAAAATTTTTTTTTTCTCATGTCATTAGAAAATAAGTCACGAGGAGATGTCGACTCAGTTTTAGGAAATTTCTTTTAAATTTTCAAATAAAAACATAATAAAATTTCATTTCAAAATTTCAGAGCACGAAGAAAATACTAAATATGTTTTTGGCAAATGGGTGGTATATTGTTCAAAACCTTTTTCGTAATATCTGGTTGGCTACTTTCGTATCACTTTTTTATGATGCTAGAGAAAACTAAAAAAATGAAAAACATATATCTTCTATGGGCTATACTTAATCGGTACTTTCGGTAAGTATATTTATATACATGATGTTAGGTAAACAGTTTAGTATTTTAAAATCGGTCTACCTTTGTATTAAAAGGAATCGTAAAAAAATAATGATATCTTACCTTCAGTAATAATGAAAGACCAACTTAACTCAAAAAACCTGGTACATTTATGCCAAAATCATCGCCACCTACCTAATAAAATTTAAATACTGCTTACCTATTTGTGCATTCGAATTAGCCTACAGGCATTTTATGAATTTTACGCATTAAAATAAGTAAAACACAATATCTCTCTTATTTGTTCAGTTCGTATTCGAACGAATAAGACAGACCATGAAGGTCGATAAAACAATAATCGATGAAATATAAAGAAGGCAACTAAAGTGGTATGGCCATGTTGAGAGGGTGGATAAAAAACGTGTTCCCAAGCAAATTTTGAAGTGGACATCAGCGGAAAGCAGAAAAGAGGAAGACCAAAATAAAGGTGGATACAGAGAGCAATACCTGAAAGGAATTTACAACCGGGGGATTGAGAAAACCGAAGAGGCTGGAAACTAGGAACCGGAAGGCATAGGACGCTATAGGTCCAATATTATATATAAAACACAATATCTTTCTCGTTTGAAATTAAACATTTCTCAGAACTGTGATAAAACTTACACTTGCATAAGTACAAAATTACGGTCAGTTTTATTACTTATTTGTTGCTGAAGCTGGACTTTTTAACCAGGCCTAACCGAGAAAGTTTTAATCGCGAACTTTCCTGATATAAAAAAAACGAGTATTTTTGCAGTGTCTAAATTAGATTATATCAAACTTTATCAAAAATCCGCAGCTTTGCGTCCAACCCATACGTTGTTCTTGAAGTAAAACAAAAAATCCGTAAATCAAATTGTTGGAATTAATTGAACTGGAGGAATAACTAGGGTAACAGCACATAACCTGAAGTTACCATAATCTGAGGCCTATATTGGTCATTGCTTTTAGAGAATGTCAGCAACACTTCTTACTAATGAAAGCAGCGATATATTTTTTGACGCGCCAGGATATATATGATATATGGAGGATCCAATCAATAAAAAAAATAAAATTTAAAATAAAAATGTAAGGTTTCAAATTCAGATGGTGTTCCATCTACTTCAAAAATGAAGGACTGTTAAACTACTGTATTTTGAGCTGCATTAACGAATTCGGGCATAAATATTGGTTGATATAGTAATTATATAATTAATGTTAGCAGTGTAAATAATAACTAGAAAAAATATTTACTTGTTGCCTATACATTTGTTTGTTTATTATTTATTTATTTTTTTTAAGTTTAAGAACAAATGTATTAATATATAAATACTCTAATTTTGGTAATACGTGACAATAATATGGCACTAGGACGCAAAATATTTTTCATACGGTGGTAGGGTAACGTTAAAAAAAATATCGTCAATGAAAAAACCGGTCAAGTGCAAGTTGAACTTGCACAATTAGTGTTCCGTACGTTGATTGTTTTTAAAATAAAAAATTTTGTTAGGGTGGTATAAAATGATCAGTGACTTCACAAAACACACCCCAAATGAGTTTTCAACAAAGTTTGTTTCCAATCTTTACTGAAAACTGGTGACCTTGAAATTTTGTTTTTTTTCTATACCAGATAAATTATTAAAGGTAATGATAATTTTCGTTCAATCTATATCCCCTGGAGAATATTCCAGAATTTTTTCAAAATTTTTTGATAAGTAATTTCCGAGATAAGGCGGGTGGACAGCGATTTTTCGCGATCGTGCTTTCATTTGACACCACACTCGATGACCTAGTAAAAAATTTTTTTTTTTCACTTCCGATTTCACCCCTCAAAACGAATCCCTTAAGTCAAAATTTATGTTACGGTGATATAAAATGATCAGTGACTTCACAAAACACACCCCAAATAAGTTTTCAACAAAGTTTAGTTCCAATCTTTACTGAAAATTGATGACCTTGAAATTTCTGTTTTTTTTATATACCAGATAAATTATTACAGGTAATGCACTCGTGATAATTTTTGTTCAATCTACATCCCGTGGAGAATATTCCAGAATTTTTTCAAAATTTTTTGATAAGTACTTTCCGAGATAAGGCGGGTGGACAGCGATTTTTCGCGATTTTTTAAAAATAATACAAAGAAAAATGCGCGCAAGTATTACATTATATATATATTTTTTACTCGTGTTTTCACAAGCTTTCATTTGACACCACACTCGATTACCTAGTAAAAAAATTTTTTTTCACTTCTAATTTCACCCCCTAAAACTAACCCCTTAAGTCAAAATTTAACTTTCAAGACTACTTGGCTCTGATGAGGCCATCAATTCCTATATTACTACCAAATTTCAACTTTCTATGACAAATAGTTTCGGAGAAAATCGGGTGTGACAGACGGACAGACAGACAGACGGACAGACAGACGGACAGACACCGAAGTGATCTTATAAGTGTTCCGTACGGAACACTAAAAAGTATCATTTTTCGCACTAAAATGCATAACAACGCGCAAATATTGTTATATTTTTACGGTTGCATGCAAAAATAATTTAAGATGCTGTTTGAGAGTAAAAACCTATTATTTTTTACGAAAGCTTATTGGATTCATGTTCCGGGATATACGTCAAGCTTCTTGTTGTCTTAATAAACTTTCTTCTTCTATCTCTCTTGTTAGTGCATTGCAATGTTTTACATTGCGTAGTCAGGTAATTTTGTAAAGTTCTTAAATATATTTAAATTTGAAAATAATGATAAAATGCTTCTCCATTTCATTACAGAAGTTACCTGTATCAATGTTTCATCTGTTTGATATATATATATATATATATATATATATATATATATATATATATATATATATATATATATATATATATATATGAATAAAAGAGAGGCGGCAACGAGCATATGTCCTTGTAATATAGATATGATAACCTGCGAAAGAAGGGAATGATCTATTCAAATGTTGTCAACCGAATACGACAGTGATATCGTGATCCTGATATGCTAACAACGTCGGATCACAGGTTTTATTATTAGTGTTCCATACGGAGCACTTATAAGATCACTTTGATGTCTGTCTGTCTGTCCGTCTGTCACATCCGATTTTCTCTGAAACTATTTGACATAGAATGTTAAAATTTGGCATTAATAAAGGAATTGATGGCGCCATTGGAGCGTTGTAGTTTTGAAAGTTAAATTTTGACTTAAAGGATTAGGGGGTGAAATCGGAAGGAAAAAAAAATTACCGGGTCATCGAGTGGAGTGTCAAATGAAAGCTTGTGAAACACGAGTTCAAAAATATATGTAATGTAATACTTGCGCATACTTTTATTTGTATTATTTTTTAAAATCAAAAATCTCTGTCCCCCCTTATCTCGAAAAGTACTAATCAAGAAATTCTGGAATATTCTACACAGGTTGTAGATTGAATGGAAATTATCACGAGTGCATTACCTTTAATAATTTAGCTGGTATATATAAAAAACAAAAATTTCAAGGATATCAGTTTTCAACAAAGAATGGAAACAAACTTTGTTGAAAACACATTTGGGGTGTGTTTTGTAAAGTCATTGATTATTTTATACCTCCGTAATTGCACAAGTCCGACTTGCAGTTGGCCGGTTATTAAAATATTTATCTCGATCGGAGTAAGTATAATTTCATTCAATTGTAGGGAAGCTTCTTTTATAATAGTTTTTTTGAAAATTCTTTTATACACTTTGCGAAGCTACTTTATTTAATGACTACCATACATACAAAATATTATTCATAATACCGATAACCTCCAGTAAAGATATTTTTACCTTCTATTTATACTAAAGTCCTGTTGTAGCATGGAATTTATCGGCCGATCAGTCAATACTGTTTTGTGGTTTATAATGGTCGTCGTACTGTATTAAATTTCGTTTGTGGACTGACCGATAATGTAGACATCATCTCTCTTATTCACTAAAAAGTTTTAAAATTGTTCTAATTTTCCAATTAGGGGTTTAATAAAGTTATGATGCTGTGCAGTACAAGACCAGGGAAAATTATTTTAAAATTCTAAAAAGTAATTTTTTAACTTATTCTATGTTCCTACTTCATAATCCTTACTTTAAATTTCCTTATAAAATTGTTTCTTTTTAAAACTATTATAAAATATGACTGTACCAAAAACAAAAGTCAGCTGAGGAACTAAAAATTTAAAATCCGCGATAACTAGATCGCACAGGGTGCCTGAAAAAAGTTTTATTGACTTCGGCGACCACTCCAAATTGTCCGACGGTAATCGATTAGGGTAGTAATACAGAGCATGTGTGAACAATTTTAAAATTTTTTGCCGTTTTGAAAAAAATGCATTTAACGATTAATAACTGGTCAAGTGCAAGTTGGACTTGCGCAATTAGTGTTCCGTACGTTGATTGCTTTTGAAATAAAAAATTTTGTTACGGAAGTATAAAATGATCAATGACTTCACAAAACATATCCCAAATGAGTTTTCAGCAAAGTTTTTTTCCGATCTTTAGTGGAAACTGATGACATTGAATTTTTTTTTTATATATACCTAATAAATTATTAAAGTTAATGCACTCGTGATAATTTTCGTTCAATTTACGTCCTGTGTGCGCAAATATTACACAATATATTTTTAAACTCGTCTTTTTACAAGCTTTCATTTGACATCCCACTTGCTGACCTAGTAATTCTTTTTTTCACTTCCGAGTTCACCCCTAAAACTAACATCTTACGTTAAAATTCAACTTTTAAAACTACACGGCTCTGATGAGGCCATCAATTCCTATATTAGTGCCAATAAAAATATTAAACGACCGTTAGGATCTTCGCACGTACCTGTCCGTAACAGGGTCGTAATTGATTATAAAGTTCAATAATGTCTTAAAATGTCCAAAGCCCTTTCCATCAGAAGCCGCAAATGTTTGCCCATTGAGTGATAGTTAAAAGTGTTTATTTAAAATTAGTGGAGCGAGGCCACGAAAAGTACTTTTCATTGATGGAGACATCAGCTTTAACAGGCATCCCTGAAAGTACAGTTTGGAAAATTTTAAATAATTCGAAAAGACAAAGGTGTGTCGAAATGTATTGATTTCTGTGAAGAAGACTTAATTCGCCGCAAAATTTATAAAATGTATGCAGAACAAAAAGTTCCTACCTTATTGTCACTTTCACGGAGGCTGTCCGAGGCTAGTTGTAACATACAATGTTCCACTACAACTTTATGGTGTATTCTACATCGTTTGAGGTTTTTGTTCAAAAAAACAGACAAAAGGCAAGTTATAATCGAATCACGGCGCTTACAACTCAGAATGGAATATCTTGAAAAAATAAATACAGCTAGATCGGAAAATCGAACGATAATCTACCTAGATGAGACTTGGTTTGACATCCACGACACACCCAGTAAAGGATGGATTGATAAATCCAAAAAATGCCACACCAACCTCCATCAAATAAAGGGAAAAGAATAACTAATTTATATGCGGGGTCAGAAGAAGGCTGGATACCAGAATGTCTACTTCTAGTAGCCAAGAATATTTCAGATTGGATTATCATTGTGATACAACCGCTGAAGTTTTTGAAGATTGGCTTCAAAACAAATTAAAGCTGAATATACCACGGAATAGCTGTATTGTGATGGTTAACGCATCTTATCATAGTCGCCAAACGAATAAGGTACAAAGTTTCACCAGTAGAAAAAGGGAAATACAAGCCTTTTTGTGAGAACGTGACATATATTTCTATGAAAGTTATACAGTTAAACAATTGTTAGAAGTTTTAAAAAGTTAAAATTTTTCAAAGGAATATGTTTATGATAAAATTGCAAAGGAAGCAGGACACGAAATAATTCGGCTTCCACCATATTATTGTATCTTTAATGCGATCGAGTTGATATGGCGTAAATTAAAGTCTAATATACGTGCTCATAATAATACACCCACAATAGTATGATTCAGTTGATAAAGACAGAGATCAACAATGTAATCGTTGAAAACTAGAGAAACTGTATTCAACACGTCAAAAAAATTGAAAACTTATATAGATGTATGTACATTTTATATGTACATGTTTTAATATACTCGTGTGTAATTACTATATTGTGTATTATTCACTACATAAAACATTAAAATTCAACTGTCTTATGACAATAAAATTTTAAATCCAACAATTATACAATCAGGTATAATGCGGCCCAGCACGATGCCTTTTCATTAAACGGCCATAAATCATTAATCACTTTCGAATCTTGTTGAATTTTGAATGGGTATCGGTAGCTACGTCACTTTCTTAGATCGTGAAAAAATACTATATAAAGTTGTAGAAAATAACATAACAGTTGTCAATTTCTTTGTATATTATTATTTAATTCAACAAAATGTTTAAAAACGAAAAGATAGTGCCCTTACTTATGAAGTAAATCAAGAAAAATTAAGTCTATTATGTTTGAAAAAAAAAGATTCGATGAATAAAATTGCTGAATCTTTAAAAGATAATATTTTAAAAGTCATAATTTTCGACTCAGACGATGAACGTCTTCCCACAGTAATCTTAGTTTATGAGGTTGTTAAAAAAATTAAACAATTAAATCCATTGGGTTACCTGATTATTCAATATTTAAAGCATTGCATAGAAATATGAAGTCTGAAAAAGAAAAATTATGTGAATGCAGTTTGTGTGATTTAGCGCAAAAACCAGGACATATTAATTTTTGTAATAGTGAATTCAGAGTGGAAAGAAAAGAAATAGTTGCAAAGTATTGTCCAAAATGTACTAAGGGATTGACATGGGGAAAACCTAATTTTTACTGCCGCACAAATAATCTTGAAAATTTAAAAAAAAATATGTAAGTGATACTCTGCTTCCGAAAGAAAAAGAACATTTAGTATGTGATTTAAAACATTAAGAAAGAAAAAATTGTTGACAAAAAAACATCTGAAGTATCCATTTCTTTGTCTCAAAAAAGAAGGAAGCCATTAAATGTTGTATAAAAAAGATAAATCACATTTTTATTTTGACGTAATTAACAAAATTATACCTCGGTGAGAAAACATGTTCATATTAGATTATGAAACTAGAAGTTGAACCCTTCAGTATCATTTTTTAAAGAAATTTCTAGCTGATCTAGAACTGAAGTTATGAAAATTTTAAAAAATACGAAAAAAAATAAGTAAAGTATGTTTTCTCAGATTTTTGACATGGAATTTTAAACAATCTTAAAATTACTATAGCACCAACAGAGTTCTACCATGTTTCAAATTAATGGTTTTCACGTATACTATTATAGACAGTTGTAATAATATCACATAAATATGATGTAAATATCTCTAATAATATTATATCGACAAGAAATTTTAAAATTTTTCACATATGCTGTCTATTACTACAATAATCGATTACCGTCGGAAAATTTTGAGTATTCGTTGATGTCATTAAAATCTGTTTCAGGCACACCATGATTGGCCTAAACTTTTTAGTGAACCTGATTGTAAACACGTTGTGCTTCTGTCAGCCGTTCCGCCGTAACCATTAGAAAAGAAAAAGTCTTTTGTAGTCCTATTATATTGACACATAGGAATGAACATTATGAAACTTCCGATTAGTGATATCAATACGCTTATTGATGAATTATTGATAATTTGACCGTGATCCTGTTATTAATAGCTATTTTTATGTCTTTTAGATTAGTTCCTGCAGTAGCTCTTGTGGTTGCTTTACATAGTACCTGGTTAGTTCATGTCTCTCAGGGTCCAAATTGGGATATGTTTGTAGGAGAGGAGTACAGAAACTGTCGTAAAAACGGGTGGACAAATATTTTATTTATAAACAATTATGTTGATAATGATCATATGGTATGTTAAAAATAATAAATTAAAAAAAATACATAGAAAAATGTTTATAGGCTGATCGGACAAAGACTGTCAGTAAATTTAGTACTTGTTTTGAATATGTGGGACGTCAAAAAATAATGAAGAACCCGAGCGTGTTTCAGAGCTCGTCAGCTATTATATGGGAAGATATTAGTGTAACACACATGAATGCATCAAGATTTTAGCACCATTTCTTCACTGATATTAGTAATCTAATATTGCTACTAAATGTTAAGCGGTAACTGTAAAAAAAACAATTTTAATTAGAATACTGCTGCCCTCGCTATAGGGATTCATACTTCACCAGAGGGTAAATGAAGAAAAATATGACCGTCAGTAAGTGTCGCTCTTACAATAAAATTACTGGAGGTTCAAAAAGAATGAACAACTCGGGCGTACCGTCTATCAATTAGCAAATTAGTTAACGCTTGGGTGAATTATTTAACAGTATATTAAATATACAATTCAAAAATTTATATAATAAAATATTGTCTCCACAATCTCCCTTTACATACCCTTATTCTAGGACTTTTGTGGGTGTTTTCTGTTACATGGCTTTCATATATATATATATATATATATATATATATATATATATATATATATATATATATATATATATATATATATAATAGTTACTCAATACGTTTATTGTTAGTTTTAATTAGTGGTTTGGTGGGAGAAGAGATACTCGTACTAAGAAGGGTTAGAAAAATGATATATAAGATTTAAAAGAATATATATGTATCAAAATGACAAAAATTTTTGTAAATCGATTTCTCGAAACTAAAAATGTTTAGATATGCGCTTTTCCTCGCCAGACCATCAATTGTTTAAACTTTTGTTGTAGTGTTTGCATCAAACTTGGTATATTGCATCAGATATGCAATTGTTTATATTTTCCATGGTGCTTTTAATGTTGATTTCAAAATTTCCCACTAAACTCAAACATATTTTTGGAACAACTTTAGCCATCGGATTTATCTTGCCCGGACTAATAGCATACATTAATAAATATGACATAGTAGTACGAGAATATCCAGAGTAAGTATTACAAATGACCTTGTATAGTTAGTCATGAACGTTCATGATTTTAGTACATTTTTCTACCTCATATGCCCTATTTTCACTTTGGACCAATATGACTACCGGTACTTATTTGATATCTAAATATTACTTATAAAGAAATAAAATAAAATTTCTTGATTTTAATAGTGTAAAATACGCCCAATGGATTTCTTTTTTAAATGCGTAATTTTTTTTTGTGTTTTTATTACGGACTGTCCACCACTAAAATATTTCTTTAATTTGTTTAGTAATTTTGCGGCCATAATTCTTGTGCACAACCGATATATGACCTTCGAAAGGAACAATTTCTTATAGTAATCATACTACACTGTACCATCCATATCAGCAAAAGTTTTCTCTGTGCAAGAATTTTTCAAATCCATTTAATGAAAATAATGGTGCGTAATTGTGACAGACCGAATGTATGGGTTATCTAAGTACTACTCATATTATCTTATAATGTTCATACAACTAATAATTTTCTGTTGGTATAGGAATTTGCCAAATCCTTGAACATAATAGCCATTAATTTGATACATCCTTTATATGAGTTATATATACACCGTCTGTATAAAAAGTTCCCAGACTGCCTTAATACAAATCTAGAAAAGGGAACATTTTATTACTTCAGATGTTATACTTAGTCCCCTCCAACTTCAATAGAACGTTCGAAATATTCATACAAGCATTTAAAATTATGAAGAAAAACCTGCTTTTGAGATCATTTTTAACTTGCGCGTCACAATGGCTTTAATGTCCTCCAAATCGCCATAGCGTTGACCTTTCATGTGGAGCTTGATTTCTGGAAATAAAAAAGTCACTTGGAGCTAAATCAGGTGAATAAGGAGGGTGGGGGAGTACTTGTATTCGTGCCAAAAACTGCACTACAATATCAGCCGTGTGAGCGTGCGTGACATTATGAAGCAAGACAAAAATCCTTTGCTTTCGATCGAACCGGCTGAAGTCTCTTGCAAAGTCGCTCCATGACACTCATGTAGTACCTAGAGTTCACTGAAGTTCCCTCAAGAACGAACTCTTTATGGATAATTCTTTAAGCGTCGAGAATTGCGACGAGTATTGTCTTTGTTCTTGACTTTGTCAGTCGCACTTTCTTCGGTCTCGACCAACCATTGCGCACTTTGCCGATTTGTGGTAAGCTCATATAGTAACACTACGTCTCATCGCCCTTGATTATTTTCTGCAGGAAATAATCATCTGCATTTTTCATTTCGATGGAGTTTCGGCTGGTTCCTTTTTGTTCGGGTGTTAGGCTATGGGGAACAAACTTCGCACACACTTTCCTCTTGATCAAAACATTCCGGACAATGTCCTGAATACTTTATTTAGAGATGTTAAGCTTTTCTGCCACCAATTTGCATAAAAGATGACGGCCGGTTTGCATAAGATGAATTTTTACATTTGCGTCAGCCGAATTTGTGCTGTCGAGCGACTCCTGTCCTTCCTGAAAGCGTTTAAGTCACTCAAACACTTGTGAACGGGATAAACAATCATCACCATAAGCTTTTTTCAAAGATTCAAATGTTTCTGTAGCTGTTTTACTCAGCTGCTCGATCACACTTCTGTGACACAATGACTACGACACATACAGTTCGCACGTCTCCTCAGGACTGACTGATCACAACTGGCTGGTTGACTGCAATGTGTGGTTTACAGATATGAGTTCAAGCTTTTACTGTTGTCTATGAGATGATGCTGCTTAAAGGCCGGAGAAAACTCAGTCCAGACACTTTTCGGACAGACGGGGTATATATATCCCTCAAAAAATAGTAAGACTTTTGAAATAAAACGCATACGGGTTATTTATTTTTCCAAATTTATTTCGTCCCGTTCACAGTAATCCCCTTTGGATACAATGCATTTATGCTAACGTTTTTTCCAGTCTTCGAAATAGTTGTTAAATTCGATTTGTGGAATGGCCTATAAAGCCTTCTTCAATTCGGTTTTAATCTCCTCAATCGACTCAAAACGATGTCCTCGAAGCGTTTTTTTGAGTTTAGGAAATAGCCAGAAGTCTGGCGAATAGGGCGATTGCGGAATGATGTGAGTCGAATTTTTGATGAAAAAGTCGCGAAGAACCAATGCTGTATGAGAAGGCGCATTATCGTGATGAAAAAAACCAAGAGTTATCGTCTCCTGAGTCCGACCTCTTTCGAACGTTTGGGAAGCCGAAAAAACCATTTTTAAAACAAAATTTAATGCTTCTTTGCTGAATTTTTTCACTCATGTTAAAAGTCGAAAAACGCGCTTTTGTTATTGAACGAATGCAAGCGATTTTTATTAACTGCTGAGGCTATAGTCTTAAAATTTGACAGTCTTACTATTTTTTGATCACAGTAGTATGTATATATAGGGTCAAATATATATATATATATATATATATATATATATATATATATATATATATATATATATATATATATATATATATATTTGACCCTATATATACATACTATTTGACCCTATATCTTTATGCACTTTTCGTCAAGATCTGTTCAGTTGGTCTTGTGTGATAATCTGTAAAATAGATTTAAAGCAAGATTTATTTTCTAAAAAACTAGGAAAGTAGTTTACTTAGTATTTCCCTCGCAGTTTCAGAGTAAATACTGAATTTGATTTTTCCATACTAAAGACTTAATTAAAGTATTATATTTTGGTATTTTAAATAATAGTTACTAGTAATTATAATAAAAGATTGACCTTTCTCACTTCATCCTATCTCTTTTAAAACTGGAAATAGGAAAAAAAAAAATACCAAAATTTTGATTTCTCAATTCCAAGAACCCTAAAATGACGTATAACATGATGTATTGACAACTGTATCAAATTTATCGATCCCCCTTTTATGTCCTTCTTCTAAAAGAAAATGAATACAGTGGAATTATATGAAATTGGAATTTAATGTAGATAAGTTTGAAGTATTTTAAGTATTAATAAGACACATTAAATGGCTTATTGATATTTGATATCTTCTTTATTTCATTTGTTAATAGTTTATACTTATATTTTAGAGTTCTTTACAATTTGAACATTTTAAAATTAAAACACTGGCACGTATTGTACAGTTCAGCATATTCCAATATGTTCGGATATACCATAGGCTTGGTATTTGGATACCTCTTTGTAAAATATCGAAATGAAAAATTGGTTGTAAAAAAGGTAAATTAATATGTATTTTAATTGTTGCCACTACACCATATTACGGATAAAAATATGTTATTAGACCACAGATATCCTATATTGTGGTAAATCAAAATTTAGAATTCCAAAAGATTAACGTTTTGTAAGTCTTGAAACCTTGCTTATCAACTTTACATCCCATTCTTGAGATTTAATATAAATGTAAGATTTGCATCTTTTTGCGCTAATATAAACTTGCAGATAAAAACAGCAAAAGATACTTAATAATTTAGTTATAAACAGTTGGCGCGTTTTGAAATCATGATTAAAATAAGTAAGCAGACTGTTTCTAAGAGAAATTTAATTTAATGTTTAAATAACAATGTTATTTCCTGAATTAGAGAGTTAGGATAGATTAGGACTTAGAATAAGATAATGCACTACTCCCGCTTCGCGCTGCTCACATGAGACAGAGAAGTTAGGAAATAAGCCTGCAAGAGTTACATTTATAACATCAACGTAAAGTTTAACACTCGTTGCATAGCAGTATTGGGTAGTAATTCCCCAAGGAAGGTGCTATCACTTTTCTCCTGTTTAAATTTAAAAATAGGAGGTAATTTTGATGACGTTATACTTAGAAAGAACAATAAATCGTAACATATACCAGGTGTACAAGTATGAAATGCGGATTTCAGACAACAGATGGTGCACTAATGCAGTTTGTGCAATAAAGATTTGACACTGCACCATTTTGTTGTGTCATCCACAAGTGTCAGACGTGCACGAGTGATAAATTGGAAAAGTGTGTGCATAGTGTTGTGTTGTTGTGTTCAATATGTCGAAATTTATACCGAACAAAGAGCATTAGCGGACAGAATTAATTTTTTTGTTTTCATTTGAAGAAAATTTGCTATTGAATCATACCGATTACTTCGAGAAGCTTATGGTGAACATGCTCCATCGCAAGATATGGTACGTGTGAACGATGGTTTTGGCGTTTCAAAAGTGGTGACTTCGATGTTGCAGACAAGGAACGTGGAAAACCGCCAAAAAAATACGAAGATGTGGAATTGTAAGCATTGTTGGACGAAGATGATTCGCAAACACAAAAACAACGCGCCGAGCAATTGGGCGTTAGTCAACAAGCTGTTTCCAATCGGTTACGAGAGATGGGAAAGATTCAGAAGACCGGTAGATGGGTACCTCATGCGTTGAACGACAGGCAAATGGAATAGCGCAAAAATACGTGTGACATTTTGCTCGCTCGTTTCTGCATCGTATAGTTACAGGGGATGAAAAGTGGATTTATTTTGAGTATCACAAGCGCAAAAAATCATGGGTAGATCCAGGCGCACCATCCACATCGACCGCAGAAAGACGATACTCTGTGTTTGGTGGGACCAGAGGGGCGTGGTCTATTATGAGGTGTTAAAACCTGGGGAAACGGTTAATACTAAACGTTACCAACAACAATTGACCGATTTGAACCGTTCGCTGCTTGAAAAAAGGCCAGAATACCGAAAAAGGCAACACAAAGTCATTTTTCTTCATGACAATGCTCCATCACATACGACAAAACCAGTTCGCGGCACGTTGGAAGCACTCAGTTGGGAAGTTCTATCCCATGGGGCTTACTCCCCAGACTTGGCTCCTTCCGATTACCACTTGTTTGCATCGATGGGTCACGCACTTGCTGAGCAGCGCTTTGGTTAGTACGAAGATGTGAAAAAATGGCTCGATGAATGGTTTGCAGCAAAAGGGGAAGATTTTTACTGGCGGGGTATTCACAAATTGCCCGAAAGATGGGAAAAATGTATAACAAGCGATGTAGCATACTTTGAATAAAACACTTTTTATCATTCTTCTTCCAAATTTAACATGCATTTCATACTTGTACACCTGGTATTGTGTTAAATATCTATATACCTTAAATTGAACTACAGTACGATTGTTTTATTGCTGCTGTACATAATTAAATATATTTTAAAGTTATGTATCATTTTTAGAAGCACGTTGTCTTATGGTGGCTTTTGACCTTTGTAATGTGCCTTAATGTGATACTAATAGCCATAATTTTTTACAATCCAGACTTTATCGTCACACCTATTAAAAGTGCTCTTTACTGGTCTTTTGGAAAAAACCTGTTTGCACTTGCAGGAGGTATTTTTATATTTGGATTAACCCAGAAAATTGGATGTAAGTATTTTCTTGCTTGTTATTATAATTTACTTTCTTTTTTATTTATTTTTTAAAACTACTTATATCACTGAAACAATTTGACCTAAAAAGTTGTTTGTTGTTTTCTTAAAATCCCAACAAACTTTTGTTTAACATACGTCACATTTCATTACCTCATTCCCTTGAATGATTACTATTTTTTTTTTTTTTAGTAGTAGTTTATAAAAAAAAAAAAACTGATAAATTGATTCACCTAGTATTTTAGTTGCAATACGCAGTTCTAAAATAAAACTGAATTTGACTTTTTTCACTAGATAATAACTCAATTCTAGCATTATAACTCAATATTTTTTTTTCACTTCCGATTTCACCTCCCAAAACTAACCTCTTATGTCAAAATTTAACTTTCAAAACTACACAGCTCTGATGAGGCAATCAATTCTTATATTAGTGCTAAGTTTCAACTTTCTGTCTCAAATAGTTTCGGAGTAAATTGGGTGGGACAGACAGACTCCCCACTCGATGACCTAGTAAAATTTTTTATTCATTTCAGATTTCACCCTCGAAAACTAACCCCTTATGTCAAAATTTAACTTTCAAAGCTACATAGCTCTGATGAGGCAATTAATTCCTATATTAGTGCCAAACTTCAACTCTCTATGTTAAATAGTTTCGGAGAAAATCGGGTGTGACAGAGGGAGACAGACGGACGGACGAATGGACACCAAAGTGATCTTATAGGTGTTCCGTACGAACCCTGGTATAAGCTACCCTTATTGGAAAATCATTAATAAAATTAACAACATACTCAGAAAATTGGTTCCACTTTGAGTTTGGCAAATATGATACCTCTTGAGATAGTTCTGTGAGTATGTTTCTTTAAAATTTTTAAATGAGGGTAGTTAGCAACCTTATAAAATATTCAAGCAAAGCAGTATAACCACTGGTTAAAACATCTCAAGGAGCAGATCCTACCTTAGACTTAATATGGAACACTTACTTTTACTTTACTTCTTCATGTTCTAATTGTTCTATAGGGTCTTAGCCCAGTAATAAGTCAGGTCAAATGCTTCGGGCGTGTCCAACCATAAGTCGTCGAGGGTACAGTGAGTGGGGCAGTTCGGGCATATTAAGAGATGTTCCATGTTTTGAGTTTTACCACAGGCCACACTTTGCCAGATTTGTCTTCAATGAGGAAGTCCCGGTTCTAATACAGCTTAGCGTTTTCCAGACTTTCCAGCTGCAAGAGGCACCGCTGGTGGTTCGTCCTGGGTGTGTTTGATTTTAGTCTCTGGGGTGTGCATTGGCTTCTGAAAAGGGGGTGGCGCTCATCGAAGGTTTGTTTAAATTTTTCGCGGAACTCGTGTATTGTTCTCCGTGATCCTGAGCTACCAGAACTAGTACAACCGTGTATTTGGCAACACAGGAAAATTTGCATATCTTTTTAAGCGTTTTCGTCTTCTTTAATCCAATGGCAGCCATTGATCTGATATCAGGTGCCGGTTGGTTTGGCGGTAAAATCCAGTTTGGCCTTTGTTTTTAATTTTTCAAAAATGTTCGAATTTGAAAAAAATGATATTGAATTTGTTTTTATACGACCTCACAAGTAATCCATTTTAAACGATTTTCATAACACCCAGTATACGGAACAGCCTCTTTAACTCCGTCTTTCACTCCTTTAACTACTTTTAGTTATGATTAACATTTGTCCATTATTTCAATCAAATATCAGGAAAACTTCCCATAATACTATTGAAACTATGCAATGTTTTATTAACCCCGTACTTATAAGTCCCATTCCTACTTCATGTACGTATACCAAATATGCCATAGATATATCATTTCGTTCGACGGTTACCGGGCCAATAGACTGATTTCGACTGACAAGGACCTACGGAACTATTTTTAGTGATCCAGAAGTGAATAAATCTCAAAGGATGATTTTTTCATGAACGTTCAAAGAAGTTCCTTCTAATAAGGAAGTTTTTCAGAACTCTAGTTTCTACTTTTGATATATTAAGAAAAAACGATTGACATGGAGATAATATAATCTGATAAAATCAAAAATTTCTGAAACTGATATTTTTCGGTTAGTAAAATTAAAGTCCACAAAAATGCCTCTATAAAATTGATACAGGTAAGTATAATTTTTAGATAACTACATTTAAAAGGAAAATTCATATAACGAAAAACGATATTCGACTAGCATGTACCGTTGGAGATGTCAATATTAAATATTTTTAGTTCTGTCAGTTTTATTTATTTTTTATGCAATTTGGGTATTCTTTAATATGCCAAAATTTAATGGAAACTATAGTTATGAAGCTTTCTAAATGAACGTTTCTTGATTATGGCGCTTTTTTTTGGCCATCCTGTGTATTAAAACAATCATTTTTCTATCCATTTAGTTTAAAAATTAATTAATATATATATATATATATATATATATATATATATATATATATATATATATATATATATATATAGAATCTTGAGACTTAAGGGTCTATTTATGCCTAAAAACCGACTGCAAAATTATAAAGGGTGGAAAGTAATATTTTGACAGAGACTCCGACATGGTAAATTATGGTTCTAAAAATAGTTATATCCGATTATCTTTATACAGAGTGATTGGTTTATTACGTGAACGAAACGGGCGGGAATAACAAGGTGGGAGCCCAGGACGTAACCCCGGCCCTTGGAATTTTAATTTGTATCAAACGTTTCACCGGAGTGGAGCATGTCTAACAAAAATAATAATAATGAAAAATAGATGCAAAAGTTTAAGAAAACTGGTTTTACTCTAAATAATCCTCATTGAAAAATGTATAGAATAAGGTACAGGCATCGATTAAGGTCTATTTAAGTTCAAAACCTTGTAAAATCGTCCCGTTAAGATAAATAAAGAAAAACCATCAATAAAATTGCAATTTCCTTATTTGTGAAACAAAATATTAAACCATCTATAATGTTTTCTGGAACTGTAACAGAAAGAAACCAAATTTTAAAAACGTGTGTGGTGGGCCATATTAGGAAGGTGGTCACTCAAAAAGGCCCGTAATATATCAATGTAATAGTTGCTTAATCGGCATTTAAACACTATTTTCTTCTAATACTGATCTTAAAATACAGTTATGATTTAAATATGTTCAATAAAATCCAAAAAAACAATCCAAAATCAAGCCGTGGGCCATCTTAAATCTATCAAAAATGAAAATTGCTATAAAACAGAAATAACTTCAACTTAAAATGTCATATAAGTATGTAAAGATCCATCATAATAGTTGGTAACAAAACAGTAATAAGTAAAGCAGTTCTTTACTCAGTCATTGATTTTTTGTCACACTTGTATTTGGTCTTTGTTAGGGGTATTGAAAACCTTAAATTTACTTTGCTAAAGAAGAAACTAATCAGGCTATCCTTATTAAATAAAAAAATAAAAATCTTAAAAGGAAAACAATCAACATAATGAAGTTAGTTTATTTATCATACTTTGGCTGCTTAATGAGATCTCCTTTTAGTTACAGTCTGGACACACGAATTGTTCCTCGTCCTCCGTGGTTAAACCGACACATTCTTCGTGATACCACTTCTGACACTCTTTACATTGGCGCATGTCAGCAATTCTATCCATCTCGCATCCGTGACAATACCAACTGACTTTTCTAGATGTTTTAGAGTCCTTCTTAATTACTTTTTTAAGTTTCTTATCCTTTGTCTGTCGTCTTTCTTTCGTTAATCTTTTAACTTCTTTAACTTTTTTTTTATTTTGTTCAGAATTTTTTCTTTTATTCGTACAACTCAGCTGTCCTTCATCCCTTGTTGATTTATTCATAAGTTGTTTTTTGTGTTCTCCCTCGTCTCATCTTTAACAGCATCAAATAAATCTTTGGTAATTTTCTGGCATATGTAATATAACGCTTTCCGTCGCGGTTTATCTTTAATAGTTGCAAAATTTGGTGTTGGAATTTGTTTGTGCAACGGTGACTTATAGGCTAAAGTTCCAGCATTTTCTTTAAATTTTGATAATGGTAAATCATCTTCAAACTCCTCAGATTGAACATGCTTTTGCTCAGAGAGTGGTGTAAGTTCTCTAAAATTCGGGTTCACATTTCTTCATCTGACTCGGAAGATGAAATATAAACAATATCAATGAGCTTTGAAGGATATTGAAAATTCTTTAGACAAGGGTCATAGTTTTTTTCTTCGGATCCATCTAGGGTCAAAGAATTTAACCGCGGACGAGGCTGCATATTAACTCCAGAGGTAGTAGGAACAGGTGAACAAAATTCAGTACTTCAATAATGTCCAGAAGAGGTTGCCTCTGAAGCTGTTTTTTGTTTTCCAAGTCGTCTACATTAGAAAATTCGGAAGAGGAACTATAATCAACTAACTGTCCAATGAGTTGGAGATTGTAGATCTGTTGGTACATTTCTTTGTTCTACGTCATTTTTCCTCAATTCATTGAATTCATTCTGAGTTAGAATAGATGGTGAAATATTTCTGATATTTTCTTCGCAATCCGTGACACTTGTATCAGAGCTATTGTCACGTCTTCGGGATACAATAGAACTTCTAAGATTAGAAGCTCGTGGAGCTGACATATCAGAAGTTAAATCATGTATTCTTGAAACATTTTGAAGCGAATCATGTGGATTGGGCAACTGCGTAAGTGCTGAGGGCGTGTACGTTTCTTCAGGAATTGCATTAGTATCATACAGAAAGAGGCCGGTTGCTTTAAACCCACTGATTATGTTTTCTTTGGTCGTATACTTGGACCAAACTTTAGTAAACATTTTATTAAAACGTGCTTTCGTAAGTTTACGCTCTGGATGCTGATATGCATACAGTCAGACTTTTTCGTCCCAAAAATGTTCGTAAGATTTACGAGGATTTGCCGAGTTGTTGCAGTTCGTGTGTGGTATTGGATGCTAAACAATAGAGCAAAATATCATAAACGTCAGCACCATCAACGATTCTGGCATCTAAATGGGAATAAGCGCCATCGAAAATTAATAAACATTTTCCTGGAGATTTATACTGACCCAGGTGGTGTATGAAGTTTACAAAAAGCTCAGTCGTCATATTTTCCTTCGGAGCCATCTTTATTAAACAATTGTCACAAAATTTAAGTCTCAACCTTTTGCCCTTAAATATTACCACAGGAGGTACAGTATTTCCAGTTGCATTTACACACATTGCAATTGTGACGTTCTCTGCGTGTTCTTGAGCGACAAAATGCACTCTTTTGGTCCCTTTCGCAGCAAAACCTTTCTGTTGATAATGAAGTGTTAGTCTACATCCTTTTTGGTCCATGTTATATAGACGCTCCGGGTGGCTAGAAATATTTAACTCGTCATATATTTTTTTGATGGCTTCGAAATGTTTTAGTATATTGCCGGATTCATCAATTAAGCCCTACGAAAAGATATTTCTGGATTGCGTTTAACAAAATTTTTCAGGCATTTTTTTCCAGTAATATGTTTTTTATCTTTAAAAGAATTCGGTATGTCATTCGATTTACAGAATTCATAAGCTTGCTTACGTACAATTTTGGAGGTCAATGGCATACCTGCCTGAGCAAGTCTAATCACCCTTTTGCATAAATCCTTCTCTTGTGATTTAGTAAGAATTGGGACGCCACCAATTATTTTTTGAGTAGATCCAGATTTTATATGGTTTCTTAATTACGCCATGCTATGCTATATGTTGCAGCTGCTTTTCGCTGTGACATCTGTCGGTTATTTATTGCTTGAAAGGCTGCCTTTAGCTGAGTTCCTGTCCACTTCCCACGCCGTTTTTATTTGGTGGCTCCATTTGGCCTATGAACAAAAAATTGATCTTTTAGTACAAAAATAATCAAGAATTATTAGGTATTTCATATTATATAAATTACAGTTAATACAAAAAATAATAATAATTTAGTATATAATACTTAATAATAAATAATAATAAATATTTGATTCCAACAGTTGTAAACAAAAAGTACTAAAATTTTTATTTGTATTAAATTAATAGTTTCTCTGATGCGTAAAGCAATTTTTGTAAGAAAGAAAACTGGTATAAAAGTTAATTTGCAATTTATTGTAGGCTAAATGTATTATTCAATAGTCCTAGAAAGGCCCGGGCGGGAAACATGTAGTGGGCCTTCATAGAAAACTTTACCCGAGTTCTGTGCAATCCTGTAAAAATACAAGAAATGAAATAAAATAATAAAACTTACCTGTCATTCAATGATATACAGATTAAATATGAAGTTTCACTAATTAAAACAAAGAAATTCGCTTTATATTTGCTAATTTTTAAAAAATATTACTTGCAGGAGGTTACAAAAGGTGCACCGTCTTGTTACGAGACAGCTTTCCTGTCAGCCATTCTCGAAATGGTCGCGCGTTTAGAGTCGAACGAAGATGCACTTTTGTCTATGGCCGCAGTCGCTTATACCCGCGAAATTTGAAATGGTTTGGATAATCGTAACTGTGATTTTTTAAAAATGGGCTATGATAGGAGCCGAACTATCTTCGGCCACACTACCTTATAATAAGCCTCTTGTGCTTATATTTGTAGACTTCGAAAAGGCTCTTGATCTGTAAATCAGCAGAGAATTTTGGAAGCTCTTGCTGAGTGTCGTATTGATCATCGATATTTCAATGTAATTAAATTAAATACATATATGAAAATGTCACCACTCATATTAAAACACAAACTAACTAATCCACCAGCAAATTTCGAATCGAAAGAGGGGTGCAGCAGGGTGATATGCTCTCTTCCAAGCTTTTCGTTACACTTCTAGAAAGTATTCTACAATCAATAAACTAAGAAAGAATGGGAGTTAACATGCTTCGGAAAGGGTTGGTCTGAAAATCAATCTATCTAAGACCCAGTGTATGACAAATCTTGTATCGGGCGAGACTATAAAACTGAATAACGTAAAGATAGAGCAAGTGCACCAATGTGAATACCTGGGACATGAAATCAGCATATGACGAGATAACCAAACACATGAGATTTAGCGGAGAATGGGTCTCTCCTGGACTGCATAGGGCAAACTGGCCTATGTATTCAAATCTAACCTTCCTGTGAATTTAAAATAAATGTATTTGACAGACTCCTGGTTCTTACGTACGGGCCGACACTCTCACAATGACGAAGAAAAACATCAATAAAATATGTGTCATGCAACGAAAAATGGAGAGGTCTACATCTTAAATGGAACTGGGCTGGGCGTGTTGTTAGGTTTAAGGATGGACGATGGACAAAGAGTATGATAGAGTGGCGACCAAGATCCGAAGCCTATCGTAGTAGAGGTAGACCACCAAGTCGATGGACCGATGATTTGAAAAGAGTGGCTGGAAATTGAGTACAGGCGGCCCAGAACAGAAAAAGATGCCAAGACTGGAGCGAGGCTTTTGTCTAGCAGTGCTAAGCAGCTAACTACTACTGCTTAGCTATTCAACTTCGTTAATCAAATATTTGAACGCGGTTTAAACTTTATTAATATGTTTTTCTTCGATGAGGCATATGAATCAATGAATAGAATAGCCGCTATGAAGATCAGACACAACCAGTACTAAAATATTAATGCCACATTCTGATAATGACCTTTAATATACAATGAAGCATTTCTTCATTTATCAGTTTGTTTTTTTACTATAAAAATTTTAAAATTAAATTACCTTATAGATCGATTTTTTAAGGGTTTGCTCGATGGTTCTGCGAATTTCAACCGGTGCAAGTATTGGGACGAATAACATACAGTGCCTATATTATTCATGTTACTTTTATAAGGTTGCAAATGGGCTACAAAAGATTTCCGACCTCTGCTAATGATAACATGATGGTAAGTAAGTTTAATCTATTAAATACAGTGATATATAATATTGAACTTAGGTTTCACTTATTATCGTGCTTGCTCTAAGTAATTTTAATTTAAGTATAATTTTGATAGTTAGCTAACTCTGTGATAATTTGATTGTCACCTAATATGTTGCAATTTCGGCATGATTGTAACATCATATATATAGAGTTAAAAGGTCTATTTATAGTTTTTTCATTAGGCATTTCGTTGATTTTTAATATTATTATGAATTACCTACATAACACCTTTATAGAATGTAAATAATGTAAATTAAAATTACTTGTTTGTTAGAAGGCATAATAAAATATTATTCTGATAGTAATCGATGTAACTGCTCTCTTAAAATTACATACCAGCACCTACGTGTTTTGACCTTCGGAAGGCTCATCTTTAGGGTTAGTCGTTTCTAAGTACGTGTTCAATTTGTAGTATCAACTCAATCAACATTTAAGTTTTAGCATGATTGAGTATGACAATAAGTCCGTTTTTGGAATTCATTTGAAAGCGATTTTGAGACGGAGTGAAACTCTAAAATTTTTCACATTCACAGTATATACAATATAACATTTCTGGTCTTACAAGGAAGTCAGAAATTCGATAGAATGATACGTAAAACGAGGATTCTCTAAACTTTAGAAAGACTCTCAACGTTCGATGTTATACAATCTACAGCCTTGGTAGTATTTGCTAGGGAGAATGATTACAAGATTAATTTGGACAACAGAAAAATTTGCCAAAACGACTTTGAGATGAAATAATTCAAATAAAATGGATTGATAGTGTCGACACTTGAAACGATACTGATGGTTTAAGTTCTACTTTATGCGGTTTAAAGTTGTAACTATTTAATTATGTGGGTGGTTAATGTTCGAATATAAAGAATGAAAAAAAGCACATCATTTAATTATCCTCTTCTTGTGATTCCGTTTCCTATCGGAGCTTGAAGATCATCAGTGCTATTTTGACTTTATTCACCGCTATCCTAAATAGTTTTGTGGAACTGGAGCCAAACCGGCCCCTCAAATTTCGTAACCAGGATACTTTTTCCTTCCTACACTTCTCTTTCCTTGCGTAATAAGTCTCAGCATCGAATATTTGCCTCTTCTCATCACATGACCAGAGTATTCGAGCTTTTCTTGTTTTAACGTGTTTAAAATTTCACACTTTCCGATTCTTCCCCTTTGGTTACTCTATTCATCCAGGATATTCGCGGAATTCTTCGGTAACACCACATTTCATACGCTTCAAACCTGCTTGTTTCAAAGTCCACGATTCTGCACCATATAATAAAGTTGAAGGATATGACACCACAAAAGCTTGGTTCTGAGTTCTAAGCGATTGCGCAGGACTTTTTTTATTTTAGTAAAAACACTTCTGGATATTTCAATTCGACTTCTTATTTCCTTGGTTCGATCGTCTGTTTCATTCAACCATGCACCCAGATATTTGTAGTTAGAACCCTTTCAACTGGAGTGATATTTATTTTGGAGATAATCATACACTTTGTTTTTCCAATATTTATTTTCAGTCCGTATTCTGTATAGTAATTGTTTGTCATTTCTACCAGATGTTGTCATTGATATTATTAGGGATTATTACAGTGCCCTCTACATATCTTATGTTGTTAATCACTTGTCTATTTATGATAACATATGCTGATTCTCCAGTAAGAGTTTCTTCAAAAATTACTTCGCTGTACAGGTTAAATAACAGTGAATACAATACCATATACATCCCTGCTGTACTTCTCTAAGAATTTGTATTTCTTCTGCTCTTACTTTAATTAACTGCTTCCAGTATAGGTTGGCAATTATTCTTATGTCCCGATCATCTATATCTTTTAATTTAAGGAATTTACAAAAATAAACTCCTTAAATTAAATCATGTCTTACCTTATCAAAAACCTTTTCGAAATCTATGAAACAGGCGTATATTTCCTGATTCATATCTATACACCCTTGGAACAACACATTTATTCCAAAAAAAGCTTCCCGTGTACGACCATTACGAAAGCCAAATTGCGTTTCACTTATATCTTCTTTGATTCGATTAGAAAAACTTTTAGACTAAGGCTCATTGGTCCTAATGTTCTGTACTCGTGACGATGTTTAACGTTGTTCGTTTTTGGGATAGTTACGAAGGTTGAAGAAAGCCACTGTTAAACGTGTTTTAATTATACTATATTTACAAAATTTAAATACGAGAAAATGCCAAACGTTTAAAATATAACATATTTATTTTATATATATTAGTTGAATCCTTATGTTTATTTTTTCAATTTAGTTTGTTGCTGTTTTGGGAGATGTTGTTTGTGCGTATTTGGGAGGAACTGTATTGTGTCTACTAGTCGAAATGCCTATCTCAGCCCTACAAAAGATGATGGGACTTACTATCAACCAAGAAAAAATTAAAACTGCTTCTTCTGACAAATCTGTGGAGACCTTAAATGTAAAATGCAATAATTGTGAGAATAACATTGAATAGAAACTAATTTATGTAACGAGGTTATGAATGAATTTGACATTATAGTTGGGGTTAGGACATTATATAGAGTTAAACGCAAGAATATTTAAATGTTAAAGTATGAATTTACATAGTAGCCAACTATGGCCCATATTTATATTTGTACATTACGGTGCTTCTGGACAATTAATTTATCTTGAATAATCTTTTCATAGACAAAATATCATGCTCCACTTAAGAGTGAAGAATCTCGGAAGCTTCCTTTAAAATGACCTAGTAACTTCTAAACTGTACTGCTAGTTTTTCTTTAAGTTTCTTCAAATTATTTATATTTAACCTGTGTAAAATTCATTTTTTCTATTTACTTTAAAGCCTCCTCTACAGGCTGAATACAAAAAGTAAAAAAATATCATGGAAATATAAATAAAAAATGGTGTTGTTTTATATTCTTCTTGTTGAAGAACCATATCCGATACGGATCTAGGTGACTCTCTCCACTTTTTTATTACGTTTTATTTATTTATAGTACGTATGAAAAAAGGTTTACCTATACAATTTTAGATGTGGCGGTTTGAAAAACTTAAAAGCTTCATTCTTAAGAGCATTCTATTCAACATCATTGGGATTGGCAATTCGTACGTTTCTGATACTAGAATTATAATTTTATTAATAAATGACATGGAACAGGTAGGAATTTGACAAAGTCTTCAAGCATTAGTTAGAAATGGAAACTTTAAGATTTGTAAAATTTCATTATAACCGAAAAAATAACTTTTAATTCATATGACAATTTACAGAAAATGCTATGAAAACTAATCAGCCTATAATGGTGGAACGTAGAAGACCAATTACACTAAGAAACTTTCCTAATAGTAATAAGTGAATGAATGGAGACGAGACCAAAATTTCCGATTTGTGTTATAGAAAAAAGAAGTTTGGTTTAAAAAACTCCATGTTATCAGTGTATTATTATCATTACATGCAAAAAACATTATAGTTTATTTTGTAATTAAAAAGTAAGATCTTGACACGTCAATAATAATAAATATATGAGCATTTCCGTAAATTGTTGGTATGTTAACGGTTCAAAAAAGAGAATTTTTTTTTGAAAGTAGCACTCAATGGACTCGATTTAAATCGTTTCTTGGACCTCCTGAAACAATTATTCACGGCTGAACACAACTTTTTTAAGAATCTTTTTTTAGAGCTCAATATGCCAATTTTTGCAGGAAAAATGGAAAAACTCGCTAAATTGAATTAAAAAGCGTTAGAAATCGAATAATGTACCGTATTATAAGTTTATCCGTGTGATTTATTGAAATTATTCATTGTGAATCCTGATAACGTTTTCCTCTTTAGGTCATTTTCTTTTAGTCAAATTAACGTCCAGGTACACTTTTCTTATATTCTTTGACCTCCTGATTTCGAATTTTTATGTGCCTTGTTGATATTAGGATATCGTTTCCAAGTCAGATTTTAGCCACTTTATAGTCAGAAATGGCCGTAAATTGAAAAGGGTGTATTTAAAGATATTAATCTGTAAGGCTGAAGAACTGTTTATGTTTATTGTTTTTAAAGTGCATACTTTTAAATCGGGGCTTCCGGCTTAAATAGTTTACATGTGTCATTTTATTACCAGGGCGGTATTCGATAGAAAAGTTATAATCTTGTAACTTACCCACCGGCGCACGATACGAGAGTGTAAGTTTCTCTTTAAAACAGTTGCTCGCATTGAGTTACAGTCTGTATACTCTGTAAATTGGACACCATACAAGTACTTTTGACATGTTACATGGTTGATAGTATAATTCCAGTCCGTTATTGTTTTTCTTTACACACGACGGGTATCAAATTTGCTAAGTAAGAGTAATAACTTACGGTTTAACGCTGGCTTTTGGGGATTCTTCTACTTCACACACACTAGATTGTCAAAGTCTTCGTTACCACTAACGATTTCACCATCTTTGGCCATTTTTTTTTTTAAGTTTATTGCGCGATCTTGCGACAAAACACTTTTAATACACTACGCACGAAAGTCCATCCCACTTCTGATGTTAGCTTTTATTTAAAATCAACCTTTCAAAGTTGGCCGTCTTCTGGCTCTCTAAACAGAGAAAATAGTGCCTACCAAAATATGGGATATATAAACATCATTCTAATATATCATATATTACTATATCAATCATCACCATATATCAATAACATAACATAAACTCAATGGTTCCGTCATTCGATACAGTAAATCATAATCAGTAACTCAAATAGAAATTTAATTTAGGTAACGGAAACAGGCCAACCTGTCTGAAAGCAATTAATAATCTAATTCTTACGTTACATATTTTCGGCTATCATACAAATTCTTTGTTTTTCAGTACGCCAAGAACGGGTTTTTTTCCGTTCAGTCCATGCTGATAGCTAACATCATATATATATATATATATATATATATATATATATATATATATATATATATATATATATATATATATATATATATATATATATATATATATATATATGATTTAAAGTAAGAACTGAAAACGGACGAAAGTCCGCATCTCAGCAGTCTACCCACTGTTCTCTTATTTGTTGAATCCATCCCGAGACGCGTTTCGCCCGTATCACGGCTCATCAGTCGAGTAGGATCGACAAACAAGAGAACAAAATTTTCGGTACTTAAGCCAGTACTGACGACTAATAATGGTAAGATATAACGCTTACCTCGTAGGTGGCACTTCATCGGAGGGCTGACTCGCTTCAGTCATTCGCCGACAGAGTGGCGGCTTTAATAAAAAATAATAATAATAATAATAGCGATTAAAATAGATCTGGCCGCCAGAACTCTCTGAACGTAAAAAAAGTTGCTGCTATCAATATGCTGACTGTACCGGTACTTGTCTATTTTTTTGGAGTGACGAAGTGGGCGAGAAAACTGATTTGGATGTTAGCACACGAAAAATCGTACACATAAATTAAATTCTCCATCCTTAATCGTATATTTCTCGAATGTACCTTTCACGTCATCATGGTGGAAGATGACGTTTAAGCTCAGAGTGTCGGCATAATCGAATTGTGTTGGACCTAGTGTGCACGGTTCGAATGAGTTTCGATTCTTTTCTGGAGATGGTTTGGAGCCACGAATAGAGAGGAGGAGAAGCTTTTATGTTTAGGGCTGTAAAAAGCGACATCATAGAAACAACAAAATTGCAAGATTAATATCCTAGATTTAGAACCACCTAGACTTAGTACAGATATTAAAACAGTAGAACAACAATAATTTTATGGGAATCAGATACAAAGCTCCAACATGGAGTATTTTACAGAAACATCGATTTGCTGCAGTTATTGAAAAACAAACATTTAATTTTCTACAGCCAGCAAGTCTTAAGTCAGAGACGTGCTAGCTGGTCAGGATTATTATATCGTAGTCAATTTACCAAACCGGTACACGTTAAGTGTACAGTAAGTAGCAAGAAACGAGAATCATTTATGATTTTATTTTCAGCGAGCTCAGGTCACGCTATATCATCTTACTTCTGTCATTACAATGCTGCGTTGAATGTACTATATTACTATATCTTAGATATTTTTGCAGTATTGATGACGTTTTGAGGCTGTCGTATCTTCCGTGAGAGATCAGATTTAGTAACAATAGTGTCTTAGGAGGAATTGAGAATATTTCTAATACACGTGAAGAAAATAGAAGAATAGGATATTTCGGCTGATTTACTTGCAATGAAGATTCAGAGAGCAGTAATTCTTTGTTCTTTCGGACTGCTAATCACTAACCGAATGGATGTGAGCTGTGATCATCATTATTTAATCATACCGCATGGCAGCTTGTGTGAGTCGGAGCCACAAGCATGGTCCATTCGGATTTTTGTTTCTCTTTTAGATAATAATAACTTTTACTGCCCACAGATTATAAAATGGATATAGAAAATTAGTTTAGAAAATCACCGGTCCAGTTCCGCTGAAATTTTACAGAAAATACATTGCAATCGCTTAAGAATTTCTTCTTCAAGAAAAGTGATAAAATTGAGTATAAAAGTGAGAGTCGAAGGGGTAATTGGGAAAACAATGAATAAGCGAACCTAGAATGTTACTTCAGAAAATGAATATGAAGATGAACCTAAGTAATTATTGTAGTTTTACTTCATAGTATTTGGCTTTATATGAAAAAAAATAGCTTAACAGAAAAAAGGCTAAAAGTTTATTAATTGTTATTAAAACATACTTGAATTACATATAACTAGTTCTTCTGTAACATTATAGGTTTATTTTATGTCATTTTATATATATTTGTAGCAGTCATCTATTGTTAGACTCCACCACACTCTTAATTCTTCTTGATCAGTGTACTGATGTATCTGTCAAGCGTTATTCACCAATACTTTAACAGTTTTATTTACTACAATTAAAGTTCCAATTTATTGTACATTTACAGAGTTTTATGTTATTTTTAGATTTGTTTACTTCACGATTATGTTAAAATTAGTCATACTACACAAAAATTTATATTAATTACTGACAATAAAAAAGATGTTTGATAAATCTGTTATTTTTAAATTTATATAGTTAATTGTATTTTACAGATAACCCACTTGTTAAATGTTGAGATTATATCTACCTCCGATAGAAAAAAAACAAGTTTTGAAATATTTTTATTTAGATAATAACTCTTTACAATGAATCGAATTTAAAGGAAAAGTTTTCGCATATACCTAAATACAACTGTTTAGGATCTATTTTCAGATTATCGGATTCTTTATCTTTTAAACTAATTCGAAGTGATGAAAATATACTAAAAAGTGCCAGTTTTACTTGTAGACTTGTAACTTCCATATCTAAAATAAGAAAAATAAAATATTCAATAAATCATTAAATTAAATATAATGTATGCAAAATAAAGCAGTGACAATTTGATAGGTAGAAATGATATCAATTAAGTCATTCTTGGTTAAAATTTTATGAAATGCCTCCTCCAACTTGTATAAATACATTCTTAAAAAAATCGGTGAAGACATTTACGCAGTACTTCTCTTACAAACACATAGTTCTAAGTAATTTGTCTTCCTTATATTAAAAAGTAACTTAAGTCATTTTAAACCGTAAATACTTGACAAAGAGATTAATGACAGCAAATGTTAAATGTAGAACACGACATATACAAAGCAACCTTTAAACCATCCTCTCGCACCCGTTTTACATGATACGCAAAAAAATACAAAAACCTCTGCTGTGATTTTTTCACGAATATGATACTTCCCTTTAGCAGGTAAAGTAAACATAATGTAACAATCATATTCTTACTTATTTTAATATTTTAAGAGAAAAAAATATCGCAGTCCAAGGTATAGTTATATACCATTAGTACCACTCTTCTAATTTAAACATTATTTAAATCTTTCCATTTCTTGTTTCGTCAAATTCAATTTTTGACTACATAAAATAAATATTACCAGCTAGATTTACTAAAAATATCTAAAACTTATATTCGATCGAGTTGTCGTGGAATTTAAAAGTCTTTGTGGTCCATTGGTTTACGTTTTTAACATAGACGAGCAGGTCATAGAGTAAATGTCAGCAAAGAAACCTTTCTAGAAGACAAAATAAAAATGGAAAATCAAAACCTTAAAACAGGTAAAAAAGTTATTAGTTTCAAAATTTTTAAAATAACTTTTCACTTTATTAGATTCAGTCATAAATCTGATTGTTGTTGTACTGCTCAGCCTCACACCTTTAGGTGGTTAACTGATGTTGTCAATTTAACTTCCAAATTAGATTACTTTTAAACTTAAAGTTTTTAGTTTAATCAGGCAGTTACTGTTTATTCAAGACAAGAAAGAAAATTTAAAAAGACAAAACCAGTTTTTAAGGCGACCAATATTTTATAGTTTTTTTGCGAAAGTAAAAATAATGGAATTGGAACATTATGCTTCGGGCCTCCAAGACGATCCTGAATCAACTTACCTATTCGACTTCTAGAATCATTTCCAAAAGGAAGAAATGAATTTGGTTTTATATAATGATGTTCTTCGGTGAATCTATCTGGATCAAATTCGTCCGGATTCGTGTAATTCTGAGGATCTCTATGAATTCCTAACACAGATATAAAGATTATTGTGTCCTTCGGTAATTGCAAGCCATATTCTTGTTCAGTACAACATAATTTACTCACAGTCGGTACTGGTGGATATTTTCTTAAAGTTTCTAAAAGCATAAATAAAAATATAGCATATTTGCACTGTTAATAAGTACTTTTTCTAAATTAAAATTCTACAATTATTAATTTGTTAAAAATAAAATTATAAAAGTACACATGAAACTTTAACTTTTTTACTTTTACAATTAAAAGTTTCGACCATCAAGGTTAAATTTATAGAAAAAATAACAAAAATTCGTTGAGTCTAGTATAGAATTCATCTCCTCTAAATTGTCGCGACACTTTTCACTACATACTAGAACTACAATTTTCACTGCTTAGATATAGATATCTGTTTTATCGATTAATTGGAAAAAGTAGTTTATTTAAAAAGATAAATCACACCACAAATAATAGATACAGAATTATTTTAGAATTGCAGGTAACATCAAATAATCTAAATTAGAGAATCGACTCAGGCCTTATGTTGCAGGATATAGTTATGAGCTCTTTTTATTTAATTTTATAATTTTCATAATTTAAGTATAGGTTAAAACAATATATAGAAAAATACATTTCCAAAATTTAATAACACCAAAAACGTCAAACTTAATTCATATAAAATAAAAATTCTTAAAAATAATAATAATTTCTATAGTATATAGCAAATATAGCAGTTTCAAAACAAAAATAAAAAATAAGTTTTTATGAATCGTTTCTAAAAAATCATTATTAATAGTAGTTTAATTTCAACAGAACTATAACCGGTAATTAATCGAACTACAAAAAAGTAATTTTCTTTCAAGTGTCATTAAGTTTTTAATTATTTCTTAATGTTACAACAAATAAATTAAATTTAAACGACATAATAATATGTTAAAGTTACGTAAAGAGAGAAATATTCGGAGGTGCTGTAATGGTAGAACGACATAGTCATAGACAAGGGATTCGGGTCAGTTTTCATGATAAGACATTCCAATAAGAGTAATGAACAACTTCGTTAGTTTGCGAATATGCCACTATGCGCTATGCCCTACAGGTTTCTGCGACAATGTTATGGCGTTTTTCAGCCGCCTGTTAACGACTCTCTACACTTAAATCTGTTTAAATTAGCGATGAGCTTAACAGCGACGTTTAGGTCACAGATATACCTGCGACGATGATTTATAAGTCACAACTTCTTTTAATAGCTACTTAGGTCGCTGCATTACTCCGTCCGCAATCTCCGGAAATCCGAAACTACTGTTGCCTAATGATCGACGACGGCGCCTGTCACAGTCAGCCAATTTTATGACCCATTATTTCTGATATTTTTATGTATATATACTGTTATTTGACTATTTTTTTTATTCATTTTCAGAGTACTTTTGTTTTTTTTTATTAACATTTTTCTGTCTAAATATACGTATATAAGTATTTACCAAATTATTTACAAATAAATATATACAACAAAATTTTACTTTGTGGTGATTTGAGATAACAGCGTTTTACCTTCCAACGGAAACGCGACGACGGTCCAATATCGTGTACTTGTAAGTCGTCGGCCGAATCTGCGACATCTGAGTATCCAGCAAGTATTTAAAACAGCGACTAGAGTCGCTGCTTTGGGAAGATTGGGGTGGCAGGTATTACCTGTGACTAAGTCACAGGTAAAAATCACAGATATGATAAAATTCCTTATCTCTAGTTTAAATGATTGTAAATAGATACAGTATTGCCAAATTGTAAACAAAATAGTGAAATTTAAAACTAAAATATCTCCAAAAACTACTGAGTACAAAATCCAAATTATGTAATAATTTTTTTGTTCTAAATAATTAACACTTGGACGTAGCAACATATTTGTAGCTAGTTCTAGATAGTCCTGTAAATATAAATTTTACGCCATTGTACAATAAAAAACCGTACAAAATATCATAGTCTTCATCTTTAGCTAACTAAAATATTTTTAACCACTTTTTTGAAGTAGTTAATAACTTAATTAATCACAATAAACTGGACCCACTTATATAATAAAGAACGAACCGAAGATTTTTATAAGTAAAGAATTATTTACAAAATTTGTAATGACGATTTTTTTAATTAAATAGTTTTGTCTACTTGTTATGCTAAATAACCTCACAAGTAATAAAAATAACCGGTCAAGTGCAAGTAGAACTTGCGCAATTAGTGTTCCGTACGTTTATTGCTTTTAAAATAAAAATTCTTGTTACGGAAGTATAAATGAGTTTTCAAAAAAGTTTGTTTCCGATCTTTACTGAAAACTGATGACCTTGAAATTTTTGTTTTTTTTTTATATACCAGATAAATTATTAAAGATAATGCACTCGTGATAATTTTCGTTCAATCTACACCGCATGGAGAATATTTCAGAATTTTTTTTTTTTCAAAATTTTTTCATCAGTACTTTTCGAGATAAAGGGGGTGACAGCGAATTTTCGCGATTTTTTAAAAATATTACAAAGAAAAGTGTGTGTAAGTATTATATATATTTTTGAACTCGTGTTTTTACAAGCTTTGATTTGACACCCCACTCGATGTCCTAGTAAATAAAAAAAATTATTCTGATATCACCCCCCAAAACTAACCCCGTAAATCAAAATTTAACTTTCAAAACTACACGGCTCTGATGAGGCCATCAATTCCTATATTAATACCAAATTTCAACTTTCTATGTTAAATAGTTTCGGGGAAAATCGGGTGTGAGAGACGGACAGACGGACATACGGACAGTCAGATAGACACCGAAGTTATCTTATAACTGTTTTGGACGGAACACTAATTATGTGTGCTTGGAAATGTCGATTGCCTCTTTATTGTATAAGGCCGCTCCTTGATTTGTCGGTGCGGTATCGTTTTTCAAGTCAGATGGGTTTCACTGAAATATAGGCGTTCGGCATATTTTCATTCCCGAATCGGTACCAAGCACACCGAAAAAAACGACACCTCACCGACAAATCAGGGAGCGGCTTAAGGGGATATTTTGTGTAAACTATATTGTTTGTGATCCTCATCTTCTTCCTACTTTACCTTTAATAACTGCATCCAAATAGGATAATTCTTTTAAATTATCGTATGTTAGGGGTATATTTTCTTTATTAAATCGTCGAATTTCTCCTATTACTTCTTCTTGAATATCAGCATTTTGAGCTAATTCATATAAACAGAGTAAAGATGTTGAATAAGAATATATGAGCACACTTGCAAATATATCAAATATATCATTTATAATATCATTGATGGCAAAATTTGTCTCATTGTACAGTTCAATAAAACTTTGTATTAAGTCATCTCTTCGCAAGTCATTCTTTTTCCTATTATCCATGATTTCCAAAAATATTTGTTTTAAATCAGCTTTAAGTTTATTTTGTGAAGTCTTAAATAAAGTATAACTTAGTGAAAAATAAAACTTAAATGAGGTTTGAGATTTCTCTTTAAGCAGGTCATTTATTTCTTCTATCATTTCAGAAGACTTAAATCCAAATGTCAAGCAGATGCTTTCCAATAAATAGCTTCTTAGTATTGTAAAGATATCATCCTTTTTCACATTTTCTGGTAGTGAGCCTTTTAAATTGTAGTGAAATTCCTCAAGAAATTTATTAACGGCAACTGTACTAAATAGTTTATTAACTTGTTCATCACCCAACATAAATTTAGCAGGAAATGTATTTCTAAACGCTTTCTGATTTCTGTTTAAATTTTGTATTACTGATGGATCGATTATTAATATTATGGGCTTTGTAAACATAAATAATCCTCCATGTTTAAAACCTTTTCTTTTAAATCGATTATAATATTTCCATAAATATTCATGTAGAGAGATATTGTGATTAATAACATCTTTAAAATTCCCATACGGAAAAGTTGGTACAGGTCCTCTGGGCACTTTACATTTATTTTTCTCAAAAAATGTATACTTTTTTAAAATCCAAGTTAAGAAAAATATAAAAGCAAAAGTTAGAGAAACAATGAAATAAAATAAATAATAAGGATTTAAATAATGCAAAAATGTTAAACGTTCCTTTACACAACCATTGTCAATATTCATTTCGTTTAGTAACCACTGAAATACTAGACACTCACTTTTTATGTTTCAAGTTTACGCAAAACTGATTCCTAATAAAAATCACGTGGATTACAGTACATAATGTTAAACAGGCGATTCGCGCGCATGTTTAATTCTAGGGGAAATGCGAGTAAATCTAGCCACTTTCACCAATAGTTAAAAATTTGCTCCTTGTCTCATTGAATGTAGCAAACAGTATCCGTTAGAAACGAGTTTCTTTGTCAGAAATGGGTTTAAGCTTTTAAAGTTCTACCGTATAATGGCTCTTTTTTTGAGAGAAATACTCCCGATCGCCAGTTTTTAAATTGTGTGTTATTATTTAACCATTCGATTCAAGAGTTCTCTTTAATAAAAATTTTCACCTTTCTGGTCATCGATTTTGAGTCTACTCTGATAAGAAAGGAACTCTTCCCGGTTATCGATTGGCGCTCGCCATCCATAAGCACCTCTGGGACCTGGCTACGTTATTACAGATTCACTATATTTACTGCTATTTCCTGATAGAAGTTCCATATTTTTGAAAAAAATATTGTACGTAATTTCCCCCTAAATCGTTATAAAAGGGACGTTTACGCGGAAGTTGTGATTCACGTTAGTTTTGAATCGACGCTCGTTGTACTTGCTGGGATATATATGGTAATCTTGGGCAATACTATTATGATGTATTAGCGTAATGTGTTTTCCTAGGATGCATCACTCTGAGAGAAATTAAAAGGGTTATATGTCGAGTTACCGACCGCACTGAGAATCAAGATGTCTGGTGAGTTCTGGGGCAGGGGGAATAACTCTTTTCTGGATAAAATCAGCAAATACTATTTGTATATATATATATATATATATATATATATATATATATATATATATATATATATATATATATATGTGTGTATATATATATATATATATATATATATATATATATATATATATATATATATATGTGTATATATATATATATATATATATATATATATATATATATATATATATATATATATGTGTATATATATATATATATATATATATATATATATATATATATATATGTGTATATATATATATATATATATATATATATATATATATATATATATATATATATATATATATGTGTATATATATATATATATATATATATATATATATATATATATATATATATATATATATATGTATGTATGTATATAATATATATATATATATATATATATATATATATATATATATATATATATATGTGTGTATATATATATATATATATATATATATATATATATATATATATATGTATGTATGTATGTATATATATATATATATATATATATATATATATATATATATATATATATATATATATATATATATATATATGTATATATATTTAGTACGAAACAATATTTCAGAGTTTTCAGAAGCTAAGTATACAATACGTTCACGCCAAGACACATTAACTGACGCTGGGAGCAGGTTGAGTGAAAATGCTAATGGAATATAGTGTCCCAATATGTCTACATCGAGACATTGATATAATGTTAAGCTCTTTAAAAAAGATTTCTACCTTGGTTATTGTACTGTGGAATCTGACATGGTTCCTTTCAGCAAAACGCAAGATTTGTATAAGCCGCTAGTATTTAAGCGTTCACGATAAATGGAAGAACAAGCTATAGATTGAATGTTTGGTCCTTTCTAGCGGATGCTTAATATAAAGAAAAAAGATAAAGGGCCACAGTATATGAAGTTTACTTACCAACATACATCACTAGGTAAATATAAGATAATTCTATTCATCTAAAAGAAATAGGGTTTATACTTATCTCTTTAAAGGTCTGCGATTGCTGTCTTTTATAGGTCGGCATCTACGCAGATTGAAGGGGGGGTCCCGGGAGAGTTCGTCCGGGCATCAGGGTTTGCCGACTGGGTACCCGTATCAGTGGTAATTACGGGTTCCGGCGCTGTGCTGACTGTTGCCTTCTGGATGTTTTGGTTATTTCTTGGTTTAGCTAGTAGATCCTTTCATGCTGTAGAGATATTAAGTGCATCATCCCGCATATTTAGCTGTCCCTTCTTTTCGATTTCCAAGGCTTTTCTAACTATGCGTGTTTTATAATGTGAAATCGAGGCTATTTGTTTAGATCCCTCAAAATTGACGTTGTGACCAGTATCATGATGGTGCTGATGGGATGTAATAGCAAATATGTATATATATATATATATATATATATATATATATATATATATATATATATATATATATATATATATATTTATATATATATATATATATATATATATATATATATATATATATATATATATATATATATATGAACAAACCCAGCGTAAGGAATGACGTATTCCTCCAGGTTCTCCTCAATGTACCGGTAAGCAGTTAATCCACCGCTATGAGTCTCATCAGTCACGAAAACCAAACCTCCTCCGTAAGCGACCGTCTCGGTACGGTAATGCAGCACACGCATAGCGCTCCCCTGGACCTCAACGCCGGTCAAGTGACATTGTGTTGACAATGAAACGGTCGTCTCACTCCGAGGTACACCTCCTTCTCCTTGATCCTGGCCTATGTGTAAAGGTGCCAGTCTCTTGGTAACATCTGGAAACTCTGGAGATAGCTGACTGGCTCAGGTGCAGTTCCGTAGCGACTACACGTTTGCTATACCCTTCTTGCAATAGGGCAATGAGCAGAGATGTTCACGGTTCAAGTTCCGATAAAAGAATGATAGGAAAATGCAGTGTTTTTATAGGGATAATTAGCGCCCAACGAGTACGTTGCTGTGCGAGTGAAAACGATTCTATTGAGTCAAACCGTTTTAACCAGTAAAACTTTTTGGAAATGCATACTTTTTGATATTATTGGAAAGGGTATAAAATCAGCATTCCAATGATACCAAAAATAATACCACTGTTTGAAAAATAAATTCAAGCGAAAATTTATTCTATTTTCATGAAACATTTTGTGAATGAGCTAAGTAGACGTTCGAGGGATTTAGTATTTTGAGAGAATTCGCCCACTATTTTTAAAATCATATTATAGATTATTAACCGTCTATTTATTTTACACTTAAATCGGATTTAGTTATTTATTTATTATTATTAAATTATTATACATATATTTTTCTTTAGAAAACAAGTTTTCTTTTTCTTTAATGCATACGTATCTTGATTGCTATTTCCACGTATCGAGAATGATAACAAAAATATCAAGTTAATAATGCAAGACATCAAAATTAGTCCTAGGCCAACACATAATAATGCTTAATTTGTAAAATTAGAAGATGGAAAATTAAGGTCTTTAATAAAAAAATACAGTTTTAAAAGTAAAATCTACGATTGAAATAAAAGAGATCCGTTAAATGGGTTGATTAAGAACAAAATAGTCGCATCTTGATCCCAGTTGCCAAAACTTTATTTCTCTAAAAAAGGGCTGTTGTTAAAAGTTTAGTAAATGTTCAATAAAAGCTAAAGGGCCATTCTACAATATAAATTTGTACAAAATTCAATGCTATATATTTAATGACAGATACATTTCTTACAAAAATAATCAACAATGCAAAAAGAGTGAAAAAACCAAGAGAGAAAACAATAAAAAACTCATAAAATTCATGAAAATTAAATTAACAAAAAAAAACAACATATAGTGAACAACGTTTTATTTTTATGTAGACGACTCTATAAAGGGTTATTGAATCAGAGTTTTTTACGTTGGCATTACGTGTTGTTATCCTTTTGAGGTTTCTGGTTGTTATGATTCAAACATTGTTTCCATGTTTGTTTAGTTGTACAAATTTCAATTACAACTTGAATGATATTTATCTTTTATTTTTGTCGACGGAAAGATATTTATTTTAAATCGCCATTAAAGTTGTTTTGAATAATTTTGATGCATTGAACCTCATGGGATGTTAATTCCTATTTAACATAGTGTTGGTTTACGAAATAATTTATTTCACATTTTAATTATAACATAGGAGATTATAAATTTTGAAGTGACATGTTCTAAATATAATCGTGGCTTACACTGAACTAAATTATTAAAAAAATATACTTAAATCTTTATTGTCTGTTATATATTCATTTTTTTTCATCTCTCATCTTTAGACCATCATATCAAAAATAAAACGTACGAAATTACCTTTCCTTCCTCTACTTACATAACAGAACGAGAATGCTGAATCTCAGGTGCATGCTATGTTTGTTTCGTCATCATGTTGAAGCCGAGTCGACTATAAAGATAAAATTTGTCTTGTGTTTAATTAACAAACAAGGCTGCTTATTTTGGCTATAAATAGTGTTCTACTAGGAAAAGGTTTAAGTTGATATTTACAGAATGATATAAGTTTCAATATTCGTATATAATTTAGTCAGTGGTAACATAATGTAGAGTGATTCTTAAAAACATTCTATTCTACAATATACAACAAAATAATAGTTTTCTAAACAGGGACCGTTCTAAAATATTGTTTAGAGGAGGATGGGAAACACTTACGCAGTTTATTCACGATTTAGACAAAAAAATATTTTTTTAGCTAAAAAAGAAGTTTTCCGGAAAAAAAACTTGATGTGGATATCCCCGTCGCTTCCCTTATATTCTCCACATATATATATATATATATATATATATATATATATATATATATATATATATATATATATATATATATAATATATAATATATAATATATATATATATATATATATATATATATATATATATATATATATATATATATATATATATATATATATACATATATATATATATATATATATATATATATATATATATATATGTATATGTATATGTATATGTATATGTATATGTATATATATATATATATATATATATATATATATATATATATATATATATATATATATATATTTGAAAACATGTAACATTGTCAGGTCATTCCTTAATACATAATGGTAATAGCGTTTGTGCTGACTTGGCTTTAGCCCGTCAGCCAAACATGGAACCACATTGACCAAATGTGAGAAAGAAGAACTTTTTTGTAATAATAATAATAATAATCTATATCTATAATATAAATAAAATGCGACGTCTCTCTGTCTGTCTGCCTGTCCGTTATTGCGCTTATCGCTCGAGAACCACTTATCCGATTTACGTGATTTTTTAAATTCATACATATCTTCTCTGACCAGGTTATAGATATATATTTTATTACATCTATAATATATATAAAATGCAACGCCTCTCTATTTGTCTGTCCGTTAGTGCGCTTATCACTGGAGAACCACTTATCCGATTTACTTACTTTTTTTTAAAAACATACATATGTTCTCTGGCCAGGTTATAGGCTATATTTTATTACGATAGGTAGCATAAGGAATGAGCAGTGACGATAATAGTGAATGAAATCGGAAAAAAGTTTGCCACTAGCGCGTTCCCTTGCAATACACAGTCTAACCCATTAAATATGAAACAATATTATATAGCAGAGAATATCTACAATCTATAATATATATATAATGCAATGTCTCTCTGTCTGTCCAATAGTGCGTTTATCAGGCGAGAATCACTTATCCGATTTACGTCTCTTTTTTAAATTCATACATATATTCTTTGGCCAGTTTATATAATAATAATAACAATAATAACACACCCACACCACACAGTCACACCCAATTACAACAGGAAAAGATGAAAACGTGGTCAGAGAAAACACTCCATGGAAAACACAGATACCACATAGAACAAGACCACGTAAATAAAAAACAATCATACACCTGGTTACAGGATGGGCAGCTATTCCCTGAAACAGAAGGCTTCTTACTTGCCATCCAGGATAAAGTCATATTAACCAGAAACTACCAAAAGCATATCATCAAAGACCCAACTATTACAGAAGACAGATGCAGGAAATGCCACCAGCAGAAAGAAACGATCGAACACATAACAGGTGGATGTAAAATATTAGTCGGAACAGAATACAGAGACAGACATGACGCAGCTGCCAAAGTAGTTCACCAAGCACTAGCCACAACATACAAACTCATAGAAAACACAGACCCCTACTACAAATACACACCAACTTCCATACTTGAAAATAAAGATTACAAGCTCTACTGGGACATCAGCATCCCTACAGATAAAACAGTCTCCGCCAATAGACCCGATATTACTTTTGAGTGCAAAAAAGGAAAAGTCACCTATCTAATTGACAGCGATCCCCAACGACACAAACATCCAAACGAAATACACAGAAAAAATGTCCAAATTCACAGACCTTGCAACGGAAATAAAAAGGCTATGGAAACAAGAAAAAGTCAACATTGTCCCCCTCATTATATCAGCCACACCAATAACATTCACACCACACTTAGTACAATTAGGACTCAACACAAACATACACAGAAACATTCAGAAGTCAGTGATTTTGAAAACATGTAACATTGTCAGGTCATTCCTTAATACATAATGGTAATAGCGTTTGTGCTGACTTGGCTTTAGCCCGTCAGCCAAACATGGAACCACATTGACCAAATGTGAGAAAGAAGAACTTTTTTGTAATAATAATAATAATAATCTATATCTATAATATAAATAAAATGCAACGTCTCTCTGTCTGTCTGCCTGTCCGTTATTGCGCTTATCGCTCGAGAACCACTTATCCGATTTACGTGATTTTTTAAATTCATACATATCTTCTCTGACCAGGTTATAGATATATATATTTTATTACATCTATAATATATATATAAAATGCAACGTATCTATGTTTGTCTGTCCGTTAGTGCGCTTATCACTGGAGAACCACTTATCCGATTTACGTGCTTTTTTTTTAAAAAAGATAGATATGTTCTCTGTCCAGGTTATAGGATATATTTTATTACGTTAGGTGACATAAGGAATAAGCAGTGACGATAATAGTGAATCAAGTCGGAGAAAAGTTTGCCGCTAGCGCGTTCTCTTGCAATACACTGCCCAAAGCATTAAATATGGAACAATATCATGTAGCAAAGAATATAATATATATAAAATGCAACGTCTCTCTGTATGTCTGTCTGTCCGTTAGAGCGCTTATCACTCGAGAACCACTTATCCGATTTACGTGTTTTTTTTTTTTAATTCATACATTTTGTTCTCTGGCCAGGTTATCTATAATCTTCTATCTATAATATATATAAAATGCAACGTCTCTCTGTCTGTCTGTCTGTCCGTTAGTGCGCTTATTACTTGAGAACCGCTTATCCGATTTAGGTGTTTTTATAAATTTATACATATGTTCTATATAATTCGATATAACCCTAGATAATGGGAGATAAGGTGAGACAATGGGAGATAAGGTGAGATAATGGGAGATAAGTATAAATAATGGGAGATAAGGCGAAGTAATGGGAGATAAGCAGAAATAAGATAATGGCAGTTATGGTGAGATAATGGGAGATAAGGAGAAATAATGGGAGATAAGGAGAAATATTGCGAGATAAGTAGAGATAAATCTAGATAATGGGAGATAAGGTGAGATAATGAGAGATAGGGAGAAATAATGGGAAATAAGGAGAAATAATGGGAGATAAGGAGGAATAATGGGAGATGAGCAGAGATAAGCCTAGATAATGGAAATTATGTAGAGATAATGGGAGATAAGAAGAAATAATGGAAGATAGGGGGAAATAATAGCAGATATTTTATTATGTTAGGTAACATAAGGAATAAGCAGTGACGATAGTAGTGAATCAAGTCCACGCGAGCGGAGCCGCGGGCACGGCTAGTATATATATATATATATATATATATATATATATATATATATATATATATATATATATATATATATACACATATATATAGACTTTTTTTAAAGTTTTAATTATTTTATTTTACTGTCATGGGTGACTACTTACAAGAGAATATTATTAAAGCTACTTATTAAAAATAGTTAGGGTGATACTGTATTTGTAATTAACTTTTTGCTTTCAAATTAATAAAAATGTATGATTGATATGTAACTATTTTTGCCTTATTCGATGAATTAACATCGAGATGACATACCTGAAATTAAAGATAAAAGTATTTGAGCAGCTAATTTACCTAATACGTTTAGTTTTAATATTAGAGCAATGACATAATGAAACATTTACTTATAAAATTCTTTTAAAATGATAAACCGTATGCATATGGATATCTGCATATGCTGCATATTTGACTGTTTATTTTTGTTTTGAACATATGGATACCTGTGGTATCAGCCCGTTTATATTGGGCAATTGTTATTATTGTCAGACAAAGCAATTATTATTATCATCGTCATTAGGCAATCGTATTTTTCCATGTCTTTTCATTAATTAAAGAATTAATAAACTGTGCTCGACTATATCTTTTTATTATTTGGAGAACAAATCAACTGTGCTTCACTGTGTTATTACATAACAACAAAAATAAGCTAGTACTGAGTCGTGCAATGATGCCAAGTGCAGAGTCATGCGAGGTATTCGCTCTAAATACTAGATACTTTCCATGTCTTTTCATTAATTAGAGAGTTGATAAACTGTGTGTATCACATTTTCTTTTTTTATTTAAATATTAAGAACTTTTATTGTGTTTAGGTACAAACATGTCGATAAAATATTATTTGAAAAAATTAAAAATTACAATAGTTATAAACAATTGAATATCATAGGATTTCTAGTGTACAGTTACATATAAAAATTAATATAATTGCTAGTGTTAATGACAAAATATTATGAAAGTGGCTAGTAAAAGTAAATTGCTCTTACCGAATTTAGAATTTTTTTTATAAACAATTAAACCTTGAAATTGTTATTTGAATTGTTAATTTAATGTTTTCAGTGGTTTTGCCAATTTTTTTTTCATTGGAATCTATATTAAACTAATCAGAATCAGGAAAGAAGAAGGAAATAGAGTGATAGTAAGAAATATGGAATCTGAAGAAATTCCCGATGTAACAACGGATGAAATAATGACCGCCCTACAATATATGCACAACAAAGAACCAGGGGACGATGTAATAGCTATATAAATGAAAAAATATGGAGGGGCATCGATAATACAATCTCTTCAAGCTCTATTTAACAGGTGCCTCATAGAACCTTGGGTAAACGCCTTGATTATGCTTATATTTAAAAATGGAAACAAATTTAAATTGGAGAATTACAGACTCATCAGTTTGTTATCGGTACTGTACAAAATCCTCCCTAGAATCATAACGTATAGATTAATGAATAAATTAGACAGTTATCAACCACGTGAATAAGCAAGATTTAGACGGGGATACAGCGCTTTGGGCCATCTTCAAACAATTAGATTACTAGTGGAAAAAGCAAATGAATATAAGGTCACCTTGTGGATAGCAATGGTTCACTACGAAAAAGCATTTGATTCGGTAGAGATATGGGTAGTCGTTAACGCCTTAAGTAACAGCAGAGTCGATGAAAGGTACACAACTCTTCTTCAATACATATATAAAAATGCCATATTACAAATAATGCTTGAAGAAAAAACAAATAAAATCAGAATTAAAAGGGGAATTAGACAAGGCGACTCGATATCCCCAAAGCTGTCCACTTTGTCTCTAGAAGACATGTTCAAATCGCTAAAGTGGGAAAATAAAGGAATACTAATAGACGGTGAACGATTTAATCACTTAAGGTTCGCAGATGATATCACTTTGATCGCCCACACAAAAGAAGAATTATAAGAAATGCTGATGGAATTAAATAAGTCTCGAGAAATAGGTCTAAAAATAGACTTCACCAAAACCAAATATTTGAACAACGAAAGTGAAGATAATAGCCAGGAACTATTAATAGAACGTGAAAGAATAGGAAAGGTACAAACATTCATATATTTAGGAGAAAAAATCGAAATATCAAAAAATAATTTAAAGGCTGACTTGGATAGAAGAGTTTCGTCAGCTTGGTCTGTGTTCGAAAGGTTAAAATCTACATTTAATTTGGACATCACAAATACAGTAAAAGCCAGAGTATTCGATCAATATGTACTGCCGGTATTAACATATGGTACTGAAACGTGAGCTTTAAATAAAAGTATACTAAATAAACTCCAGGTAACCCAAAGAGCAATGGAGGGAAGAATGCTAAATATCGTATTCCTAACATCGAGATATGAAGAAGATCAAAAGTGACAGGTGTAATACAACGAATATGTATATTAAGGTGGAACTGGGCGGGGCATATCGCAAAGCTGAATGATAACAGATGGACACGCCGTATAGTTGAATGGAGGCCTAGAGAACACAAAAGATGCAGAAGTAAACCACAAACAAGATGGACGGACGACATAAAAAGATTAGCAGGACAGGACTGGATGCAAAAAGCAAACAACAAAGCTCATTGGAGACAACTTGGGGAGGCTTACATGCGACTATGGATGGAATAAACTAATGATGATGAATCAGAATTTATTCTAGTTTAAGTAGGTGAAATTTAAAGATGGGACATACATAATTACAAACGTTATTAAAGAATAGCAGAAGGCACGTTTTTTGTTCTTTGACAGTTTAGTGTGCAATAGCTGGCCTAGTGAAAGTCGGACTTGCGCAATTAGTGTTCCGTAGGTTGATTACTTTTGAAATAAGAATTTTTGTTACGAAGGTATAAAATGAGTTATGACATCACAGAACACACCCCAAATGACTTTTCAACAAAGTTTTTTTTTCCGATCTTTACTGAAAACTAATGACTTTGAGTTTATATATACTAGATAAATTATTAAAGGTAATGCACTCGTGATAATTTTCGTTCAATCTACACGCTGCGGAGAATATTCCAGAATTTTTTCAAAATTTTTTGATCAGTACGTTTCGAGATAAGGGGGGGCAGTGATTTTTTGCAATTCTTTAAAAATAATACAGAGAAAATTGTGCGCAGGTATTACATCGTATATATTTTTGAACTCGTGTTTTTGCAAGTTTCCATTTGACACTACAGTCGATGACCTGGTAAAACAAAAATTTCGCTTCTGATTTCACCCCCCAAAACTAACCCCTGAAGTGAAAATTTAACTCTCAAAACTACACGACTCTGATGAGACCATCAATTTCTATATTAGTCGCAAATTTTAACTTTATGCCAAAAAGTTTCGGAGAAAATCAAGTGTGCCAGACAGACAGATGAACAGGCAGACAGGTAGACACCGAAGTAATCTTATAAGTATTCCGTTCGGAACACTAAAAAGTTCTTAGTTCTTGGAATCATTTTGTGAAAAATTGGAGGCACTGCGTACACATGATTTCATTGCAAAATAGCAGGCAAAGTATTTGAAAACTCGGTTTTCGATTTTGCAGAGAACTACACGTTTATTGTACAGGATGCTGCTCAACAACACAACACAACTAGACTCATAAAAAAAAACAATTATATTGGAACAATGATCGGGCATTTGCTCCGTTATGATCTAGTGGAGAAGCAATGACAAGCTTGCGCATAAAAGCATCGCAATTATTTCGGATAATTTGCAACATGTCACATATGCGGCCTAGCTTACCAAAATTTTTCTAATTATTATCAAAACAATTTTCCTCAAATAAACCACTTAGACAAAAAAAATTAAAAGTTTTTATCTAAATAAAAAATATTTAAAATTTTTTTATTTTATTATGTAGATGTTCTAAACTTTGCAAGTAGGGTTTAAATCAAATTCTAAATTTACTTTTTGAGATTTTTCTATATTTTTTAATTAACCCGACAAAAAGCAACAGACTTAAAAATCATGCTGACATGCACGAATGTAATACTCGTTGCTGAAGTTTATTGGTGGTGCAAGCGTTTCAACTAAGCAAATCTAAAAATTAATGACTAAATTTTAATCTGTACAAAAAGATTTCATTCTAATATCGAACGCTCGTTGATGCTAGAGTCAGAAAGCTATGTCAAGAAATATTTATTAAAATATTGTTGTTACTCAGATGATAAGTATTTTTACATTCCCACTAAATTATATATTTACGCATTGTGGATTGGTAAAATTATGGAATGTTGCCCTTCTGGAATAAGTAATTTAAGTTATAATTTTACAATTTGAAATCATTTGCATAACAACCGAAAGTTATTCAATATTGATTTATACTGAAAAAATCTTGCTTACACAAGAGAATTTTTGTCATTTTATCTTTTTGTATATATGTCGCAAATAGAAAACATGCAAATATATAAAAAGCTTATTTATTTAATAAATTATTTATTTAACAAAATATCACATTAATTTTTCTTTATATTCTTCTTTTCAGATTTTATATTTCTTACTTGAGGAATATACAATTTTTGAAGTTGCAAAGCAGGCATTTCTATAACAATATGCAATAAAAATCCAAAAAATATTGAAAGTACAGCATCCTCCAAAAATGACAGTAACTGAAATACAATAAAAGATTATTACGATTATTCATGCAATTTTAAAATATATAATATGTTAAAAAAAATTAAATGTTACTTTCTGTATAATTTTATAATATGCTATAGTTGTATATATATATATATATATATATATATATATATATATATATATATATATATTATATATATATATATATATATAAGTTGGATTGAATTCTTTCTTGAACCTTGGAATATTGAATATATATTTTTTCAATTTCTTGGGCTTTATGGTTCTTTTGTTTTAAGGATAGAGAAATTACATCATGTTCTAGTTAGAATTTATTGAAAACGTTTCGCCCGATTTTCAGGCTTCTTCAGTTCATCTAAAAATTGAAATTTTCTGTTTTGGGTATTCAATAGGACGCACAAATTTTTTAAATTATGAATATATAAACTTCTTAAACTTATAATACAATGTAGAAGGTAAAAATAATAAAAATACACTCAAATATATATAAAAACTTACATGTGTGGGTTGAAACGAAGACACACTTAACATTCTTTAAAAGGTGTTACTAAGACGGTCACATTTTTTAAAATAACTTTAGATTTGTATAGGAAACGAAAGTCATCCTTTGGTTTGTTTATATGGTTTTTTATTTATTATCTGCTATTGAGTTACTATGAGAAGAGTCCGAAATAAATATGACTCAGACCCCTAACGTCTAATAATAACAATATAAACGACAAAAGCGACGTTAGGGGTCTGAGTCATATTTATTTCGGACTCTTCTCATAGTAACTCAATAGCAGATAATAAATAAAAAACCATATAAACAAACCAAAGGATGACTTTCGTTCCCTATACAAATCTAAAGTTATTTTAAAAAATGTGACCGTCTTAGTAACACCTTTTAAAGAATGTTAAGTGTGTCTTCGTTTCAACCCACACATGTAAATTTTTTATATATATTTGAGTGTATTTTTATTATTTTTACCTTCTACATTGTATTATAAGTTTAAGAAGTTTATATATTCATAATTTAAAAAATTTGTGCGTCCTATTGAATATCCAAAACAGAAAATTTCAATTTTTAGATGAACTGAAGAAGCCTGAAAATCGGGCGAAACGTTTTCAATAAATTGTAACTAGAACATGATGTAATTTCTCTATCCTTAAAACAAAAGAACCATAAAGCCCAAGAAATTGAATATATATATATATATATATATATATATATATATATATATATATATATATATATATAAATATATATATATATATATATATATATATATATATATATATATATATATATATATATATATATATCATATATCGCCCGCCTCATTAACCCCTCATATGTTTGACCATAAATAATTGAAAATAATGAAAAAATATGACAATTTTCCTCTTCCTTGACTCCATTAACTCTAAAGCTATATACACTGCATCTATAATATTGAAAATAAACAAAATTTATTGACCCCTGATCCCTTTGACCATCTTTTTTGTAAACATCATGGCCCAAATACTGTAGGTTTTATTGCTACTTCAAGTATTATATATGTACCAAATTTAAACTTGATGTCATTTCGTTGACAAGTTGTCATACCAACAGACAAACAGCCCGACAGATTGATGAAAATGGGGGATTATGTTTTTCAAGATCTAGACTGAAAAAGTAAAGCAATGCAAAAATCTTGGAAAAATTTGTTCACGAATACAATATTTCCCTTTAGCAAAGGAAGTAGAAAGTAATTATGTTGGCCCGAAAAAATTAAATATGCTGTATACATAAAAAAATTAAGGCCTATTTAAGTCTGGAAAACGGTACGTGTCTAAAATAATCCTACATAGTTTTTTTTTTGAATATCTTGTGCACCACCTAGAGCAGGGGTGCTCAAACTTGTGGCGATATACCTCAATATTGTTAGACTACGATCGATCGACTCTGAGAGGCTGCAAGTAAGTATGATGCAGGATTGTCGTCTAGGTAGGGTGTATCGTGGCATAGATATTAGTTTTCCGCACAATATGCATTTTTTTAGTCAAGGTAAGTGTAGGTCTGCTCTAAAATGTCAATGAAAAACTCATAATTATTCAAAATTGCGAGTTTATTGGTTCTTACAAAACAAACGAGTTCTAGTGTCTAAACTTAACTAAAGAGTGACTTGATGTTGAAGCGTGGCACTGCATGTCCTCAGCATACTTTTCATAAGATGGTACGTAATTACCGAGTGCTAATCGCAAGCAGGATGACATATGTTCGTCAGTTAGTCGATTGCGATATTTTGACTTAATTATCTTCATTTCAGAAAATGCAGACTCGCACAAGTAAGTTGACCCAAACATTACCGTCAGTTGAAGGGCGATTTGCCTTAGATTCGGATCTTTATCTTCAGATATAAAACACCAGAATTTTGTATCAGATGCTGTGGCTTTGGGATGTATATCTGATATAATCTGCACTAACTCATTTTCAACAGAACATGAGTCCATGTTAAACTGACTTGCTATTTCAGTAGCTAATTCCTCAATGTTTTTACACGAAAAAGGATAACTCATAAATGATGCGATATTTGCCAATTTACTGAAATGATAAAAACGTATTTCGAATTGGCCCAAAATATTTGATAATTCTGCCTCATAAATATTATAATTCACCTGAGAAATCCTTGCTTTCAAAGAAGGAAAAATTTTTCAGATCCTTTCTTTTCAGTTGATCTATTATAAGTTGCAATTTACTTTTGAATGCGTTTATTGCGCTAATCATCTCAATAATAGTTTTTCCTTTATCTTGAAGCTCCAAATTAATGATGTTTAAATGCATTGTGATGTCTGTCAAAAATGCCAAATCAGTCAGCCATTTTCCGTTTTTCAGTATATAAGTGTCATCACCTCTTTCGTCCAGAAAAGCTGTTTTTTCGGGCAATAATTCTTGAAACCTTTCTAGGAATTTTCCGCGATTCAACCACCTGACGTCCGTGTGAAGAACTAAATCAGTGTGTTCAGCTGACTCACTATCTTCCAACTGCAATTTAAAGAGCCGTTGTTGCAAGCTACGTGCACGGATAGAATTCACAATTTTTATTGCAATGCCCATAATCTCCTCCATGTTTAGAACTTTTGAACACAAAACTTGTCGATGTATAATGCAATGGAAGGAGAAAAATGAAGGGAAATCATCATTAGCTCGACACAATGCCACAAAACCGTTTTTGTTTCCAGTTATTGCTGGTGCTCCATCGGTTGTAATGCACACTAGTTTATATATTGGTAGCTTGTAGTTTGTTACAAAATTGAAGAAAACATCATATATATCTTCGCCACGGGTCTTTCCTTTCAGAGGAATCATTGTCAAAAACTCTTCCTTAGCCGACATGTCATTGAATACCATTCGAATAAAAATACACAGCTGTCATATCGGTGGATTCGTCGAACTGTAAAGAAAAGTATGTACATTCCATGATATCATGTTTTAGTTTATCTGCCATGTCCTGATTCATGACTTCAACACGCCTTGTGACAGTCGGGCGAGATAACTGTTCTCTCTCTCTAATAGCAGACATAATCTCTGTTTTATTTTTAAAATCTCCAAATAAAGTCCCACCCGCTTCAATAAATGCTTCTTTCACAACCAATCCATCATCAAATGGTTTCTTGTGTTTCGCCAATATATGAGATATTTTAAATGACGCGATCGTTGCAGCTTTTGATTGTTTGGCTGGTCTTGTGAACATGGTTTGTTCTTTTTTCAAACAAGTTATCCAATCACGTACTTTTCGTTTTCTTAATTCACTCTGTGACGGAAAATCCTTTTCATAGTTTTTATGAACCGTTTTATGATGCCCCTCTAAGTTCCCACGCAACTAACGCACGGCAAATGAGACAAATGCACTTATCCTTTACCATACAAAAGAAAAAATTCTTCCTCCCAATCGTTATTAAAATGATAAGTTTTACTTTTCTTCGCCGCACTCATTTTGGACTATTTATTAATAAACTTTGTATCGATGTATCGCCTTCAAGTTACAACTCAGACTCCTATTCCTGCAGGCGCAACATTTATATCGGTGCGAACGAAGTCTCGAATGTTCCCGTCAAACACGCCGCCCGAAGTTTCTAGAAAAATCGGCGGGAATCAAAAACGCGGCTTTTCTTTGACAAGTACCGCGCGTTCCTTTGATAAAGCCGCCTTTTGCCGCTAGCAGGGGGTTATTACGATAAAAGAAAGTGATGAGGGGGTTATTCTGGCCTAATTGTGGATCGAATAAATTTTAGTAGTTTATTCATTACATTTTGTTTTAGTTACCTAAAACAAAATCTGTGAATAGTTCTATATCGGAATTTTTTTCTCGAGATCGACTCAAAAAGCACTCGCAATCGACTTGTCGATCGCGATCGACCGTTTGAGCACCCCTGACCTAGAGGCTCTATTTAAAGAGTTAGAAAAACACTTACAAATAATTATTTCTGAATTACCTTTTGACTATATTAAAAAAAAACGTAAATGACTTATCGAAGTAGCTAGCGTATTAAAACTTTACAAGTCCACAATTAATAATCTAAAAAAATTGGTGAAGGTATTTCCCATGTACGAGGGTAGATTGACAAGCCTTGTAAAAAACAAGGTAAATAACATTTTTTGCGAGAACAAAAATTTTTTTCTCAACATAACCTCCATTGTGCTCAATACATTTGGTCCAGCGGGATTTCAATTTTTTTTATTCCCTCAAGAAAAAAAATGTTTTGAACTGTACATAATGCTTGTTAACAGCACGTATAATCTCTTCATTCGACGATAATTTCTTCCCCCCCCCCCCCTAAGCCAATTTTTGAGGAAAGGAACCAAAAAAAAGCCATTTGGGGCCAAACCTGGGGAATAGGGTAGGTGGGGAACTGTTTCGAAGCCTAGCTAGTGCACTTTTGCCATTGCAACGGCCGATGTGTGAGCAGGTGGTGGGCTCCCTGGTGAAGGAACACTTTTTGGCTTACTCGCTCTTGCTTCAGCTTACTATGCAAACGGTATCGTCGGTCATGATAGCATGAATTTTATTGACCATTTCTTCAGAAAAAAACTTCAGTCGGGCGTTCTAAATGTGCAGTATTTTTGGTGCTCGTACGGCCAAGCTTAAATTCATTTATCCAGTAATAAATGGTCTTGAGTGCTGATGCAGAGTTCCCATAAACTTCCTTTAATTCAGTTTTTATTTGAGCCGCAGTGGACTTTTTTAATGAAAATGGTTTATTACTGAACGATAGTCGTCTTTATCCATTTCTACGATTCAAGAATCACGCTTACTAATACTCATGCCGCTTGTCGTCGACGCCTCCTCTGTCCATTGATGCCTCCCTCTATAGGTAATTCCGATTTTGGTATTCCCTTTGTTCTTTTAAAGAAGCTACAGGTAATGCCTTATGGTGAGACATTATTCACAATATAATGGAAACTATCTCAATAAACCAAATCCTTTATATCATATACATATCCGTTAGGTTGAAAATAGTTATAAAAATTGCCATTTTTTTAACAAAAAAATATAACAAGGCTATTGATTTTTAGATCACTAATAATCACATCCTAGTCTCCTCTACATACTATTTCTGCTAAGATAGGATATAATTAAAAAAAATATGGTTGTCGGGTTCATGGACTTTGAGAACACTGACAAGACATATTACTCACACCTCCCTCAGACCTTCTCTATCACCTTTTCGTATTAGTTTATGAATATTCATATTCAAAATTTGGTCATTCTCTCAAACAAATACAAGGGAAAAGTTCTATTATTAAATTGAAACTACAAAATTTATCGACTCCCAGCCCGTTTACCTCCTTCCTCTATAATATTATTCAAGAATTGTAGTACTTTTGATTGTTACAAAGCTAATCAAGGAAAATTGGAAATTATGTTTTTCGTGTTATAGATACTCTATAATGGGTTGGTTTGTTACGATTACAATACTTTTATTATCGGTGAAAGTAAAAAACTTAAAACTATACATTTCGTTGAGATTTTCAATTAAAAAATAAATAATGAATAATTAAATCTAAGTATTAGAAGTTGATATTTTGAATAGCCGGTGAGATGTTATTTGCAAAAAAAATAATATTAGATAGAGATATTTAAAAGTGAGATATGATATTTTCTTCCCCATATTGTTTCCGTTAAAATTGAAAATAATTAAACTTAACACAAATATTACAATCTCGACTCTCAACAGCCCTCAAATTGATATACAATACGATATATATGAAACAACCCTTCTAACCCTCTCCCTTCAACCCTTTGTATACGCTGGACAATACATAATTTAATTTTTCGATTTCTCGAAAAACCCTGAAAATATAAAACAACTCTTCTAATATTCTCCCTCACTCGTTAAATTTTTTATGAGTTTGATCGTAAATAATTGAAAATAAGGAAAAAATAGTATGATTTTGAAATTATTCTTCTCCAAGAGCCCCGAAAAGGAGATATCACATATGTATGAAACAATTTCTCAAACCACCTCTCTGACCCTTTTAGCCGCTTATATATCTGACTGTAAATATTTATACTTAAAATTTGATCCTTATTTTACCAGAAATCACGATATACTATCATAATAGTGTTGAAAATAACCAATATTTATTGAGCCCTCCTCCTTAACTCACATCCTCAGAATGAATATAGCTAAAAAAATTATAGATTTGATTCCAACCTGCTAAGTATTGTATGTATAACAAATTTGAAACTGATATTTTATTTAGTTCGAGATGCCAATCGACAAATTGAAGAAATAAAAAAATCTCGAGGTCGAACTTTTTACAAATATAACACTTTTAGTTTAACAAGGGAAAGTATTTAATAACTTATTTCACTTTTTCATAAAATATATGGTATATATTGGACTTTATATATTTGGAAGGTGGTATGTTTGCTTTTTCTAGCATGTACGTCTTTGAATTTTCAATTGTGGTACTTTTAGTCATGTTGCCAATTAAATCGGATTACAGGAACTTTCAGTGTAGTCATTGCACCTTGACTGTACCATACATAAATAAATAGACCTACGTCTTTCGTGTTTTATTGTTAAATTGGTAGTTTGACGCAAGGGGGAAGTCTGGTAGAAGAGGCATATGTAAAATACCTTAGAAGATTATAACATACTTACTAAGGAAGTATCCGATAAGTAAAATGGTTCTTTTGCAACTGCAGTTCTATAGAATACTATTCCAAATTGTACTATATAAGTGCTGTACGTAAAGTTACCCAAAAAGAAAACTGGCTTCCATTCACAAATTTTCTTTAGTATACCTTAAAAATGCAAATAATACTAAATCTAAAGGTTTTCCCCAGAAATTCACTTAAATTAAACTTCATTCATAAACCAGTAAATGGCCGGTAATTTGAAGTGACAGTATTAAAATAGACACACACACGTAGTTCTAAAATAGGTACTTAACTAACTTTCTTACACTAAGTTGGGAATGTGGAATCTTTGGCACAATGATACTACTCAGTATATATCACCACTACACCAAACACTTTATTTTTGCACTCGACGCGCGTTTCGCTAACCATGTTAGCTTCATCAGTCAATCATCGCTCCTGATGAAACTAACATGGTTAGCGAAACGCGCGTCGAGTGCAAAAATAAAGTGTTTGGTGTAGTGGTGATATATACTGAGTAGTTTCTTACACTAAACAATAACTTAACCCAAACGCTACAATCGGAAATCTGATATTTCCTTGTGCATATCATTTCTGTTAAAATTAACGTAAATAATAGCAAAATAAAATAATTTTCAGATTCATTCCAAGAATCCTGAAAAGGACATAGGACACGATATATAAGAATCAATTCCTCTAATTACTTCCCCCACTTCATTAACCCCTTATATGTATTTAATGTTACTAGATGTAAATTCCAAGAACTTTGAAGGGAGGGATAACCTGATATATACGAAGAAACCCTTCAAACCTATCTAATCTCTCTCTCTCTACCTTATTAACTTCTTATAAGGGAAAAGTAACACAATTTTCAGATTCCATGTGTCAAAGAATCCTTAAGGGATGTCTCACGCGCTATATACGAAGTCTCTCTTTGAACCCCATGTGTGTTTGACCGTTTTACCCTCCACCGATATCGATCAAAAAATAAGTTCAACTCTTACTTAAGATGGTATATGTTATATGTTACTTTCGAAATTGATATTTCATTTCGTTCGAGGGACACAAGACAGACAAATTGACGGAAATACAGGACTATGTTTCTCGTGATGTAAGGACCCTAAAATATAAGAATATGTAAAAACCTCGGACTGTAATTTTTTCACGAATACCTAAGGAAAGTAATAAGGATTGAAAAAAATTAAATTCCATCCAACTTGAAAATCAAATAATTAAATAAATGCAATTAAAATTTATATCCATGGAATTTCTTTGCATATTTTCTCAAGGGGACTAATTTCAATTATTAGGTGTTTAGCTTCCTCAAACCACTGCCTAGATACGTATATGTGAATAAATCATCTTATTAATGCTTTTATCGTAATCTCAGAGGTAACTTAAAAAGAAAAGTTCTATACATTCTAAAATTGTTATTAACTTTGGTTGAAACTTACAGTTTTTTTGTTGAGACATTCCCAAAATACCAAAAACCAATTCCTAAGGCATAACAAGGTTTCACTAAACCTGAAAGTAATGCAGTAACCAATGGTGAATATTCGTATGATGAAATAATAACCATTGTTATAGGAAGTACAATAAATAACGTCATCCCAATAAAGTTGTACTAAAAAAAAAAAGAAAGTGGAGGTATTCCTTTGCAATATACACTACCGTCAGAAAGTATTTGCCCACCTAGTTATTTCAGTCCCAAGACAACAAAAACCCAGATAATATTTTAATGAATTTTTATTTATTTTCACATCATTTACAGTCTAGAAAATCAGAAAAATATTCATGATTTTCCAGCATTTTTCTCATCTATGTGACTTCCTTTGTTTTTAGTTACCGGTTTACAGAGTTTCGGCATTCTGTCCGGTAGTTTCTTCAGAGTTTCTTCGGTTACTTTAACGTTCTGCTTGTAAAAGTTCCCACAAGTGATTTTCTGATATTAGATTGAGTTTTCGACTACACCTGTCCAAATGGTCCTACAGCAATTCGATGGAGTTCAAGTCGGGTGATTGTGGAGGCCAAGTCATCATTTCCAGGACGTCATCGGATTTCCATTGGTCCAAAAGTTCTCTAATTTGTTTCCCCTGAAAAATATTTCTTCCAGAAGAAAGCATTTGAGTTAACAAAATTTCTTGATACTGTTCTTTTAGCATGATTCCTTCTATCCAACTTTACCGTTGCCAAAACAACCCGAAACCATTACTGAACCTCCACCATGTTTTACTGTAGGTAACTGACAGGCTTCCAACATCCTCTCTTCAGCTGACCGCCGCACGTAAACTCGTCAATTTGAACCGAAAATTTTGAATTTAGATTCGTCGCTCCAAAGGACGGAATTCCATTGTTCTGATGTCCAATTTTCATGTTCTCGGGCCCATTCTAATCGTTTACGTTTATTCACTTGCCTAAGAAGTGGTTTTCTCACTGCAACTCTCCCGTGTAGTCCACCTTCTGTTAACCTGTTCTTCACGGTTGTCACGCTGATGGGGATGGGTCGCTTCAGATTTACTTGAGCCGTGATTTCTGGTGCGATTAGGCGGCGATTACATCTGCTGACCGTTGTTATAGCTCTGTCTTCAGCGGGAGTCGTTTTTCGAGGCCTTCCTGAACGGTTTTGGTTGAGAATTCCATGTCCCGCAGAAATTTTTTTTACGATGTAGTCCACCGTTCTCCTTGGCATCCGCATATCACTCGCGATTTGTCGACTTGAGTGAGCATTTTGATGTTTCGCCATTATTAGAGCCCGATTTTCAACGGAAATTTCTTTCATTTTTGGCATTTTCACAAAACAATTGAGCCTGTATCAATGACAAAGTACTGTTGGCGAATGGTTAATTTCCAAAAAGGCAATGGTATTTATAGCATAGTTTTTATCATAAAAATCACTAGGGATTTCCATAATCCCTAGAAACTTAAAATGAGTTCTTTGTTCAACTGGAATTCTCAGAAATCACTCCAAAACGATTATCATGCAAAACTTGGAAATTTGTTCTAATTGGTTTTTAATTTGTGATTTCACCAAAAAGGCTTATCTAAACAATTTTTATGATGGACACTTGTTAAGAACAATTAAATTTACCTAATATAATAAAAGGGTTTAATTAGTATTAAATTTTGGGAGTTACATTGAAATTTCTAGGTGGGCAAATACTTCCTGATGGTAGTAAAATGTTATTTAGGTACATGCCAAACGTCAGAACATACTATTTTTCGATTTTTTTCTGACTTATATTAGACATTTTCAAGATATAATATATATTCATACAAATTAGGTGCCTATATTAATTATATATACCTATGGAGAGCCTTTTTTGCCATGATAAACATACCATATGATTTTTTCGCACATCTTTTTTTTCATCAGAAACGCAAAATTTTGTCGTTTCTTTAGTTAAAAATCTTACAGCTGCTGTTAGAAAAAAGTGGCCGATGGCTCACCAGAAAAAAAGTTTAGAGGTAAGAATGGATGTGAACCCAACAAAATATTTTACTTGTACCAGTTTTTTATGCAGTGTTCTTTTTTTATAGTTTGTGTATTTTGCACTACGCTACGGAGTTTTTACTACAATAATACAGAAATTTGGCAGTAGCACAGCCACTCTTATTTGGTGAGATCTCCAGTGTGTTATTCCAAACAATAAGCACTCGTTTTGCTATCCAGAATATATTTTTCTTCAGAGATTTCTATTTACGATACTACATAATAATGCGTAATACTTCCTTTTTGCAATCAACTACCAGGTCAGTAGATCCGTTTGGATACTAATAATTTACCTTCTCTAGTTTCCTACTCTGCTCAATTTTCAATGTTACTTTAGGATATACTATCGTAAACATATTGGGCCACGACCGGTACGGCAGGTTTCGTTAGGCTGATCGTGCCGGAGTCAATTTCTAATAAAGCAGCGTCGAGTGCTAAGTGTTCTATCTTTACCTGTTTTTTTTTTTGCCGCCGCATTCCATAATTATACTTTTTTTCTGTAGTTTTGGGTAGAAAACTCTCCGTTTGAAAAGCGGGACAACGCCACTTGTAATATTACCTTCTTTGCAGTTATCTTTGTCCACATACTGCAGAATTGATAAGGGTTTTTATTTTCCTGCTATATTTATATTTTTCTACAATTTCCCACTTTCTTTATCATCTTCTTTTTGCCAAGTTTGATCCGCCATTCCTTTTCTTAATCTACTACCAAATATCAAGCTCCATTCTATCAGTCTACCCTCCAGAGCTGTGCATATGTAAATAGTTGAGGAACAGTTAAGTGCAGAAGAGACGATGAGTTCAGAAAAGCTGTTCTATTAACATCGAAAGACGGCCAGTAATACTCTTTCTATCCGAAATTGGAAAAAATGTATTACATTTCTTGGGGGCAAGTTGCAGAACAAGAGGAGTGAAATTTACTAAGTGAATTTAAGCATTTTTATACTTATCAAATTTAGAGTTACCTTGTCAGATATTAGTTTGATTATACATATAATATATCCTAATTCTTAAGCAATGATAGCTTTTTTTCTTGATCACTGGAATAGATCACAGGTTTAATTAATAGGTAAAAAAATTGATGTCTTATTTTGTCTGAAATTCCTATATTTTATTACCTACTTTAGTGAGACATCAGCTCTGTTTAATTTAACTCTGTCTATAGGATAGGAAATAGCTAGTTTTTAAAAAATATAATGAAAGCATATATAGCAGTGTCTTCACAGCTAGAACCCACTCTCTACGACATATGTAAATGTCAGTAAAATGAGGCTTCTGAAAAGAAAAGCCAATTTGGAAATTTAAAAGATTATTGGGCCTCTCTTTATATTGTTATTAACAGAGGTTTATTTAACAAAGGAATGGCAATTTAGCGAATTTAAAAATTGATATAGCTTGTTCTATTATTACTACATCGCCGCCCGTGTCAGAATTGCTATATTACCAATAAGAATCGATTGAGTGAATAAATCACAATTTTTGTGTTTATAATAATTGAGAACACTTTCCATGAAAATATTTATATAGTAAGGTGAAGTCACTAACTTATTTTTAATGTTTTAATAAAACAAAGTTTTTTGTGAGTGAGTGATAATTAATGAAGCGAAAGCTCTTTCTGGATAGAACTTGAGAAATGCAGAATATGTTTGAGAAGAGCATTTTATCGACGGCTAGTTTGAGCTTTGTATATGACTAACATACAGAAAACTAAAACAATGTGTAGAAAAAAAGCCACATAGTAGCATCAGAAAACAACCTATATATACCTGGGCTACGAGATCTCACTGGAAAGGGACAGCCAAACAAAATAAATATACCGACGAAGGCAACTAGCGTGGGCTGCTTTCGGAAAACTAAAAAATACATCGAAAAATAGAAATATCCCAATGCACCTTAGATCTCGTTTATTTGAGTAATGTGCCCTCCCAGTGATAATTTATGACGTCAAACTTGGACGATGACCCAAAAATCAATGGACATGCTCAGGAAAGCCCAGAGAACCATGAAGAGGCAAATGGAAAATTAAGGAAGTCGGTGAGGCGATTGCTGAGTTTAAATGAGCGTTTGCTGGTCACACGTTTAGATGATCGATGGACAAGGACAATATTACAGTGGAGACCATCAATCGGAAAACGGACTAGAGGACGACCACCAATGCGCTGGACTGACGATATAAAGCGATCGATAGGTCTATCATGGATGAGGGAAGCGCAAAACCGGAACACCTAGAGACAGAAAGGAGAGACCTGTATGCAGAAATGGGCGGAAATGGCTAATTGATGATGATGATATAAGCTATTGTGGAGTATAAAGCCTAAGTTACACATTGAGCGACGACACTGGAATAGAGTGCCCCGACATAACTATATCGGGTTCTGTAATTCTGTAACTTTAACGAAACCGCTACCTGGATTTTTGTAGCGTTAAATACTACTTACTGTATCCTCAAATAGAATTTCTTCTACATCTTTGTTAAATTGTATAACTTCCTAGTGTCGACGAAAATTTTTATCTCAACTGAAATTTGCGTTTTGAAGGAAAACGAAGAAGTGATGCTATCAGCAAAACACGTTAGATTTTTGGTCTTTGAAGTACAAAAAAGAAAGAGCGTTTGGAAAAGGAGTTCATCAACTGCCACTTGCAAAGAATGATTTCTGAAGAAAATCGAGAGCCATCAACATACCATAAGAGTACAACTTTATCTGCCACTCCAAGAACCAAGAATACCTTATTATATCCAACCTAATTCAAAACAAATATAATTGATGTAATTAGTCGTAGTTTAGTGGTAAAGAAATAGAGGGCTTTTAGGAACTAAAGAGCCACAAGAGACTAATGAAGCATCATATTGTAGATAAATGTAATATTTTTTACCTATATTCTACTTTATATTAATAGGTAGGAAAAAGATTATATCGTCTATACCAAAGTAAACAAAAATAAAATATTTTCCTTTAGCAAGGAAACCAACAATTAATTAAAGAAACTATATTGTATTATAAGCATAATTATATTATTAAACTTACATATTTAGTCCAATTCTTGTTCTTTTCCAATATAAAGTAGTAGTATCCCAAGCATAATCCTATCATATATGACGCCATATTTGTAAAAGTAGATGTATATATAGCGTTGAATTTAAAAGATCTGAAGTTGTCATTTTTCGTATTCCTAAAAACAATTTTAAGATAAGATAAAGATCATCTCTGTATATAGAAGTGTCCTTGTAAAAGAATATTAGATAAATTCTTAGAGAGGTCAAAGCAAATATAGTGTGCAGGACTTCTAAGCTTTTTGTTCATCTATTTGTTTATGCTTCTCTTCTGAACGTAATGGAAAAATTGCTAAAAATTTTGCAAAATATATAAAAACTAGATTTTTAAAAATACGTCAAACATATCTTTTTTTTAATATACCAAAGTGAGATATCAATCATTCCGTTCTTTAAATCTGATTTTAAAAATAATAACTGTGTACTGAAAACAATAAAATAAGCATATTCTAGAATAATTAATGTCCATGCCGGTGACTTTTAATTGCACTGTTCAAATATTTAGAAAAAAACATAATTTTGTATGACATGATACACCAATTATTACTTTACAAATTACAATAATCCAGTAATCAGATTACAAATTTGTATATGTGTTTTGACATAATTAACACAATTTTAGTATCAATCTTGCTCGATATAACCCTTTTTTATATTATTAAAAATTCTGCTTGCAGCTTATTTGAGAGTTAAGAATAAATAAACGCAAAAAAAAAATTATAATAACCCTTTGTAAAGAAATTTAAAATAAATATTTTAATTATTTTTATAAATGGGTATTAAGGACTTACTCGGGAATTAAACGGTACACTATATCCAAATCATATTTGTAACATACTAGACATGGTACTAATATTCCTACCAGAACACTAATTGATAAAATAGTATTTGTTTTTTGTCGATATTTCCATATAATCAATAGTAATATAAGAGATAGTAAGTACAATTGTGTATCTGCCGCTAAATACCACGTTATAAAATAACACTAAAATACAAAAAAATTAGTTAGTTAAAAGGAACTATAGTTTCAATTATATATGTGTACGTAAGTTTTTTAAAAGTGCAGACCTAACTGACTTATTTCGCAATCTTTCAATGGGCATAATACTTTTTTAAATTTTCGGAAAATGAGAAAATCTCTAAAAATTGGTTTCAAATTCCAATGTAAGGAAGTGACATCTCCGTTACCGTTAGCTAAATAGATACGGCTTTTAAATGTGAATTAAGTGAATACGGATTCTTTAATAATTACTTCAAAAATAATCTGTTTCTATAATAATCAATCATGAATTTCAAGAATCCTTCGTCCCTATTTATAAGTAATCTAAATGCTTGCTACTGTTATCTCCCTTGCCAAAAGGAAGTATTGTATTGGTGAAAAAAATCACCGTCCGAATTTTTTTCATTTCTTTACGTTGGGGGTCCATAGGTCAAGAAAAACATAATTTCCTATTTCCGTCGGTCTATTTGTTTATTGTCACAATAGCTCCCGCATGAAGTGACATGGTGGTTCCAAATTTGGTGTACATGGTATACATGTAATACTACATACTGTAGTTTTTGAGTGACATCACTGTAGAGGAAAAAATGTATCACTCTGCGGTTTTAAAATTGTTAGCACTAATATACCAAATACTTTAGTTTTGCACTCTATGCGCGTTTCGCTAACCATATTAGCATGACCAGTTTTAGTCAATTATCGCTCCTTATGATGCTAACCTAGTTAGCGATACGCGCGTTGAGCGTAGTAATAAAATGTTTGAGGTAGTGGTGATAACTGTTGTTTATTTTAATTGCTCCACAGCGTTGGGTTTTTTTAGGCCTGTATTCATAGTCGTTTGTTGAGAAGCTTCTGATACTTCAATATATCTTGACTGATGTCCATTTGCCACGTTTTTAATCCTACTTAAGAGAAAGGAAGCCGCTTTAAAAATTACTTGAGACCTTTTGAATTATATTTTTACATAACAGTTTTAATTCTCTTCAGATTAGCTATGTTGAAATTCCTATTATTGTTTAAAACAGCTTTTTTATGTTGACTTTAAAGTGATCTGTATTGACTGCATATATGGTAAGTAGTGATGAAAAAAATATTATATTATTTACAAAAAATAAAACTAAAAAAAATGATTGTAAATAGCAAGATGTTGTTTAAAAAACTTTATATATATATATATATATATATATATATATATATATATATATATATATATATATATATATATATATATATATATATATATACATACATAAGCTATTCGAAATTCAAAAATTTGTTAAAATATTGAATTCTACAATATTACATATAACAGGTAGGAATTTTAAAAGATTCTTAAAGCACAGAGTAACGTAAACTAGTAATAATAACCTTAATACCTACAAAATAAGAAGTAAATACCGAAAATCGTTTTAAAAATAACGAATTCTGGGGAAAATTAATAACGCAGCTGAAATTTGACAGAAATTATAATATTGTCCTTTAATCCTATTATTTTAGAAATTCTTCCCCAAGGATGACAAAATAGAGACATGAAGAACAAGTCGGAATAGTATTAACTCAGCCTACTTTAAGTTTTACCTCAAAATACGACTATGAATTCGATATGTAATACTAACTAAATGTAAATACAAATTTTATTCAACAGTTATGAGATAATTAGTATTCATTAAAAGTATTTCTAAAATTTAATTTATGATTAAAGTATTTAAAAGTGGTATTAAACTTTTTGTGCTTTTATTATACAAATTTTTCATCGGTGTGCTATCAAGAAATTAGCCTTTGAATATTTTATTGTTTCATAATAACACTTTAGATTTGATATTAACTGCCATTTTATTCAGTATTTTATTGGTTATATAATTCTGTCATTGTTAAATGACAGAAATAAATAGAACAAATTTCATTAAAAAATATTGTGCATCGTTATCTAAAATCGAGCATAAACTAATATTGTTGGACTATGATTGTATCAAAAGATTAATTATTTCCTGGGGAATACACTGGTTACCTACTACCTAACTAACCATCTCGTTCTCATTATAATGGTTGTTGATAAAAAGGAGATTGGTCCACCAGTTTTTCTGACATCTTTGAAATTCCTTATTTGAGTAATTTGTAGGTCCGGAAAATATAGGTTTCAACCAATTGGTCATTGAAAGTATGATCATTATAAACACAGGAGAAAAAATTCTGAAAAAAAAAAAAAAAATTTTATGAATTATTACTAAGTTCAAAAAAAAGTTAATGTTGGTATACAAGACTTCTTTCCCACAATGGTTAACATAGTTTAAATATTCTTTAAGTACATTTTCTGAATCATTTTCTTAATTCTTGCATACAATTAGAAACATTAATCTCTGAATTTAAAAACAATGGTCTCATATTTTCCCAATGTGTTTGTCTAAGACAGAATCTCGGGTGTAGATACTGCATACCTCAAGTATAGCGTACTATATTTAAATTATACAGGTTACTTACCTGTATTCGATGATATCTACAGATTTGCTTATGTGATTATAAAAACATGGTACAAATATTAAAAACAAAAAATAACAAAAGAAATATATAAATAATAATAAAATGATTCATTTCTTTTACTTGTATATTTTTAAATAAGCTTTAATGTTTTTGTAATAAATCATCTCAGTACCTGCTCCTCCGTTCTATGGTTTAGTAGTCTGAGTTAGCTTTATCTCAAACACAGTTTATTTATTCAGCCCAGTAAGTTACATTAACATATACCCAGAAAAACTTAGTTACTTCAAAACATCTTAAATAATTTATGCATTGTATTAAAACCATATAGGTTTTTTGTATTCTGTGATATTTATAAGCTTTTCTATATATTCAGAAAAGTGTACTACAAATAAAAATCCAGAGAATTTTTAAATATATATATATATATATATATATATATATATATATATATATATATATATATATACAGGGTATCCCATATGTATGGAATAATGATTCCACAGCATTTATTAATCATTGCATCAAAAAAATATTTAAATAAAAGTTATAGGGTGTTATACGGCGCACCTGCTGACGTTAACAATAAAATGTTTTGAACTGTCAGTTCGAAGAAATTACGCGTTCATAAATTTTTTTTAAATGGAAAGCTATGTATATTATTTTATTTTTGAATCCTACTAAAAATTGTAGATATTATTTGTATAACATATCATATGTCTAAATTGAACTGTTTTGGAATTATTGATATTTGAAATTAAGGAGATCAAATTAATTTTTTTTTAACCTGGCTTGTGTCAAACATTTACTGTCAGGTAACGACTTAACGCGTCAAAAAATGATTTATAGACTAAAACGTTTATTGCTGCATTTTGTGAAACTGCAATTTGAGCGTAATACCATAATGGTGCATTTAACAGAAACTGAAAGAACCACTTTGTTAATGATGGTTGGTTACGGAGACCGTAGGAGAACACAATAGGAGGTATGTAAACTTTTTAACGCAGAATATCCGAATCGAGAACCTATTACCCAATCCATAGTTAATAAAATATTAAAACGTTTTAGACAATCAGGTTATGTTAAGGATCGTTCTAAATCAAGACCTCCAAAAGTTAAAACAAGCGATAATAAAATGTTAGATGTTTTATTGGAAATTACAAAAAATCCTTATACAGCCACTCGTCAGCTTTGCCTAGACCAGAACATAAGTAAAGCTACCTTAAGGCATAACTGCCAGTACCGGTCTACGGAGAATCCCCACTGGTCATTCTCAAAGAACACAAAAGAAAAACGTGTTGGCAGGGATTTGTGGACGTCATGTCATTGGTACCTTTTTTTATCGATAGAAATCTTGCAGAGCAAGTTATTCCAAATTGTGCAGGTCTTTTTCCCGATGAAAATAATTTGTATGCCTCTAACAGAATTCTGTGGTATCAACAGGACGGAGCACCTCCTCACTATGAAATCATTGTTTATAGCTATTTAGATGCAATTTTAGCAAATCTATGGATAGGCAGAAGAGGTGCTGTAGTATGGCCTACAAGGAGTCCCGACATTACGCCACAGTTTTTTTTATGGGGTCATTTGAAAACCAAAGTTTACCGAAGTGGACCTGAAACTGTAGAAGTTTTACAACAAAGAATTCAATATGAAGTAGCACACATCATTCCCGATTCTCTACAAAACTTTGTTCAGGCTGTTTATGACAGATTGAGTCCTTGCCTCGCTGTTAACGGTAGACATTTTGAGCAATTGTTACCTTAAAAATAAACCTAGAGTATTTATTAATAGTTTTTTTGGGTTTTTTTAATTTTAAATTTCAAATGACAATAATTCCAAAACAGCTCAATTTAGGCATATGGTATGTTAGACAAATAACATCTAGAATTCTTAGTAGGACTCAAAAATAAAATAATATGCAGGGCTTTCCTTTTAAAAAAAATAAAGATGGCATAATTTATTCGAACGGACAGTTCAAAACATTTTATTGTCAACGTCAGCATGTGCGCCGTATAACACCCTTTAATTTTTATTTCAATATTTAATTAATAAATGCTGTGGAATCATTATTCCATACATATGGGGCACCCTATATATATATATATATATATATATATTTATATATATATATATATATATATATATATATATATATATATATATAATATTTATACATTTAACATAAGCTTTAAAGCCAAATTTAAGTAGAATAATCCGTGTTAATTGACATTTGACCCTTTTTAACTTTGAAACAATCCTAGGAGATCCATTAAAAAATTCGACGACATCATGACTATACAGCGATTCAAGAACAACGTGAATCGCTTTTTCTGCACACATGCCGCTCCTAGCGCTCTTTAGGGACTTCCCTATAGCACTAGTCCCATAAAAAAAAATTATTGTTGGTTTATAACTTTCAGGTTAATTCAGGTTCAGAGAAATGAGTCCAAGAAAGATGCCTTAGCGGCTAATGAATTAGGGCGATTTTGGCTCAATTTATTTTCCTCATTTCTCTAAAAATAATACTACCTGTGTTTTGACTGATAAAAAGCTCTTTACCGTACCTAAGCTCTTTGTTTTAAGATACAAGCTAATATCTTTAAATTTATTGGATTTTTTGGATTGATTCTGCCTTTGTTTGGTGGAACTCCATAACTGGTAAGAATACGAAAAAATTCTACTTTAATGAATTAGGAAAACCGATGTATAAATAAGTTTTGTATACAGATGTTACACTTTAGAAACATTCATTCTTGAGAAAGCTACAGTGATAATAATTTGTTAAATGTTTGATTAGTTCATTAAAGTGAAATTTAATAAGGAAGAGTTTAATTTACCATATACTTAGTACTTATTAAACTTACCTTAAATATCTATTTAAGAATGTGAGAATAATATATCTTTTCTTAGAATCTTCGTATTTTTCCATCGTTTGGTGTACATGATATGATAATAAAAATGCTGATAGCAAAAAAAAAAAACGTCTGCACCAGAAGCACAAATAAGGTTGAAATGCATCGTTTTAAAATCATTTTTGTACATCTAAAATAAGTAATAAATTTATTATTATATATAGAGAAAAAAAAAAAACAATATTTTTAATTATTTAAAGATATTGTGGGATTTGTTGTCCTAATATTGATGTGACTATTATTTCTGATTGAACTAAAAGTAAAAGAACCAAATACAAAGTTCATGTAAACAGAACTGTCAATACCGACAAAAATACGCAAAGTGTTAAAATTTAGAAAAATTTATTATAATTGACTTACAACTATTTCTGTAATATATAATTGGATAAACCGGAAAAAATTTCGTCGTTTTTAGTTTTTTTTTTTTTTGCCAAATTTAATACTCAACGAATAAATTCAAGTGGTCAGTTACGTAAAACACTCCGTAAAATGGATGAAAAGGATGACCTCAGTAATTAAACCTAATTTCTACCAAAGAATTTCTTGCTTCTATCTGCTGAAATGATTTTTTTAGTAAAATTTAGTATTCGTTATTAGTTAATTAATATTATAGAAATATTATTTATAGAAATTTGTATTATGTAAATTCCCTTGCCAGTATCTGTGAAAAAATTACACACCACAATTTCTGCATTTTCTCACGTTTCAGGTCCCTAGGTCACAAAAAACATCCTCCATTTGTGTCGGTCTGCATAGTCTGCCTGTCTGTCTGTTACATATGTCTCGTACGAAATGAGAAGTCGATTTTAATTTTGAATACAGATATTTTAGTTTTGCACCCGTCGCGCGTTTTGTTAACCATGTTAGCATCATCTGGAGCAATAATTAGTAATTATCATTTATAGTCAACCATGTAAAGTATCTAAGGAGTAAGGGAAGGTGTTATAGGGTTTGCTTAGATATATCCTCTTATATGTCGTTTTCAGGGTTCTTGAAGTCGAGGAATCTGAAAATCATATTCATTTCACTTCGTTGGGACTTTGATACAATGACACTACACAACATTTTTATTAATCATCGCTGATGATGGTAACATGATTAGCAAAAACGGTGTCAATGCAAAAATAGTGCGTGGTAGCTGTTGTTAGGTTCATTTTTCTTATTTTTAATTATTCACTTTCAAACATATGGGAGGAGGTAGTTGAGGTGACTTTATATATATATATATATATATATATATATATATATATATATATATATATATATATATATATATATATATATATCTGAAGCCCAATTTTTGTTGTGATTATTATATAACTACTTGTTTAAAAATTTTGACTTGTGCTTGAATTAAGTTTTTACTTGTTTGCAATGGAAATACTGGGTCAATCACTTTAGTGGGTTGTCTTATATTGTGTTATTGTAAATTAAAGTAACTTTAATAATAATATTATTATATGTTGAAGAATCAACAATTTGTTCGTACAAGTTCGTGTTAAAAGATGGTTTCTAGTAAAATCATTAATTATTCAATACACGTTTTTGTTCAGAAAATCAAACTGAAAATTTAATGTTTTATATTGTAATATTTTTATTGCTTACCAGTTCAAAATACTCGGTATTTGCAATATACCCTCCAACATAACTAGACACAGTATGACAAAGAATTATTAGGAGCATATTATAGAATCTAATTCCTTGAATAAATTTGAGTTTTTGAAACTCAGTACTATCATTTAATGACCACATTTTATTCCAATTTGCAATTAACGAAAATATTGGCACTAAATTATGTTCTAAAACAAAACATAAATAAGTGAAAGCAGATGTAAAATATAAATAATAAACAGAAAATACAATTATGCTCGATTTACCTGAATTAACATACTTTTTCCTGTATTTTAGTTTATTTCTTTGATAATCCCTGTATGTTGCGAATAATACAAAGATTAGGTACCACGTGAAGGATATTCTACAAATCAATATTAGTTTACATTTTTTAATTTGATGGTAAAATAACTACTTTCTATATTACTAGAAAATTATAATTCGTATACATACGAGGGTGAATTGAAAAGTACAAGATAAGTAAAATTTTTGGTAAAAAACAAGCTAAATAACATTTTTTTTGCAAAACATAAAAAAATATTTTTCAACAAAATCTCCATTGAGCTGAATATATTTGGGCCAGCGAGAATTAAATTTTGTATTCCCTCAAAAAAAATACGACGAAAATTTCTTTCCTCAAACCAATTTTTGAGGTTAGGAAACAAAAAAAGTCACTTGTGGGCCTAATCTGGGAAACAGAACCTAGCTCGTGCACTTTTGCCATTGCAATGGCCTGTGTGTTAGCAGAAGCTTTGTCCTGGTGAAGGAGCACTTTCTTGCACGTTAATCTTGGTCGCTTCTGTTTCAATTCATTATGCAAACGATTCAATAACGTTGCGGAATTAGAGCCAGTCACTGTTACCCTATTCTAAATAGTCAACTATGATGATACCGTGTGAGTCTCAACAGTTGCCATCACATTTCCCGCCGATAAAATTGTTTTAACTTTTTTTAGTATACTTTTACCTTTGTCAATCTACTATCTTGGCTGCCGTTTTGTCTTCCAAGTGTAATGGATCTATATTTCGTCTACCCTCACAAAACGATGCCAGAAGTCCTTCGAATTACGCGACTTTGCTGAACGTGTCCCCGTGCGTTTTTGGTTTGGAGTCAACAAATCCAGCACCCAAGGCGCACGTAGCTTCTTCATTTTTAGAATTTCATGCAGGATATTATATACTCGTTCATATAGGATGCCAATCATCTCAGCAATCTCCCCAAGGTTACTCTGCACGGCTTTATCCATTTCTACGAAACTCGTAATACCGATCGCTTACGATATTTGCTACCAAACAACTGCGTGTTACATCTGTTTGAAACTTTGAACACAACCGTAACAAGAATCACGCTTACCAACAGTCATTCCGCTTAACACAATTTCCTACCATTTCGTAGATATTTACCAGACTTATCGATGCAGCCTCGTATGTATTTGTACGGTGAATTGACCGATATAAATCTGTTGATGCAACCTCAACTGATCCATGTTATTTTTAGATTTAACATTTGCTAAAATCATATGTACCTACGTACTACACACGCGCCATCTTGTATCAACCCTGTATGCTAAATTTACACTATGAATTTAGAAATTTTAATCGGTTAATATTTTTAATCTGGTATAAAATTTTCTTTGCTTTGGGTTCCATTGCTAAGATTGACCTATAATCACCCTCCAAGTCAATTCCATAATAGTCTCGAAGTTTACCTAACGTAAACTTGTGAGTCCAACGGTTGTTTGTACCAGACAAATTGGTTCTTAAATCTCCAATGTAATTAATAAAATTTGTCATTTTTAGAGAATAGGTAGGCTAAAACGTATCTATTATTAATCGTATCTGCTATCTCACTATTAGCTTTATGTTACTCTTAAGTTAATACTAATATCTTAAGATCTTTCTTACCACATTTGTATAAAACTCATTACTTACGCGAAAATATTAAGGCTACTGACCTGTACATATCTTAAGACACAAATGTATACTCATCTTTAAATCATCTCAGCACCTCGCTTGGACGACAAATTTAGTATCAACAAGCAAGATATCTATTTCTATGACGTAATTTGAATCAATTATGTTTAAATTGCACGACATGCCTTGGTTTCATTCGTTGGTACAACGTGATTAAATAAAGTACTATTTCATCTCGTTAAAAATTAATGTAAAAAATTGTTTCGAAAAGTACTCCGATTAACAGTATATTCAGCTTCATGTGTTTTTATTATATTTAACATACCAAGACTAAGAAGCTATTATAGAATTAATTGACAACATCTATAAAACTCTCCGAATAATTTGCAATATATATATATATATATATATATATATATATATATATATATATATATATATATATATATATATATATATATATATATATATATATATATATTACTAATAATATGAAAGTTTTATTTCAATCTTAATTTCCCGGAAGAATGTTATTTAAGAGATGCGAGGCACTACTAGAGGTATCCCGAAAGTAAATTCTCCATAATTTTTAAAAATAGAAAAAAAGATTTTATTTCAAAACTTTTTACATAATTTTTAAAGCTTAAACATTCCTCTGTTTTTCTACATAGTCCTCAATTCGTTCGATGCATTTCTCTAGGCGATGTGGCAGTAATATTATTATATGTTGAAGAATCAACAATTTGTTCGTACAATGCATTTCTCTAGGCGATGTGGCAGTTTTTGTATACCACCTCCCCGTCCTTGAGGTAGCGTGTGACTTCCGTAAATACCCTGTGAATGATGGATTGAGAAACTTAGGACCAACCAAGACGTCTCACGTTCTTTAAGCATGATTGCTTTAATCTTCGCGACGGTCTCGTCTGATATCGACGGCCTTCCGCTTCTTTCTTTGTCATGGATTTTCGTACGGTCGGCTGAGAATTCCCTATACTAGCGGTTCCTAAACTTTTAAGGCCACGGAACACTCAATAAATACTTTTTATTTTATGGAACCCCACATTGCAATTTAAAATAAAAGTAAAAAAACCTTTATATGAAATATTTCAAATAGTGATTAATGTGAAGAATGAAACTGTTTCACTGTTTTATTAATAATTGTTTTAGTTCGGTTTTATGTCCGGCAGCTACGTATATCTGGGGCAGCATCCAATCTAGACCTAAATTTGTTTTTCGTATAAATGTAAACTGAAAAGTCTCTTTTCACAATGATACGTTGTAACAAAAGGGAGCAACGTTAAGATATTTTTTTGGCCACTTCAGGGTAGACACTTCTAACACCAACTAACACTCGTTCAGTGACACAGACTCAAATGTGTGTTTTAATGCAGATAAACTCTGAAGCTCTATGAGTGATTTGTATTCCAGAACGGTTAGCATCGCTGGTTAACTTCTATTATTAAATGGATTTTGTACCAAATTTTTGGAGTCACGGTCATGCGATGCATCAAATGTCGTTGTCAAATGAATGTAATGAAACAATTGAAGTCGAACGGGGCGCGGCGGGTGGAAGAAGCACCCGGGACCAGCTACCCGCTTCCCGCCGCACTAGCGTCGCATGTTGGTGTCTTGCTATCTACTGAGATGGGTTATTCTTATTACATGTTGCTTATTGCTGCGCTATTCCAAAATAATATGATTTGTAACTGTGGAATTATTTAATATTAAATAATTCAACGATTCAGTAACAAATGTAAGTGATTCGCGGAACTCTGATGGTTTTTGCACGGAACCCTTGTGTTCCGCAGAAACCACTTTAGGAATCGCTGCCCTACACCACTTCCGGACGTTTTTGGCATCTATAACCCCTCCGCCATACACTTCGACCAATTGCCTAAATTTCTATAGGCGCCACTCCTTTTGCATTTAAAAAACTTATCCCTTCGCGAACTCCGCACTTGGCGAGAATAGCAATCGGGAGCTTCAATCGCTGCCAAGCCAAGACTGAACAGCGTAGCGAGCTGCGCGTCCACTTGCTTGAGAGTGGAGGAACCGGCCGACACGACAATATTGGCAAATCCCGCCCAACCAATTTCTCTCAGGATCTACCAGTTTGGAGACCTTTCTTTTGGGATGCCCCTCGTATTTCTGAAGCATTCAGTCAGTTTTCATTTTTTTTTTGTTAATGCTTCGGTTATTTTTTGTAATCAATTAGACACTTAATAATAGAACATTTTTGCCATATCATACTTACAGTACAATTATATCAATTATTTTTACTGAATATCGTTTTTCTGGATTCTCACAATTCAGTTCAGTTAAGATAGATTTTAAACCTAAATGTCTGTATTTTGTATTATAACATTCAGTTATTTGATTTTCTAAATCTAAACGATTTTCTTTGGTTAGTTTATTTGAACACAAATCATCAACACATATTGCATGGAGGAGTTCGTTGTGATTATAGAATTTTGGATGATTGATGGTTGCCTACAAAAAAATTAAGGATATATGATAAATAACAGACAGATAAAGAAATAGTTTACCTAAGTGTATAGCAGTAACTTATTAACGTATTTATATAAAAAATATTTTATTTGAAAATAGTCACCATTAAAACAGGTAACAAAAATTATTCTTATTGGTTAAAGTATCTGTTAAGGCCCCCACAGACGTCGTTCTTTTTTTGCAGTTTTACCCGCATGGGTAAAACTGCACGGGTAAAATGGTCAGTGTGTGGCCAAAAACCGTCCTTCTTGCCGGCGTTCAAAACTATCTGCTGCAGCTTGATTATAACGGTCCGTTTTCTAACATGTCCGTTCAAATTGGCTTGTGTGTGTGACGACGCAGTTAAAAAGGACGGGTTTTGTCAGTGTCGACTCTGTCCTCTGATTAATCGCCAGTGATTTTAGTTTGGAGAATTTTGTGTTTTGTGGCTAATAGAAATTTTGTTCTTTTCACAATGACAGACCTAAGGAATTATAACAAAGAATTTATAATTGAGTTCATAGAACTATATAGAAGCCATCCATGCCTTTGGAAAGTTAAATCTACTGAGTATTCTGATAGAGAGAAAAAAAATAAAGCCTACGAAGACATGATAATAAAATTACAAGAAGTAGATAATTCCGCAACGAAAGAATTTGTTAAAAAGAAAATTGACTCTCTACGTGGTTGCTTCCAGAAGGAATTAAAAAAAGTCATGCAATCTAAAAAATCTGGTTCGGGGACTGATGAGGTGTACAAGCCCCATTTGTGGTACTACGAATATTTATTATTCCTTACAGACCATGAAACACCGAGAGAAACAGTAACTAATATTGATGAAGAGACAAATAGCAATCAAGTAAGTAAAACATATATCTTTTATTTATATGTACTTATATTTAATAATAATAAATCTTAATATAACAAAGTATTAATATTTAATACAACAAAGTATTAAACAAAGTTTTCATGCCAGGGTACTGATCCCTCATTATGAAAATAACTCATAAATAAATTACGAATTATTTTTGCTTCTTCAGATGCATGTCTGTTGTGTCCACGCTGTAAATTAATAGTAGCTTGTTTTTCACTTAAACCATTTTCTATGTGCCCTGTGTTATAATCTTCTGAATAAAAACAAGTTGAAGGTGCATAATTTTCCTGGCGCTTCTTAATTAGAAAGTTATGAAGAATGCAACATGTCATAACGATTTTATCAATATTTTCTAATTTTAAATTAATTGTAGTAATCCTGAATCTTGCAACCATTATTCCAAATGGATTTTCTATTATCCGGCGCGATCTGGCTAATCTGTAGTTAAATATTCTTCTTTCTCTGTTCAATTCTTTTTGGCTGAATGGTTTTAAAAAATTGTCTCTCAACGCGAAAGCTTCATCTCCAATAAATATATAGGGCAGTGATTCATTACTGTTATCTGTTTTACAACTGGATGGTAATTGAAGAGTACCATTTATAAGTTTATCATAAAATAAAGTGTTTTCCATTACACCACCATCAGATACTCTTCCGTTTGTGCCACAATCGCACATGATGAATTCATAATTCGCATTAGCGATCGCCATTAATACGATACTATTTCTGCCTTTGTAATTCCAGTAAAAAGAACCGCTATTTGGAGGTGGCACTATATTTATGTGTTTGCCATCTACAGCACCTAAACAATGAGGTAAATTCCACTTTTTTTCAAATGTTTGGGCTATGATTTTCCATTCTTCTTCGGTCCTAGGAAACTATAATAAAAAATCATTATCAATATAAATTATTTTTAACATTCATAGTTAATTATTGTATAATTTATTTTAATATAATTAATTGTTTTTCTTTTAGGATGAAACTAACTATAACCACATACAATCTCCGGCATCTTTTGAAAATAATGTATCGGTCGCTATCAGCACTCCTTCAGTACGCTCTTCCTTTAGTAGCACAAGAAAGCGTTACATAAAGGACAGAGCCGACGAAGTTTTGGAGAAAGTGAGTGCAAAGCTGGATATGAATATTAAAGAAGAAAACTTTGACGTGATAGGAAAAAATATTGCCAACATATTAAGAGAGTTACCCCGTGATGCTGCTTTAATGGCGGAAAAATTTATTTCTGATATTCTCTTTGAATCTGCAATGGGAAACATTACGAGAAATACAAAAATGTCTTTAACAAAAAATGGAGTAAATCAACAACAGCTTGCTACAAATCCTTATATTAACTCAGCCCACACACAAACACATGGAAATGCGAAATCCTTTTTGGAAACTTTTTCACTCGATATTACTAATTGTAAATAAATGTCCTATCCTTCATTATATTTCTTTCAGTAATGTATTTTTAGTTTTGTCGCCCGTTGAAGAGAATAAATAATTTGTTCTTACCTTTAAGTAATTGTGTTTTAAAACAGAGTATATGGCACTGCACGTTTCTGGTATAATCTGCCTAAGAGCTTGAGGTGATGTAACAGTTGAAAATTTTAAGTCTTCGTAACTCCTTCCAGTAGCAAGAAATCTTAGTGTGGCGGTAAGTCGCTCATGTGATGAAATACTTTGTCTCATACACGTATCTTGCTTTTGTATTAATGGTGTTACTAAAGTGAGCAGCTCTAAATACGTTTCTTCGTCCAATCTCCTGGTTCTAGTCGTAATTCACTTAAAAGATTTACGTGTGAAAATTGTCTTCGTTTAAGTAACCATTCTTTAGTCCATTTTTAAAAATTTTAATTTTACAGCCACTGCGGCTGCCACTGCTAATGTTGTCGTAGGATCCATCATACATCAAATGATGATAATGACGCTATGATTTCAGAAAAACTGAACGAAACAACGCCTAGTGTGTGGATGTGGTCGTTGTTCGTGTTTACCCGTGCAGTTTTATCCGTGCGGGTAAAACTGCAAAAAAAGAACGACATCTGTGGGGGCCTTTATATCCATGTATAGTTTACAAAATTTGGAGTTCAAAGTTAGCTTGACTACTAAAAAAATTAAATTTGTGACGGTAAGTATAATAAGGGGATAAAATGTTTTTATCATTTTAGTCAAGTTAAAATAATTTTGAAATAATAAAGGAGCATTTATACATGTTCTTTTAACACTTATTTTAGGATCTTATTAATCTTCTTCTTCTTAAAGCGCCATATCCGATACGGATGTAGGCGACCCTCTCGCCTTTGCCTGTGTTTGGCACCTTTTCAAGTGTTCCTCGTACAAAGGGGACCTACAGTTAAATGTCGGTTCCGGTTAATTGCTATCAGAGTGACGCGTGTGCGGCAATAGTGATTCATGTTGGTCTTGAATGGCTGCAGGTTGTTATTGGTGAGAAACATATATGGCTAGTTCATTCTAAAGGTACAAAGTTTTTCGGATGTAATGTATTAGAATAACTTATATTCCTAACATACACCACTCTGGGAAAAAAGAAGTGGGCTACATCGATCGAACACACTATAAAAGTATTTATAAAATTGGCTCAAATCGCCAACAATTTTTCGCGGTCTCACAAACTTAACGTTTCTGTTGAGTTTCGGGTCCCCAAATGGGAGTGGTATTCAATGAATGGTTGAATTTCAGCTTTGAATAGAATTAATATAATGTCGCATCAAGGTTTTGGTACCCTTTCAATGCTATGCTTACAATATGATCATGTCAAGGCATATTTGCTCCAAAGTTAACGTTTAGAAATTTAACTGGCGGTGCTAAGAGGATACAGTCTTGCGACATAACTTTGTCTAGTTCTGCAACGTTACCGTTTTTTTTAAAAAAAACTGCTGCTTGGATAATGTCATTACACACCAGAATTTTTTTAAAATCGTTTCATGCATAGATAATATAAAGTCGGATACTATTGGATAAACCAGGGACTACCACTGTGAATTAAAGCACGTCGACTGATAACCAATAAATAGTTTAGTTTCAAATATCTTCAAATATATGACAATTGTTTAAAGTAAACAATTTGGTGAGATTTCCGGGACAATTATTCTTGATACTGGTATTTAAAAATTTGATGATGTTATCGTTCAGCATTGATAGTGACATTATGTGCTGTGCTTTGGCAATTTAGAATTACGGTTACCATTACTTTTTCTGATGTCGCCGAGACCGATTTTCGACTTCGGAGGCTTTGCATGCTTCCATTGCATATTTTGGTGTTTGGATTCTGGCTCGTAGTGATAACATCCAGACTCATCACTGGCAAGTGTTAATGGTTATTGATACCACATCAAATGTTGTAGTGCTAAGGTCAATCACCAATTCTTTTGATTCAGAAAATAGTCACGGAAACTACTGAGCAGCAACTTTGTAACAGCGCAAACTAAAATAATGGAATACGCTATTTTCGAGTAAAGCAACTTCCAACTGTTACATTGTCTAATATGACATATGATACTGCAGCACGAGCATATTCTTGATGAATCATATCTTTAGTCTATTCCGTTCCTTGTCGAAATTTATTGCCCCATTTATCCATAGTCGGATAAGAATAACCATAGTCACCATATTCATTCATGTGCAAACTTCCGCGGTCATAATTGAATAACAGTATACAGATTATCTTTTGATTTATTTAAATGGCATCTTGCAACTTAATAACAACGAATTTTTATTGTGTAATCCTCGTATTAATAGAAAAAATGATATGTATATATATATATATATATATATATATATATATATATATATATATATATATATATTTATATATTATATTATATATATATATATATATATATATATATATATATATATATATATATATATATATATATATATATATATATATATATATATATATATATATATATATATATATATATATATGTTTTTTTTTTAAGGTACTTGTCACAGAGGTTTTTTATTCAATGCCTGTAAGTAATTTTACTTATTATTAATAATATACTACCTTAAGCAAGTCCCAATAGATAGATGTGTTTACAGTGTTCGTGGGCTGTAAAAGAACTGATACTCTACAGTAAGTTTTGTTTTCCTTTTTACATTGTTCATAGTTATCGATATGAAATATAGGTGGCAACTTTTTAAACTCTGGATCTGAAAATAAAGAAAAAAAAAAACTATCGATTTTCCTACACGTCTAAACTATCGATTTTCCTACAAGTAGCATTAGAAATTGTATCTTAACAGTTAAATGTTTACTTATGAAATCAAGTTCGGAAAAGTACTATCACGTAGAATGAGTCAGTGTGTTCTAAAACTAAAACTTTACTTAGTCCTGTTAAAATATGGCAATTTTTCTAGAGTAACGTGCACAAATTAATGTATATATATATATATATATATATATATATATATATATATATATATATATATATATATATATATATATATATATATATATATATATATATATATATATATATATATATATATATATATATATATATATATATATATATATATATATATATATATATATATATATATATATTGTTAAGATTTGCATGACTTGGTAATGCTATGCAAGAACTATCGTTTTCATTCACCTTTTATTTTATTGGCTTTTCTAATTTCATTGCAGACTAAATTGATACGAAAAAAAATATTTTTCGTACTACTGAGGAAAGAGCATTTTCGATTTAAAAAATGGAGGAGGATATTGGGAAAGATCCATTGATAGCATTGATCATATATACATATATATATATATATATATATATATATATATATATATATATATATATATATATATATATATATATATATATATATATATATATATATATATATATATATATATATATATATATATATATATATATATATATATTTATATATATATATATATATATATATATATATATATATATATATATATATATATATATATATATATATATATATTGATCTGCAGTTTTTTCGTTTAAGCCAATTTATTTTAATTCAAGGTTACAAACTACAAAGGGCTTATCTGGATATGAGATTTGGGTACTGAATACTCTCTACGGGAAAAGTATGCTCTTTTCCTATGCGAGAAAGTCACGATGTATAATCTTTCATTTTATGAGAGTGGCACTAGGTTGACTTACTGCTACATGTGGGGAGTGACTGATTGACCCAGAGGGAGCAGTGAATTTGTACGATCATGTGGAAATATTTAATGTTTTTAGATAATAGGGACTTAAAGGAAGTATTGTAATAATTGTGCAGGCCAGCAGAAAAACTGAGTGATACTTGTACTGCTAGAGTTTGTAAAGCAATCCAAAGCTTTAAAAAAAATTTCACAAAAATTTTTGAGTGTAGACCACTAAATGATTATTGTTGACTCTGTACATGGAGTTATAGAGGCAACGCTGAAGAAAAAAACCGTATACACTCCGAGTGAGTGGGTCACTATAGTAACCAATGCCCGCAATAATCCCTTCCCTTATGAAGTAATTAGTTAGGGACTGGAAGATCTTTTCAGAGAAGTTTCAAAATTGAGGCTGAGGACAGTGAGAAATTAAAAATTTCATTAGTTCAACGAGTATATTGGTCCAAAAAGGCCGTTGTACACAATGGAACATTGGAGGTGTTTTGAAAAGCTTCAGATGAGACCCCAACTTTATATTTTTTACAGGAAATACAGAGACGAAGATGTACAAAGAATAAAGAAAGAAAGAAACAGAAGTGAGAGAATAAAAAAGGAAAGAAAGAGAAGGGAGTAAAACAATTATGCTAGGACTTAACTGAGCGTTAGCCTACTTGCAAGATTTACCTCTGGCAAAGCAAAAATATAATGATTTAATAAATCTCTGCACCAAAGGTGCTATTCCTGAACGCTATCATAAAAAGTACTTTGCACTTCCTAATTCGGAAGCAGTGGCAGATGTCCTGATTGAGATCGATGAGAAAGACGCTTAAGAGCAAAGTGAAAAATTTAAAGTTTTAATTTTAATTCAAGAGTGGCCCTGATAAACATTAGTTTAGCCTTAAGATCAAAATGCAAAAAGAGCTAATCTACTACATTAGCCCTTTTGATCACAAGATCGCTACTCGAATGCTAAGTCCAAATGGGCCAATTAACATTTTTCTTTATGATTGAACGAGCTAAATTTATCATGATAATCTTGTTATAATTTTTAAAAATAGGGTAAAAATTGGATAGCTTTGGCGCTCACTTGATGAAAATCCATTTTTAGGAAATTGAACGATGAACTGTTCTTCAAAGTTCCACGATATTTAACAGTAGAAGTTCAAATTCCGTTTGAGAAAGGTACTATGTATCGAAACATGTCACGGCTGATTTAAGTTGTATTATTTTATTAATTTTACTTTGATAAATAAAACATAGTGAAAATCTGAACAACAGTTCGTCTGTGTGTGTGTTTCCAGTGTAAAAATTGTTAATAATCCTTTTATTTACACTGCGTTACAAAGTTTCCATACCCTTAGTAGTATTAAGTAATCTCAATTATTTATACTTGATATGAGTAAAATATTTCTACTATGTCACTTTTTTAAGTTACCGTGGGATTTCTACGTCATTATAAATCGCTCAATTGATCACTGTAAGTTTCAAGGGTTTTCCTTTTGTTAAAATTTATTATACGAACGTTTTCAGCAATCACTAAAAAGGTTGGTGAATACAAAGGGGTAATCAAGCAGTAGTCTAACTTTGATTCAAAGTTGGGGTTGGCTCTGGATAGTAAAAATCAAATAGAAATACACAAAATTCTTACCAACAAAGAACCATGTAATTTGAAAAATTTTAAAAATCATTGTGTCAAAAGATTTTTTATAGTCTTAACCACTTCTCAGCAGATGACCAATTTTGTAAAGCCTAGACATTACTATCTATATTATTAAACTAAAACCCTGAAACACAAAACTTAACTAATAGTTCACGTACTTATGGTTTCTGATATAAAACAACTTATTTAGAGGCGATGTACCTAAAAACATGAGGAAAAGTTTTACTTGACAGCCTCTCTTCTGCCCTTGTTTGATAATAAATTAACAGCGACACTTTATAATAATGAACCACAGCGATACGAAAATTAAATAATTTAAGTCGTGATTTGGTTACTAAAAATATCTATTGAAAAAAGAAAAATAAGCATTTGCAAAACTACCGCGTCTATTTATTGATGGGCCTAAGACAAGTTTTTAACAAGTACTTCTTCACAATGAAATCCTTCAACTTCCCTTGTTTATTCAGTTGCGATAAAAGAAACGTATAAAATAATACGATTGATTTATAACTAATAAAATACAAAAAATACAACTGGAAAGTTTGAGTGGAGCTAAAATTACTGGAAATATTATTACAATTACAGAGCGAATTCACCAAATATTGTTTTTGCTAGTGGGAAGCAGAGTGACTGAGAAACATTTATTGATAAAAGATGGGCAGGAAAGAACAAAATTTCTCTACGAAAAATCAAATGTAAAATACTTGCCTCTGATCGAATCAAATTCGACTAAATAGCTTTGCCAAGGCCATGGATAGACAAGGATTTTTGCACCAGAAGTATACTTGATAGCAAGGAATGGTCATTATTAAAGCTTTTTCAGGAAACTACAAAGTTGAAATCGTAGAATTTTTGGTCAGTGAAACCTATAAAGAATTAGGACCTAAAATATCGTTGCAATTCATTTTCTTCATGCCGACTTTCTTCGATCCAATGTCGAAGAATAATTCCAAGATCGCTGGGAATGCTGTTAGCGCTTAAAAATCGACTCAAAAACGAAAAGTTAGATTTTTAGAAATCCATAGAAGATTTTTTTGTGTTTCCAAAAATTATTTTTTGTTACAAAATAATATGTATTCCCTGTATCTAATGTAAAATAATCAATATATCTTTTTTTTGGTTTATTTTATAAGTAACTAGATTTTGGAATATAACTCAGCTAAATGGGAAGAACTCATGAAATATTTTCACACTTTCTCTTGGTTAGACGTATGTTTTAAATCCGACGACTCATATGGTTGCGCTAAGGATGTTTCCTAAGTCTGCTGGTATGGAAGCTTACATCTTTTTTTCGAAGAAATGCCCTTCCAACGGCAAGCGTTGGTCGACCAAAAATGCAAAGAAGCTGTTGCTTCTAAACATGTGACAAATCGACAATGGCGTGAAAATTCTAACGTCATAAATGGTAACGTCTTTGTTTGTGCCCGGAACAGATGCAAAGAAATTATCTACGAAACTAAGAAGGCACACAACATACTTCTTGTATTCCCCAATAAATCTAGGTCAGTCGCTAAGACTATTAGTCAAAATTTCATTAAATCCACTATACCACCACTTACACGGTCAGATTACAACATCTTTTGGGAAAGCCAGTTTGTTAGCTGATCTCTTTGCTTCACATTCTACTGTCGATTTCCAAGGAAAAACAGCATCAACTATTCCAATAATGCAGTCAAGGATGCTCGATAGTGACTTCAGACATCGTATAAGCTTCTGGCGCTGATGGAATACCTGCCAGAGTGCCCGAAAAATGCGCAAGCGAACTAACACCAGTTTTCTGTAGATTTCCTAACCTATCCTAAACACAGGAAATATTTTTTTTTCCTGCTGGAAATGCGCTACAGGAGACGTTGCCAAAGAACTACCGACCAGTCGCAGTGTTATGAATCACTACTATTCAATATTATTAGAGACCATCAATATAGCTTTTGTAAGCAAAGATCAGCATCAGCAGAAGCTAACATATTAACACATGCTTGGGACAACACAATTGAACATTTTGGAGAATGTCGAGCTGTGGCACTTGGTATGTCTGAAAGGCTTTGTTTGTGGCTTTCGTGTTTCCTTAGAAAGCATTCTACAACTTTGCAGATAACAGTGCGCTTATTTCTTCGTTCCCTTTGAATTCTTAAACAGCGACTACTCATACAAATATTCGCAGACAGCAGTAGGGCGTTCAACTTAACAAAGACCTAGAAGGCAGTAACCAAGTAGAATTTAACGCTACGAAAACTTAAGCGGCAGTTTTTTCTAAAAAAAAGTTAACGTTGCTGAACATAGTTATGTTGGGATACCTCGTTCTTCTTGCATTGCTACTCAATTTGATGGGCGTTAATTTGGGAGTAAATATGTTGCATGTATAGCAAAATCTAGAAATATTGTTTTGAACCAAAAAACTTTACACTGCACAAAAATTACTAATTTTGTATAAAGGGCAAATTCAAACTAACGATGGAATACTGCTCCCATGTTTGGGGCTCTAACATTATGAAGGTAAAAAGAAAAGTTTATTACTCACTAGCATTGAAAGGCGACAAATTAGCGTTCTTGGTCCTGAATTTTTGTGACAGGGAAAGATGATCTTAGTTAGTAGTAGAAAGTGCCCCAAAATTAACGAAGAAGCAATATACAACGAACTAGTGTGATTAGGTAAGTAATATGATATATTTTAATAAGTTATTTACAAAATGGTATATTTTAAAACACGCTTTGGATTTGTTTGTTATCGAGGAATTTACGTATCTATAACTCATGACTCAGTGGCAATAAAAATCTGGGTTTTCAAATTATAGTGAAATGATTGCAGAAGACAGGGAATAGAGAGACCAGCAAAGACATTCTAGCTGTGGCACTGTTAATTCTTTTACATTTTCGTTTTTACTGATAATTGAGTTAGTAAATTAAGTCTTTTTAAATTATTAATTTAATTGATAACAAGTCGTCGTTTTTTTTTCTTGGATTTCCTTTTTGTGTGATGTTTTATTAAGACAATATTTATTTCCTATATATCTACTTACTTAAGAAAACTAACTTAGCAACTTTTATAATTAAACTAAATATTATACTGTCTCTTGAGAAGTCAGTTCTTCCATAGTTAGACTGTAAACGTTTATTTTTTTATTGTTAAAGGAATTATTTGTTATTGTTATTCTTTTCTTAGAAACAGAAATAGTAAAATAAATACTGATAATTTTAAACGATCAGTACTTTAATGAGAGATATTTTCGCAAGTGGAAACATGGAAAAATTCAAATATGCTAATACTCGTAATTTTCTTAAAATCTCTTAGAACTCTACTCCTATTCGTTATACCGCTCTTTTACCAGATATTCCCTGAACCTATTCTCAGCCCACCGTACATCTTCTTCCTTTCTAAAAAATTCTATTCCTAACAGAATATCCACCCTGCTACCTCTACATAATATTTCTACCCCTAAATATGACTTTCCTCTACACTCCTCCTTTCCTTCATGGCTCTCAAACTGTCCCTCTATCGATCTTTCCATGCGTTCATTAAGAAAAACGGACACTCCAAACCCCTTACTAAATAAAATATTTCTGAAAAGAATAGCAACCCATTATTCTAACTATACTCTTCTTTATACTGATGGTTCTAAAACACATAAAGGGGTAGCTGCTTCTTTCACCTCTTCTCTAACTAACAAGATGTTTAAACTTCCACCTTATACCTCTATTTTACTGCTGAGCTCTTAGCAACTACGCTTTAACTATTAGAGCCGTTAAGAGCTTATTAATCATTTCTGACTCCTACAGCGCCCTTACTTCCATAAAATCACAAAAACTAAAGTACAATTATGTTCGACAGATAATGGGCCTATGTTACACTGCAAACTTAAAACATAGTTGAATTGCTTTCTACTGGATCCTCAGTCACATTGGCATTAGAGGTAACGACAAGGCCGACCTCTATGTAAAACTCGCAATAGAGAGAGGTACAACAGGATGGGGTGAAAATCACCCCAAAGATTTCAATTCCCTACTCAAACATACTTTTCGCTCTTTATTCCTGGATTGGGACTTAATATCGTCTGATAATAAGCTATGGTCCATCAAACCTTTGCTCTATCCTCCCCCTGTTCTTATGCGGAGATTGGCCATAAGACATACCTATAGTACCCATTGATACCTGTTACTCAATGACTAAGCCTCTACATGCCACTAATGCGATTCTTCTTTGACAGTTTTTCATATAATTGAGTCCCCATATCTTAAGTCTATCAGAGATAAACACCAAATTCCTTCCAAACTACCGCTATAAATAACATCATTCGATTCTCAACATGTAAATATTAAAAATTATTTAAAAGAGGTCAACTTCATTGTATAACTATCTGAACATATAGAGGGGCGCTAAATGACCCAGCTCCATAACATCCATCCATCCATCCTGAGAAGTCAGTTCTTTCATAGCTAGACTGTAAATGTCCATTTTTTATTGTTAACGGAATTATTTGTTATTGTTTGTTGCTATTATTTCTTAGAAACAGAAATGGTAAAATAAATACTGATAGTATTAACTGAATAGTACTCTTTGGAGAGATATTTTCGCAAGTAGAAACATGAAAAAATTCAAATAATGCTAATACTCGTAATTTTTACTCGCTCTCTGTAAACACATTCCAGTTCCATCTACATACTATTTCTATTAAAATTGGCAATGGAATACAAACACAATTTTCATTCTCTACTTCGAGAACCGAGATAAGAACATATAAAATAAAATATTCAAAACTAGCCTCTTTAAAGTGTGTCTCCACTACGCCTTACTATAAATAATTATGTTAAAAATTTGTTTATTGTCTCAACCAAAAAAATCAAAAACTAGAAAAGATTCCGATAATATTATTAAGTGTACTTGTACTCTCTCTCTCTCTCTCAATCCTTTTACCCCAGTAGGAGTAACATAACACTATGCAGTTGCTGCCTCAGCAGTCATTCTTCATGCATCTCGATCCTGAGCGACCTGACTTAACTCGGGCATACTTATATCAAGGAGTGATCTTACTTGGTCGGACCACCTTGTTGGAGACCGTCCCCTTGATCTCCTACCTTCCCCCGTTACTACAAGCTTTTTCATGGCATCCACTTTCCTCATAATGTGACCAAAATATTTCAGGTACTGTATATTAATTATATTTGATAGTCGATCATTTATTTTAAGCTCTTCAAGAACATATACATGAGTACGATGTCCGGTATATGATACTCTGAGGATTCTTCGATATGCCCACGTCTCAAACGTATCGATTCGGCTCTTTACAGGAAATACAGAGACGAAGATGTACAAAGAATAAAGAACGAAGGAAACAGAAGTGAGAGAATAAAAAAGGAAAGAAAGAGAAGGGAGTAAAACAATTATGCTAGGACTTAACTGAGCGTTAGCCTACTTGCAAGATTTACCTCTGGCAAAGCAAAAATATAATGATTTAATAAATCTCTGCACCAAAGGTGCTATTCCTGAACGCTATCATAAAAAGTACTTTGCACTTCCTAATTCGGAAGCAGTGGCAGATGTCCTGATTGAGATCGATGAGAAAGACGCTTAAGAGCAAAGTGAAAAATTTAAAGTTTTAATTTTAATTCAAGAGTGGCCCTGATAAACATTAGTTTAGCCTTAAGATCAAAATGCAAAAAGAGCTAATCTACTACATTAGCCCTTTTGATCACAAGATCGCTACTCGAATGCTAAGTCCAAATGGGCCAATTAACATTTTTCTTTATGATTGAACGAGCTAAATTTATCATGATAATCTTGTTATAATTTTTAAAATAGGGTAAAAATTGGATAGCTTTGGCGCTCACTTGATGAAAATCCATTTTTAGGAAATTGAACGATGAACTGTTCTTCAAAGTTCCACGATATTTAACAGTAGAAGTTCAAATTCCGTTTGAGAAAGGTACTATGTATCGAAACATGTCACGGCTGATTTAAGTTGTATTATTTTATTAATTTTACTTTGATAAATAAAACATAGTGAAAATCTGAACAACAGTTCGTCTGTGTGTGTGTTTCCAGTGTAAAAATTGTTAATAATCCTTTTATTTACACTGCGTTACAAAGTTTCCATACCCTTAGTAGTATTAAGTAATCTCAATTATTTATACTTGATATGAGTAAAATATTTCTACTATGTCACTTTTTTAAGTTACCGTGGGATTTCTACGTCATTATAAATCGCTCAATTGATCACTGTAAGTTTCAAGGGTTTTCCTTTTGTTAAAATTTATTATACGAACGTTTTCAGCAATCACTAAAAAGGTTGGTGAATACAAAGGGGTAATCAAGCAGTAGTCTAACTTTGATTCAAAGTTGGGGTTGGCTCTGGATAGTAAAAATCAAATAGAAATACACAAAATTCTTACCAACAAAGAACCATGTAATTTGAAAAATTTTAAAAATCATTGTGTCAAAAGATTTTTTATAGTCTTAACCACTTCTCAGCAGATGACCAATTTTGTAAAGCCTAGACATTACTATCTATATTATTAAACTAAAACCCTGAAACACAAAACTTAACTAATAGTTCACGTACTTATGGTTTCTGATATAAAACAACTTATTTAGAGGCGATGTACCTAAAAACATGAGGAAAAGTTTTACTTGACAGCCTCTCTTCTGCCCTTGTTTGATAATAAATTAACAGCGACACTTTATAATAATGAACCACAGCGATACGAAAATTAAATAATTTAAGTCGTGATTTGGTTACTAAAATATCTATTGAAAAAAGAAAAATAAGCATTTGCAAAACTACCGCGTCTATTTATTGATGGGCCTAAGACAAGTTTTTTTAACAAGTACTTCTTCACAATGAAATCCTTCAACTTCCCTTGTTTATTCAGTTGCGATAAAAGAAACGTATAAAATAATACGATTGATTTATAACTAATAAAATACAAAAAATACAACTGGAAAGTTTGAGTGGAGCTAAAATTACTGGAAATATTATTACAATTACAGAGCGAATTCACCAAATATTGTTTTTGCTAGTGGGAAGCAGAGTGACTGAGAAACATTTATTGATAAAAGATGGGCAGGAAAGAACAAAATTTTCTCTACGAAAAATCAAATGTAAAATACTTGCCTCTGATCGAATCAAATTCGACTAAATAGCTTTGCCAAGGCCATGGATAGACAAGGATTTTTGCACCAGAAGTATACTTGATAGCAAGGAATGGTCATTATTAAAGCTTTTTCAGGAAACTACAAAGTTGAAATCGTAGAATTTTTGGTCAGTGAAACCTATAAAGAATTAGGACCTAAAATATCGTTGCAATTCATTTTCTTCATGCCGACTTTCTTCGATCCAATGTCGAAGAATAATTCCAAGATCGCTGGGAATGCTGTTAGCGCTTAAAAATCGACTCAAAAACGAAAAAGTTAGATTTTTAGAAATCCATAGAAGATTTTTTTGTGTTTCCAAAAATTATTTTTTGTTACAAAATAATATGTATTCCCTGTATC